>JAPYZF010000173.1:0-165856 GCA_030523045.1 Meteorus cinctellus
TATCTTTTTCTTTCAACTGAATTGATTTATCAAAAAACCCCGCATGCAGAATGTCCAAATATATATAAATATAATGTATATATATGTGGTACATAATGATTAATGAATATATAATGAGAGAAATTAATTTGGTGGAAAAAAAAAGAATAAAAATGAAAAAGAGGAATAATTATGAGATTGAAGTAAAGTCATATTTTTAGATAAGAGAAATGAAATTGAATTGATAAAATGAGAAAAAGAAAATTTTTTTAATATATTTAGTAATTATTAGAAAAAAAGGAGAAGAGAAAAATTATAATGGATATATATATACGGTTCAGGGGGTGGATATTGTTGTTACTGAAATACCCGGAAGATCAAAGAGGTGCCCCCCAGTATTCGATACACTGGAGAAAGACGGTGGAGCTTCGGAGGACGGGGAGATGTCCGCTGGTACCCAGGGCGAGATTCGGGTCGGTCCATCGCACCAGGTTTGCTAAATTCAATTGCAACAATATCCTCATGATTGTTATTAATTTTTTATTTTTCATTTTTTTTTTCTTTTTTAAATGTTTAGATAGCATTCGTTTTTATCTAGTTGATTATTATTTGTTTAATTTTGGATATGCCTTGCAATGCAGTTGTAATTTTTGTTATTTTATTTAATGTCGATATGCAAAACGAAAAGATAATTCGTAGTTGAAAGAAGAAGAAATGTGAGAAAAAAAATTAATTTTGAAGAAGAAGAAGAAGAAATTAAGAGATTTTTCATTTGTTTATGTTCAATAAATTTATCATTGCGTTATTTAAAACGTGGGATCGAGGCTTGTTATTGGATCGATCTATGTCGACGTCGGGGGTTTATGGAAAAAAATTCGAGAATAATAATGAAAGAAAGAAAAAAATATATTACAGATGGAAATAAATGTTGCGCTCTAATAAATTTTATAAAACTGACAAAAATCATAAAATATTAATATATGCATATATATACATATATATATTTATATATTTTTTATAGCTGCGATGGTTCAATTAACCGTTAAAGACACGTCATCAATGAGGCAAAGAGGATCTTAGTGGTTTAGTCACGGTGAAAATATGGAAAAAAAATTAATAACGATATATATGTGTTGATAATGATGAAAGAAAATTCACAAAACTTATATTATTACATTAAAATAAAATAAATGAATGATAAGAGAAATGTCTTACATTTAAAATGTTACTTGAACCGTCTAACACGATGACAAATTAAATAGTTAAAATAATTGTAGCATCTCCCGACCTTCGTACGATTGCACCAAGCAAGCCTGATGCGTTTAGGTTTTCTATTAACAATAGCAAAAGTAAAAAAATGTAAAGCAAAAAAGAAGCAAAAAAAGATGGTGAAAAGCTATGAAAAATCAATAAAATGACTAATCGCTTGTAGAATCGGTTGTGCTCTAACCGCGGGCAGTCCTTCAATAAATATTGTCGGTACAGGAATTGGTTTCTTGCCAGGCCCGATTGCCTGATTACCGGCCGGGCGTGCCACCAGCCGATCTCCAGCCCGATCCTGAATTCACTAAAGAGCGTGAAGAATTAAGATGGATCCCGGCAATGTCATTGGATGGGGATCTGCTGATGTACCTGAGAGCAGCACGCTCAATGGCAGCATTTGCCGGTATGTGTGATGGGGGCTCACCGGACGATGGTTGCGTCGCGGCTTCCAGAGACGACACGACAATCAACGCCCTCGATATATTACACGACTCTGGATATGATCCAGGTAGGGCACTACAAGCTCTCGTCAAGTGTCCCGTGCCCAAAGGCATCGATAAAAAATGGTCCGAGGAAGAAACTGTAAGTAAAAGTAAAACCAAAATCAATACTCTCATTGTTATATTGAAGAAAAAAATTGAAATAACATTAGTTGTTTAAAATAATATTTCAGTTAATTATGATGAATAACAATGAATTTTTGTTTTTTATTTTAGAAACGATTTGTTAAAGGTCTACGACAATTTGGCAAAAATTTCTCACGAATACGTAAAGATTTATTGCCACATAAAGACACGCCTGAACTCGTTGAATTTTATTATTTATGGAAGAAAACCCCTGGCGCTAATAATAATCGACCACATCGGCGTCGACGTCAGGGATCATTACGACGTATACGTAACACACGTAATTCAAGAGCGGGAACGCCAAAAGAGGAGACACCAACTCCAACAAAGGATAATAATACCACAACAAACACGACGAACGCAAAGGAATCGTCAGGGGCTAACGAGCCTGAAACACCGTCAGTCGGTGCTTCAGCAAGTAGCAATAGCAATAATAATAATAATAATAGCACAAGCAGCAACAATAATAACAGTAACCCAGGTGGTGAAGTCAGTTCTGTGACAGAGGACGATAATTCGGAAGAGGATAGCGATTCAAGGGATACGAATACAAACGGATCCGCATTTGAACGTTCATGTCAACATTGTTTTTCGACAACCTCCAAGGATTATCAGATAGCCGGCAAGGATCGTTTATTACTTTGCCTGGAATGTCGCTCGCACTTGAAGAAAACTGGAGAATTGCCACCGGCGCAGCCTTATCTATTTCGACCCGTGCCTGCGGAGTCGCCAGACAGTCCAGGTAGAATGCGGACACGTAATAAAGCTAAAGAGACACCCCGTACAGCAAGACCGAGACGTACTGGCGGTACAGACACCCCTGATCAAGAGAAACAGCAACAAAATCAACAACAAAATCAATCAACGCCGGATAAAAAGAAAAAATCGAGTCAAGTTAAGTTGGAAACGCCCAAAAAGGGACAAAAAAGATCAACTATTGATGATACTGAAGAGGATAAAGACGGTGGTAAAAGAAAACGTGGTGAACGCACCGAAAGTCCAACAGAATCATTGACAACTGACTCTAATTCGCTGATGGATGAGCCAGAGCGCGAAAATGAAGTTGATTCTGCTGAGAATCAGCAGAATAATGGACCAATTGTAAATGAAGACGCTGTATCGCCTGTTGAAACAACGCCTGATGATAATTCTGATCCGACGCCAACTTCAACGCCAATACCCACGACTATTTCAGCATTACCAATTAATATACCGGTTATACATACATTAGAAAAGAAACCTGTGATTGAGGAGTCGACACCTGAGATTAAAACCGAACCAGAAGACACAATTTTAATGAGAGAACCAATTCAATTGAAATTGGAGCCATTACCTACTGAGTCGGAGATGTCACCGGTGCATGAAGAATCAAAAGAAATTGAGCAGCAACAGCAGCAACCACCGCCGCCGCCGCCGCAACAGCAACCTCAGAATTTGCAACATCAACCGCAAAACCTCCAACAACAACCACAAAATCTCCAACAACAACAACCACCACCGCAGCAGCAGCAGCAGCAGCAGCAATCTCAACCAATAGGAATTAGTGATTTGAGTCAAAATATACCGCGGAATTTATCACAATCAATGAATAATCCTATTTTAATACCCACTAATGTGCCGACGGCGCTGCCGCCAACACAATTACCACCACAGCCACCACACGGGCTACCACTAAATATGCAATATTCTAGTAATATACCATCAACACAAACTGTTCCGCAAAATTTATCGCAGAACATTCAATTATCTTCAAATATTGCACAATCAATTCCACAAAGTCTTGTTCAAGCACCAAGAGAGATGTTATCAGCACAAAATATGACAAATCATGCGGATATACAGGTGCCATTGCCACCACCGAGTATGACAGTGCCGCCACTCAATTTAAATATACCACAAAATTTGTCACAAATGTCGCAAATGCCGCCCTCACCACAGCCTTTGGGTTTAACTGTTATGTCGCAGGATAATCGATTGTCCGACCGTTTATCTGATGATCGTTTACAAGATCGTAATAGATTATCGGACAGAATGAATGAACGATTACCCGAACGAATGATCGATAATAATGATCAAGAACGTGTACAAGAACCGCCACCTAATTTATTCCAACCAATTCAACCACCGCCATTATTACAAAATGATAAACCACAATCAATTTATAATTTGGCTGGAACGCCACCGATGGAACCACAAAATCTCAAAATTAAACAGGAAATATTGCCGCCTGATCCCGATCCACTGCAAAGCCTCAAAGAAGTTAAAGTGCCCGGGTTTCAAGGTGGATTTCCTGGTCCTAGTTTGGATAATATTAAAAAAGATCCAGACGCAGGTAAACCACCAACGCCGAGCAAACACTCTTTAATGGCTCAACAACAATTGCAACAACAGCAACAACAACAACAACAACAACACCAGCACCAACAATCGGTGCCAATTCAACAATCAGTCGCGGCGTCGCCAACACCTTCGTTGCCACCGCCACCTACGTCAATCCCGCAGCCAGTAATGCACCCAAGTCAACAACCAAGTCCACATATGTCACATCCATTTCACCCCCATCATTCACTCATGCATCATTCACTCTTCGCTGCAATGCATCCGTATCATCCACACGCTTATTCTGGTTATCCGCCCGTACCAGTTGGTGCGGGATATCCATCATTTCCACCTTATCCATACGGTCCAGTTCCTCATGCAATTCCACCACCGTCACCTCAACGTTCAAGTCAAGAAAGTACGACAATGATGACGGCTCATCACTCTAGCACGAGTTCAAGTGTAACGACACGAGATGAAGGTGAAAATTTAATAGCCACCCATCATCACTCGTCGAGTCATCATCAAGCCACAACTTTACATCATGACAAAATGATGAGCATATCACATTCATCGCACAGCCATTCATCATCGCACAGTTCGCAGCACAATAGTCAAAGGAAACCATCAATGGTTTCAGCATGTTTAACGTCAACTAGTTCAGTTCATCATCATCATCGTGCACCTCAACAAATGCAACAGCAGCAGCAACAACAATTACAGCCGCAACAAGTACAGCAACAACAAATGCAGCAGCAACAACAGCAACAGCAGCAACAAATGTCGATGATTGAACCTAAAGTGGAGGAAATGATTGAACCTGATACCGAAGAGTCGCCGAGTCCTCGTGGACCATCACCCGAACCAAGAATTGAAGATTCCGAATGTCATCGATCGCAATCAGCTATTTTTCTACGACATTGGAATCGTGGTGAGAATAATTCATGCACCAGAACAGATTTAATGTTCAAACCGGTGCCAGATTCGAAATTAGCACGTAAAAGAGATGAACGATCACGCAAACAAGCGGAAAGAGAACGCGAGGAACGTGATCGCGTTGCCGCACAACAAGCGAGAAAAATGACAACGCCGGAAAAACAACCTGAACCCATTTGTAAACCGCCATCGCGTGGTCCAATGGAACAAGTTGTTTCTCCATATGACAGATATGCCGCAAGACCTGGTGGATACGCTGACACACCTGCATTGAGACAATTGTCGGAGTATGCAAGACCGCATGCGGCATTTTCACCTGCTCGACATCCTGCGCCACCCGATCCTATGTTACATTATATGTACGGACCTGGTGCACGTGAACGTTTGGAATTAGAGCACATGGAAAGAGAAAAAAGAGAACGGGAAATTAGGGAACTAAGAGAACGTGAATTGAATGATAGGTTGAAAGAGGAATTGATGAAAGGAACGCCCAGGCCAATGCCCGCACCTGTTGATCCACATTGGTTGGAAATTCATAGAAGATATGCAGCGGCTGGTATTGCGCCTGGTCCTTCGGGACCACCACAAGGTTTGCAGCATTTTGGACTTTATGGAGCACCGCCTGGACCAAGTCAACTGGATCGAGAGCGGCTTGAAAGATTAGGTAAAAATAAAATATATGAAATATTATTTCGTTATAAGTTTACACAAAAGCACAGGATGTTTCCGAATAATTATGAATTTCTTGATGGATTGTTGGATTAGTTTTAGTAATGTTAAAATTTAGCTTTCCTAACTGAAAGTCATACTTTTCATCACGTTAGTTAACCGTTTGAAATGTCAGTAGTTAGACTTCAGTACTTTTACAAATACTTGAGTGGACTGGAAAATTGTTACGAGTAGAGAAATATGAAAACGGAAATCATTTGATCAGGAATATTTTACTCTATTAATTTAGAATATTGTGATCGCTATGAAGCAACTTGACAAAAAGTCATTGAGCGCTTAGTATATCTCACGAGAATCAATTTCATCTCAATCTTTTTGCTTTCTCTTAATGTTCATCTACCAGTGTTTAAGATATTCAATTGTTGATGGCTTTATTCGCAGTTAATTTACCTCGCGATGAATACTAACATGATTTTCTTTTATTTATATCAATGTTTAACTGCCCAAAGTCAAATTTAAACCAATTTCAAATGAATTCACTACGTGATGAAGTGTACTGAAATCAAAATTTGGGGAAAAACATAATCCCATGATAAAATTTTACATCACAAACATTCAATCTACAATCTTGGCATCGAGAACAAAAATTATTCCTCCTTTTATTTACTCTACAAACGATAAGTTTTTTTTTTTTTAATTTTTCTTTTCCTTTTTCTTTGATGTCTATTTTTGTCCGAGAGGTTAATTGGATTAATGTGCGTATGTACAGAGAGTGTGACCGAGAGATGGGTACAAGTGTGGGTTCTAATTGTGAATGAATGTATGTGTGTGAATGTGGTTTATGAATGTGAAAATTTGAAGTCAGTAAAAAAAAATTATAAAGAAAGGGAAAAAAGAGAAGAGAGGAAAAAGGTTTGTTGACATTTGCGTACATAGACGTTGATGTGTGCGGGTTTAGGGATTCCGACTGGTGCCGGCGGGGGTCCAGCGGGCGGAGGGGCCGGCCATCCTGTGGCACATCATCATGGCCAGCTTGATGAGCGGTTGGCTCTGGCTGCCGACCCGATGGTACGGCTGCAGATGGCTGGCATCTCGCCCGAATATCATGCTCACACTCACGCGCATACTCACGCGCATACCCACTTGCACCTACATCCAGGACAACAACAGCAACAGCAACAACAACAGCATCAACATCAACAGCATCAAGCGCATCAACAGCATCAAGCACATCAACAGGAGGCGGCTGTTGCCGCAGCCGCTGCCGCTGGATTCCCCCTGCCTGGTATGTCCTCAACCAGACGAACCAAAAAAAAAAACAATGCCAAAGATAAATTTTTTATTTCGTTTATTCATTCATTTTTCATTTCCTTTTCTAAATCCAACATTAATCAAATTTGTGAATAATCCCAAGGAAAAATGCATATTTTTCCTCAATGATTTCGATGTTTGAGCAACTCTCAATCTTTTTCTCTCTGTCTTTTTTATAAAAATAAATTTAGAATTATTGGATTTCATGATCTGGATGTAATCAATGCAGAAAAATCATTTCAATATCTTTATTTTAAGATAGAGAATAATAAGAATGAGATTTACTTTTGGCTCATTGGCTTTTTCTGCCCAGTATGAGTGTGGGTTGTGAGTGCAAGAGAAAGAAGAATGATAAAGAGCGAATGTAACTGTGAATGATTGTGGAGTTGAAAGAGATTGAAGAGAATATCTGAAGAAATTTTGTATAAAAGTGAACTTTCTTATTTTCAATGGATGAATGAATGTGAAAAAATGGTTTTTCTATTTTTGTTTTCTATCAAACATTAGCACTAACAAATCGACGCTTGTAAAGAGGACGAAATTTAACAAGTGAAAGAGAAAAACTATAGTTATATAATATCGATGACATTCATGTTTTTCCCCTTAATATTTGTGTGTATTTTTCAGCAAAAATTGAAAATTTATTAATCATTATTTCTGTTCCTTTCCTTTTTTTTTCCTTTTTTTTTTTGGTTTATGCAGCTGCAGCTGGTGCAAATTATCCACGACCAGGTATGATGCAACGTGATCCAACGTTGGCAATACATCCAGCTGAATTACTTGGTCGTCCTTATGCGGACATGGCCGCAGCCCATCATGAACAATTGCAACGTCATTTAATGATGGAACGCGAGAGATTTCCGCCGCATGCGATTGTTGCCCATCACGAGGAGTACCTCAGGTTCGTGTTGTGAGTTTAAACCAATGTGAAACAATTATTCCACCCATGACAATCAAAGTACAAATGAATGTGAGATAAAATGAATTTGTTTTCATGTGTTTATACACACAATAACAATTGAAATGTTAAAACAAAATGAGCGAATGCAAAAAAAAGAAAATAATACAAAAGCAACAGCAACTAATAATCAATATTATAATTATGAATTATTTACTAAAGTAATTTTCATTTTAGACAACAACGCGAACGTGAATTGAAAGTTCGCGCTCTGGAAGAAGCAGCACGTGGATCACGACCTTAAGTCACTCTTCGTTTATTGTTTTTAATTGTCTTAATAGAAATATATATATACATATATATATATATATATTATATATACAAATACACATATATATATACATAAATAGAGATATATGTATATATGTGTGTGTGAGTGTGTGTGTCACTTCATTCTGGAACAAGTTGTGATTTGTCATTGATTAATTTTATATTATACAATTTTTAATTCACCTGACAAGTTTTTAATTGAAAATAGTTGTTTATTAATATTAAATAGAATTTTCTCATTTTAATTGAATTAATTAAGTTGATTTCATAGTCTTTGATATGCGCGCAAGTGTGTATATGTGTCAACGCCTGGAAAAAAAAAATGTATGCGAGTATGAAAGTGATGAGTTCCAGAACGATGTGTCAACTTTTATGAAAAAAAAATCACAAAATGGTTTTTTTTTCTTTTTTTTTTTTTCTTTCTCCTCATCTATTATTTTCCCAAGAATGATACGAATATGTCCAGTGTAAATATGGTGATGATGAAGATGCGACAGAGAAGAAAAAAAAATTAATACTACTAATAATATTAGTATGGAGATAGGCGCAAGAATTAGTGGAACGAAAGAAGGAATAATGAAAAAAAAAAGGAAGCCCCTCCCTTAGTGAATGAGATTTTCACTGGTTTTTTTCAAATTGGGGGGGGATAGTGAAGAAAAAAAAAGAAATAACATTAACTATTGTTTCTTTCAAACTGGTCACGGGACATTTTTTTTCTTTTTTTTGTTTACGTTTTTATTTTTATTATTTTTTTTTAATTATTTTAAATAATTATTGTAAATTCCCAACTTAAATTAATTTATATTATACAAATACAATTGATGTAAGTGTGAATTCTTTGTAATTGACGTCCGGAGGCCCCGCAATTAATCTCGATTTCTTCGCCATTAATAACTAGTAATGAATTAATTAATTGATTTATTGAATAATTAATGATAAAGTGAAAATAATGAATAACAGTAATCGATGATGAAATCGATTGATCAACGCGATGTGCCTCTTTGGAAATAATCAATCTCTATCTTATTATATAGTATGAAATTTTTCTTCCTCCCTATTTACTTCTTATATATCTTTTTTCTTCTTCACACACTTTCTTCTTCCACCATTGTCTCACTTTATCCTATTACCTCTTTTATTGTCTCTTCCTTCCTGTTTCAAATCATCGTGACCACAATTTGGGTGCGTGTAAATTGTAAGCTAAAACAATAAAAAAAAACAAAAATAATAAATAAAAAAAAAACGATATTCTATGTAACCTAGTTGTTTAACAGATAAGTAAAAAAAAATTTCATACAAAACATGTTGAATTGTATTTTTATATATATCGTTATTATTAATTTTTACATTTTATATATATATGTATGTCAAGAAAATTTTTTTTTCACTCCCCTTCTCGTGTTATTGAGAAAGGGGAGAAGTGAGAAAAGAGTGAATGCAATGAGTGAAATATGTAATTGGTTTAGCAGATGCGTAAGTTTTTGTGGGAATTATGTGGTGCGAGCGTGCAAGCGGCCGGTAGTTTTGTTGTTTTTATTATGTGTGGTGATGTGAATACCAGTGAGAGAAAATTAATATCATCATCTACATACTAGACGGAAATGAATAGTGGTAGAGTATCGTCATTGAGGATTTTGCCCTCGTTAAGTTCACATCGTTCTTTCATTGCAATGTATTCTGCTTTTAATTGATAGTCTATAATTTGTTTTTATAAACGTGAAGGGAAATAGAAAATGATGTCACGGAGAAAAGAATTACCTATTCAGAGATATCATGCAAATGCTAGGGAGAGAGATCGCACACACAGGTATAAAGTTTGATAATTGAAAGAGTATTTGCACATTTAAGTTCGTAAAATTATTCATTTGCATCATTTTTGTTTGATTCTTTGTAACAATGTGGAAGTTTTATTCTGACTGTACTGAGGGGTCATGAAGAATTTGTATACGAATTGAATTATTTCTGTGGGAAAAAAGGATTTCAAATCAATTTTTTAAATTATTTAGGGATGAATTTTCACATGGTCGTTCATCTTTTGATGGAAAATAATTTTGTTATGTAGATCAGTCTGAATGAAATGATTGAGTTGTAGGTGAAGATGAAATTTCACCAACCAGTGACATGCGAATATTCTTCTCATTAATGTCAATTATTAATAAGATAATTATTTGAAAATGTACAGTGTCAATGCAGCATTCAGTATTTTGAGGAGTTTAATTCCTACCGAACCAGCTGACAGAAAATTATCAAAGATTGAGATACTTCGACTCGCCAGTAGTTACATCAGTCATCTCGGAGCTATTTTGATTGCTGGACATGTTGATCAACCGTGTTCAAGGCTTGAAGGAAAATTAGGAGGGTTTTATAAGAATAAATTTGACAATAATAATTCATCTACACGATACAAAATCTGCACATTTTGTCTTACTATGCACAAAAAATATGTGAGTTATTTATTATCTTAATTCTTTTTTCTTTTTACGTACGAATATTTGTGTTTACTCATCAACTATTGATATTTAATAATTATCGGAGCTAATATTATTTTTTCATTGCAGAATTTATCGATTACTTCACAGATGATTCCGGATTTTAGAAGTGAAGAGCTCGTTTTCTTGCCGGAAAATTCCACAAGTTCAAGTTCAATATTATTTGATTAATTTTTATTCAAGTTCAATTTACTACATCGATGTGATTTTATTTTATCATTCATTTGACATCAAAAAATCGCGGGTGAGATGAAAAATCATCTGTGTGGATACCAAAGTCAAAGAACAGTTTGTTTTTGTGTAACAGACGTCTGCAGAAAATTTTGAACGTGACAAATTTTTAATTCAATTTTAAATAGTTAAAGGTTAAATATATCACCAAGATAATTATGAAACAAATCGGAAAGCATCGAATATAATTCAATTTCAACAGTTGACATAATGATTTACGTAATAGAAATACCGATTGTCACTCTGATGCAAACTTTGAAAAAACATCGACAATGCAGTGTCACGAATAAATCATTTTATTTATATCAAAGAATAATCTCAATCTTTTATTTTTCACTCCTCATTTCTATATTCCTGTAAGTAAGTTATTCTATTTGCAAAGTTTGTTTTTTCATTGAAATTAATCATTTAAAAACAACAAATGTCATATAAAGAAGTCGAAGCTTACACATTCAATTTGGCAGTAGCAATTAGGTGAGCAAAATTTTTTTTCTGGATCCATATTTTTACCAATTATTTTTGTCCTAATATTGATCAAATTATATGGGTCATAAGTATATAGGCACATAGATAAATAATAGGAAAAAATGTCCTGGAAAGTAATAATTCTGCTAGAACCATCATGATAATACAAACTACATCCCGCTGACATTTCTCTAACAAAAGCGCATCCGACACATGTCGATTCATTCATAAAACCATTTATCACAAGCATAAAATTCCTGTTCCAATTTCTCTCAATATATACTTTCATCCCCTCACACATGACCATTACAATCTTTTCCAATCAATACATACACCAAAACTATCAATAAACGAGAATAAACTCAAGAAATTAATTCAAATAAAATCAATAGATTTCCCAAATTCAAATATCACACATTCAAATCATCTTCCCACTCGCGCGCGAAAAAAAAAGATGGCCGCCAATACCCATTTTCCAATTAACCAACAAATTTCCTCAAATAACCAAATTACATCCCACGTTCAACCCACCCAGAAAAAAAAACCTCAAACTTAACCTCAATAAAAAACCCCGTCTCATAAATTCCCCACGAAACAATTACAAAAATGACATAACCTCCACAAATCCGCCATTTTATCCAATCTCGCGCATACAAACCCAAAATCCCCCTCCACACATCCCAATATCAGCGAGTTACTGATAGAATACGAGAAACATAACCTACTACATCCACACAACAAACACAATCATACACACAATAGTGTGCGTATTCCCTAGACTGTCACAACGTTAGTGTTGGTAAGACCGTACACAAACTCAACTGAAAAAAAAAGCCAAGAGAGAAAAAACAGAGAAAAACGAAATCGTGTCGTCAGGTGTCCTTACGAAGTTGCAAACTTGTGTGTAGGAATTACAAGAAAAGAGAATAACAAAGAAAGAGTGGGAGACAACACACAACTGCAATTAATAGAGAAAAAGAGAGAGAGAGAGATTGAAAGACTTCTGTGTGTGTGTAAAGTCTTGATGTGTTACGAGGCTGTAACTTGCTATGTCTCATTTATAATCTCTCTCTCTCAACAATAATTACATACACACGTATATGCTTAATAAAAACAAGAGCACACAATAATTGAGGGTGGAGAAAAGAAAGAGGGAGATAGACAAAACGAAACAAAGAAGTGAAGAAACAGAATAGGTAAAACATCATTGAAGTGAGAGAGTGGCTTTGCAACCCCCGGGCAAAATCCCGCGGGAGCAAAGCGCAACCAGTTCTTCAATACGTCGGGATATTTTTCATTTTTCTCTCACTATTGTGTGTGCGTGTGTTTAATAATATTTGTCTCTGTTCCTCTGGCCCAATCTCTCTCTCTCTTTCTTCACGTTTGCTTGGGGCCAATTGTGTGTAGAGGAAGCGTGAAGCAGTGAAGAAGAACAGAAAGAGAGAAAGGAATAGAAAAAGAGAGAAAAAAACACTAACAGGACTCGCCCACAAGTCCGACAGGACTCTAACATGGTGAGTTTTTGACTTGTGTTATATCTATTATTTGTTTATCTTGTTTATTGCGTTGTAATTAGTTTTCTTTTGTTTATGTTATTTGTTTAATTTTCTGTCGCTTTTGCCATTTTTTTCAGTGTCATTTTCTATTCACTATTCACGAACACACATCAAGACAGACAGACACATGAGTGTATATATGCATATATATGTCATAACAAATTGGGGTAAAATTTATTTTAATTTAAGAAATTATTTATATTTTGTGTGGATTTTTTGTTGTGATTATTATTTATAATTTGTTTGAGTGATTGATTTTGTGGATGTGCTTGTTTTACGCTTCTTGTTTGATTGATTCATTTTGTTCATTGTAATTTTAGTGTCATTTATTTCCTCATGGAGACACACGAATACAGGTGTATAGGTCACAACAAATTGGTGGAATTTGTTTTAACCTCAAAACAATTGTCTATTGGTGATTGATATCATAGTTGGAAAAGTTGATGTGTTCTGTGTGTTTGAGATGTTGGAATTTGTTTAATTTATTTTATTCAATGGCATTCATCTCGTTTTTTATATGTAGTGGTGTACATAGTGTGTACAGTCATAATAGATAGTGAGGAATATATTTATTCTGTAACCTAAGATGTGTGCAGATATATTGATGGATTTAGGATGAGGGATGATTGATTAGTTAATAAGCCATTCATAATTTTTTTTCTTTAATTCATTTGCTTCCTGATTTTATTTGCAAGTTGGCTTGTCAATAATATTTTAAGGTTCTGCCAACCCCCGAACGACAGCGACGACACTTACACATATACAAGTACAATTATTCTCTCTGTTTACAAAATCGACGTTCTTTTTTTTTTCTTCATTGATTCGTGTATTGCATTTTTCTATATTTACGTATTTCTCTTTCACATGCAAACACTGAATTTTATTCACCAATTATATCTCACTTATTTCCTTGTTATATTATTGATGACAAAATCAATGTTATCATCATTTCATTCGTCTTTTGAAAATTGTTCTGAATATATATATATATATATGCGTGTGAGTGTGTGAAAGTATCGAATTGACGACGTGGGAAATTATGAAAGAATTTCATGTTGATTTTTCATTATTATTGAAAGTTTGTGCAAAGCTGTCATTCAGCTTGATTTCATTGAGATATATTTAATTGAATAATTCACATTCTCTCTTTTCATTTATTTTTCATCATTTATTTTCATTTATTTTGAATATTTGTATCTATTTTCATTTTTTTTTTGTTTCTCTATTTGCCAGAGGACAAACACAATTTTGTTTTGCAATTTGGCTTTTGCATATGTGTATTAAACAGAATGTGACCAGAGGTACATGTACTCATGTACACTGGCAAATATTTATATCGAGTAATCTTTTTCCATATTTTAGCATGAAAAAATGGAATTCTTCTATGTATTATTATTGCTTATACTTATGATTTATCTCGAGTCAAGAATAGTTCACAAGTTATTCAACAGAAATCTATAAATCGATCTGATGTTTAACCTAGAAATGAATAATAATTAATTTTGTTTATGACAATAATTTTATTTACGTGCATTTGAACAAGTTAGGTTACCCAATAACCCAAGGAATGGTTATAGGTTTGAAGTCTACTTTTATTTTAGTATTTTGGACTGTTGTAATATTAATGAAAAGTGTACAACAAATGAAAGTTACAATTTTATAAGAAAAAAAGGACGATTGTATGTTTCTACATTTCAATTTGTTTTTCTCTTCACTTTTGCAGAGTTCAGCATCAACAGGAGGTACTGAGGGGTCCAGTCCTTCCTCAAGCCCTGCATCAGCAGCAAGCCAAGCAATGTCGGCACCAAAGTATGGTACATTAGTACCAAATCGTATTTTTGTTGGTGGGATATCGGCAAGCACAAGCGAAGCCGAATTGGCACAATTATTCTCAGCATATGGCAATGTTAAAGCAACTAAAATAATTTCCGATCGAGCCGGTGTATCGAAAGGATATGGATTTGTTACATTTGAAACGGAAGAGGAAGCAAAACGACTCCAACAAGAGGTAAAATGATATATCAAGGTTACTAACCAATGTATCAATAACTCAAAATACTCATTCATTAAATTGTTCTTCTGTTTACAGTCTGAATGTATCATACTTAGAGAAAGAAAATTAAATATTGCGCCGGCAATTAAAAAACAGCCTTTCAACCGATCGTTCGATGGTGGCTCCGGCTCGCCGCCAGCCGTGCCTACAAGTCCTTATTATTACACAAATGGTTAGGAATCTATTTTTACTAATTAAAAATAATTCAGTACGTTGAAAAGTGAAACGCATAACTTAATTATCATTCCTAATTTTTTTAGGCATGGGATTGCCATACCAAAATGGCTTAACGTTTTACAATGCTGGTGCACCAGCGCCAGGGACTCCTTTAGCACCACCGACAGATCCAACCGCTATTTATCAAGCAGCTGGGGTTTTTGGTAATTAATCTTAAGCTGAATTGAATTTAAACAAATGACAATTGAGGATTGGATTGATTTCTGATTATTAATAATTTCCTTTTTTTAGGTCCACAAGCAGCTTCTGCTCATCAGACATATGCACCAATGATGTATCCATGTCCAGCACCGTCATTAGCGTACATGCCACAGCAATATCAGTATTCTCCAATGCCGGTAAATTAAAAAAGCAAAATTAATAATTTATTCGTCAGTAATTAATTTTGTTGGAAAGAAGAAACAGTATTCACGTATTCCGAGGATATCATTTTTTTTTTCTTCCACTTTCACCACCTTTTGATGAACACACGGTTAACATCCCAAGAATTCATTGAGAATAGGCTCATAAATACACAAACACAAACCTATTTTCCTCTATTTCATCATTGAATTAGTTTTCATACTAACAGAGCACGTCCAAAACAATTCCCCATGAAATCGAAAGTGACTAATAATTGATTCATTTTTTTTTACACACACAATTATAAATTAAAAATTTATATCTATTCTTATCATCATTTTCTTTAGTTCAGTAACACCATAATTCTATTCCTGTTATTAAATTTTTCAATTGAAGGATTAAAATCATTATTCAAACGATGAATTAATTTTGATTAGAAGTAGGTAAAGTAATTCGAATAATTAATTCTTGAAAATAAAATTGGCATTTAATATTGTTGAATGAGTGTTTAAAAAAAAAAATATACGTGTTTGTTGGTTACGGTTTTTTTTGGGACAGACAAACGGTCTGATGGGGGAAGCTATTCCACCGGCCTTTCTACCAAACCCTCAACAAATGCCTACTTATGTACTTCTCGACGCAATACAGTATTGAGGTTTAAAGGTACTCGATATACACTAGAGAAAAAGAAACAAAAAAAAAAGAAATGAATAACAGTGTTAAAAGCATGAACGACCAATTCTCCAATGTCTATTTTTTCTCCGCACGTTTTATTGTCCATTCCACAGGCATGCGCTGCAGCAATACACCAACATCAAGTTATAGCGTTTTTTTTTAAATTGATTTATCCAAGGCAAGAGTCTAGCGTTATTTAGTAAATGAAAACAAAAAAAAAACCCGCGGAACCAAGGAAAGTTAATTGTATTCATGAAAAAAAAGGGCGTGATGGATCGTTATAGAATTTTCTGGATGATTCATTATAGAGTTGCAAATTTAAATGAAATTCATATTTTACTGTGAAGAGATTTACAGTAGTTTTGATGCGGTTGAGTATCCGATGCTCTGTTGCACTTGACTTAGAACAATAGTTGAAGTTTTAATTTAACGAGGTTATGGGTTATGCACTGGATAAACCACATTGTAAAGAGAAAAATGTGTGGATTATTTGATTAGTTTTAATTTATAATTGAAATGAAAATTTTCTCGTTAAAATCATAATTACCTCTTCAAACTTACATGATTTCCTTAATTTCACATTTCTCTTTGTATAATATGGCTCATGCATAACTTAATCTAATGATAGGGTGGAAACTTCAACCTTCTGTTTCATTATGACCCAACAATGTCATATATAAAATTTATACCATTACAAAACAGGTTACCCTTGTTTTAAATGCACAATGAAATGTCGTAAAAGCTTCGATTCGATCCATCTAATAGTTTCAGTAAAATAAAATCCACATAAATCACTATGTTTTCAACTAGTTACACCAGACTCTTTCCTTACATCTAAAATAATTATAAATATTAATTTAGTATTGCTTGAGGCATAAATATTTCTTGCAATGGCATTTTAGATCCTGTAGAATATTAAATCTAACATTATTAAACAAAAAAAAATATCCACTGCTTCTGTTTGATGAAAACAAAAAGAGAAGAAAATGAAGATTTTCACTCTTTGCCAACAATTGTGATATTTAAATACACTTAACTTTGAATAATTATTTTTATCATCTCAATTTTATCAATAATTGTAATATAAATAATTACTTATGTTCTTTCTTTCCAATTTTCTAATAGTATGAGTCGTATTACGCTGGAGCAGCTGGTGCACCACAATATCTTTGTACAATGAGTACACCAACAAGCAATGGAAGTGGTGGTGGCGGCGTTGGTGGCGGTGGCGGTTCAACAACTAGTGGTAATGGTGCAACTGGTGCGACTTCACCAGCTGCAAGTGTTCCACACGGTTTGCAATCATTACCACCAGCTCCAACACCTTATTATACATCAGGACCTCCAACTGGTGCACCTACACACCACCATCATCATCATCATCCATTACCAAATGGTCCTGGTACACCGCAACAACTTGATCATCCATATTATGGTTATACTGCGGCTGGTCCGCCTCATCCACCGCCACCTCATTCGCATCCACAACAGCCACCGCCGCCGCCACCGCAGCAACAACACGGCGGACACATTGGACTTGGAGATCAGCAGCTACTTCTCTTTACGACTGATGCTACGTGCCAACAGTCTGCCAACAGTTCAGATGGCCAAGCCATATCCCAGGAGGTGAATTACATCTTTTCTTTCTTATTCATTTTTGCGTTTATGATTCAGTTTCGTGGGATCAATCAATTGCAAGTGATAGGAACTGTCCTTCGTATCAGATTCTATCTTCAAATATGCGAATTAATATCGACGTCTATCAATATCGATTTTAGAATTTCCTGGTCATATCAAATAATTAGTCTTGCAATAGTTCAAACGATTGATCCACCGTGACTCGAATGAAAAAAGTAAAAAAACAATTATGAAAATGGGTTGGAACTAAAAATAAAATCATAAAATCATAGGACACACGCTCAGCGTCGAGCCATTCTGAGCATCAATCACAGCCACAGTCAGGCAGCAACAATAACAACGAGACAACACACCTAACGACTTCATCGACACCATTAATGCCCATAATGCCCATTAAATATCCAATATCAAATCGATACACAAATTATCATCCATTAACCCTCCATCCACAAAATTCACCAATGTGCCCAACAACACAAACAACATCAACAGATACAGAAGACGCGAATTCAATGCACTGTCGTGCCATTATCTACCATCCAGTATTCATACCAAATCCATATAATACACCTGGTGCAAGTCTGTTACCAACACCACCCGGTTTATTTGACACTTCAAAAATGCGCGATAGCATCAATCACACAAATAAATCGCCATACAATCACGGTAGAAATCAAAATAATTATAATTTATTTTCAACAATGCATCAAAATGCATTTACTAAATCCACAACGAAATTTACACCATCACGTGCTAATAATCCACACAATCGTCGAAATAATTCGAATTCAACACCACAATATTACGCTACACGATCAACAAATTCCAGTCTCTCTTACAAGTCACCAAATACTTTTGTTAATGCACGTCACAATGGTGATATTTATTCATCACCACCATCATCATCATCAAATGCGCGGCGTAATTTAAATTCCGATTTTTCAATAAAACGTAATAATAATTCATATGTTAATAATACAAAACATAATTCACATGATAATAGTAGTCAAAATAATGATGTGACTTGTAAGACAGAAGCTGGAAATAACACTGATAACAAACCATTAAGTCCACCACCAGCTCCTTATTCCCCAATGACACGTCCACTTCCAAATTTGTCCCCTCCTAACCTTCAGGTGCAATTCTACACCGCCCAGAGTCGATATCAATCACCAAATCAACAAACTCATCATCAGCAGCAACAACAGCCACCACAATATCAACAGCAACAGCAGCAACCGCAGCAAAGACGTTACGGTGCTACAATGTCAAGTCAAATTGGATCATCAGGACGTAGATCAACTGATAAATTCAATACATCTGGTGGTCAAGGTGTTATATTAAGGAATAACAAATTCAAAGTTAATGGAATGATGCAAAACTCTGGTAAAGGTGTTGAAGAGGGTCTTGGTGGTGCTGGTGATGCTCAACAGACTGTTGGTAGAATGCCATTAACTCCACCTGGTACACCACGTAATTTACAAGACTCAAATCAGCTTACTGATGCGTGCCATCAAATACAAACACTCACATTGTAATAATCGAACTTAATAACCTTTTTTTTTTCTTTCTTTCTCGTTTGAGATTGTTGGTGCATCGACAAATTCATTAATACGTTGTTGTTTCTTGTTGTCTATTGAGAGAATTACGAGGGAGATGAAATGTTTAGTGGGCATACGAATAAAATGCGAGAAACATATTGAAAAAAAAAAATAATAATAATAATATATAATAATAATTGATGTGTGTGTTTGTGCATCGACGAGTACATGAAAAGATGGAGAAAATAGTGAGAGAATTAAAACAGCGATGATTATTTGTGCGCAAAAAAACAAATAGAAATGGAAAATGGTCATATATATATATATATACACATATATATTTGTTGTGTTTTTGAAAATTGATTTTGTTTGCTCAATAATCGTTTTTCACCTCGAATATACGTCGAATGTGTTCAGGTGGGCCTCGAAAAAAACAAAAAGGAAAGATGCGAAATGAAAAAAACAGTTAATTGTTGCAATTTCAATTCGTAAGTTTGAGATAAAAAAAAAAAGGGAATGAATTATATAACAATTATTAGTGACGGCCTACCTTTAATCGACCTGAAATTATTTCACAGCAGGGAATAAATTTTGAATTCCAATTTACATACTCTCTCTATCTCTCTCTCTCTCTCTCTCTCTTTCTCTCTCACTTTGGAACTTTTTCAAATTGAAAAAACAACAAAAACAAAATAACACAAAATGTATTTTGATTGTGAATGATAAATTGAACTCAGTGATAAACTCCCGCGGCTTATTGAATGAAAGATGAGAAAGGAAATGGAAAAGAAAAAATAACAGAAAGGAGAAAAATCTCGGAAAAAAAAACCACCACTCTTTAATACTTCCTGAAAAATCGTTATATATATATACACACATACTTATATTTAAATAAATATTATACATATACATAAATATTAGACGATGTGGAAAAGCGTATCGGCATGTTAAAGATTATTTAGGGAAAATAAGAAAAATACATAAGACGTCTAGTAAATGCGGATATTTAATGCGATTAATATATATACAGATATATTTACACATATGCAAATTAATATTTAAAAAAAAAACAAAGCATGTAAGAATGATGTAAGCACGCATTATACATATATAGAATTATAATATATATGAATATATATATTATATATATTATATATATTATATATCAGTGACGCTGATTTGAAAGAACGTGAAATGTAAAAGGAAAAATTTAAATTGAACCATCAGGTGTGAATTATATTGATTGATATTATATCAATGGTGAACTATAAACGAAGGAAAATGTAAAGACACGATTGAGAATAGTGAAAAATCGGATGGTTGTGAATTGAATTGGGAAAGATGACAAAAAAAAAGAGGGAAAGAATTGCAAGGGCTGTTGGATAAAGACGGGGAAATCAGTTTGAATGATGAGAGAGAAGAGAATCTGAATGAATAAATGATTAAATAAACTTATATCATTTGAAAATATATAAATGATTATAGCGAGCAATGACTAGTTTAGTTAGAAGAAATATGCCGATTTCGAGCCAAGAGAAAAAAATAAATAAATACGGATAGATAGGGAAATGTGAAGAGAGAATAAAAATATAAACAATTTAATCGCGAAACACGTTGTTAAATCGTACAAAAAACATAATACGAGCGTTCTGTCATGTGTTCAAAGACAAACAAAAATTTATTAGCATTGAAAAATGTGGGATAATAAATCGCGGGATTAATTTAGAGATTTATCTTTGAGGAGATGAAAAAAATGAAAAAAAAAAAGGGAAATGTAGAGCAAACACGTGATACAGCGAAAGAGAAATAATTCAAAGAGCAAGTGAAATATCAACTGAAAAATACTGTTGCTCAAGACACTGACGCCTTGTCTCTCTTTTTTTCTGTCAATGTTACACACTATTACTATTTTATTATCATTATTTTCATTATTATTGTAATAATTATTATTAATTTCTCTATGTGTTTAATGTCGTGATAAAGCAAGCGTACTTACTTCATTATTATTATTAATTATCGTTAATCGTAAAAAAAAAAGTATTTTTGTTTTTCTTCAATATTGTATTCATACGCGTGTGTGTATGTTGTTGATTAATTATTTGTTTGTTCAATGTTAATTATAATTCATTGATTTTTCGTGTGTCATTGAATGAAAAAGAGTCCGGTTTATGTTAACTTATCACACGACAGTGGAAGTACGAGCAATGAGGTAAAGAAGGGGTTGAAATGGGATATATAGTGGATATATAAAGAAATGGGGGTTGAAGAGAAGAGTGTTAGTAACGATTAAGATAGAGCGAGCAAAGAGGAGATAATGAATATTAAAAAAAAAACGTGTCGGCTGTGAGCTTCCAAGCAAATAACAATAATTAAATTATTATAATAATTAGCGATGTGGTAAGGAAGGTGAAAAAATAGTGAGCGATTTAACAATGAGGTGGAGGATGTTTAGGAAAAGAAAAAGGAGAGAAAGTGACAATGCAAGTGCAGATGAATATGAAATAAATTCGGGCAAACACGTTGATTAATTAAAAAAAAAAAGAAAAATAATAAATGAACATGAATGAATATTTAATATTAATAATTAACATAATTGTTATAGCAAAAAATAAAACATACGTTTTGTTTTTTGCGTTTTTGTGAATGGTGTTTATTATGATAATGAATATTTGTTAATTGTCATATCTTCGCTGTAGCTCTCATTGTATTGTCTCGCGTTTGAATGTCCAGTTTGTGTATATGTGAAAGAATGAGAGTGAGTGTATAAGAAAAAAAAAGGAGTAATGGAAAGTCGACTGAACAGAATGCTGAAAAAAAAATGAAAAATGAGAGGCGAAACGTCTTGTTAGACGATGAAGAATAAAAATAAATATTTAAAGTAAATTATGAGAGGATGAAATATGAACGTTGTGGTTCTTTTGCCTGTGTTTGATACAAGGCATTGAAAGATTTATGAAAATATCCGAATATGAAAGAAAACATTAATGAGAACGAAGAGAAGGATAAAAAAAAATGTTGAACATTGAATTAATTAAAAAAAAAAAAACGGAATAAAACCAAACAAACAAATAAGAAATATATATGAATAAGATGTGCCTTCTATTTGTTTATCTTTTCGTCGTTGTAATTGTTGAAAATATATATATATAAATCTATATATATTTATTGAGTTGCGTTTCGTGAGCCTCGGAAAAAAATAAAAACAAAATAACAAATACAAGACAAAGAAATGTGTCATGGTGTGAGTGAAATAATTTGTATGAATGGCAGTGAACATTGAAAAATGAAGAAAAATAATGAAGGAAAATATTACAGCGTGTGTCAGAAGAAAAGTATGTTCAAGAGAGTGTTGTTTCACTATTTATTTATTATCTAAAAAAAAAAAGGAAGAAAGAAACCAACAAAAAACTTTATTTATCCCTCGACAAGAGTTATGGGCGTGAAAAATAAAAACGTAACGAAGAAAAACTACAAAAAAATTAATAAAATACTTATATATGTATAAAATGCTTATATACATATATATTTATTTGAATATATAATAATAATAATAATAATAATAATAAAATAATAATAATAATAATAGTAATAATAAATGAAAAAGAGATAAAGTTGTTGATTGTTTTCTTTGATGATATTGAAGTGATGGAAATTGAAAGAATTAATACATCAATATTGAATTGATAGAGAAAAAAACGGAAACAAAAAAAAAATACATATAAAGACATGAAATAATATAATTATTAGAATATAATGAATAAAGACAGAATAACAATGGTAATAAACAATAGTAAAATGGTACTTCAAAATGATAATTGAAATGGAGATGAAAAAAAAAATATAACAATGAGCAGCTCATTTCGGCACTTATTTCTATGTATGATACACGTAATAATTACATATATAATTAGATATACAATATATCTCTCAGCAATATTAACATGGAATCAGATTAATAAATGGATAAAATATTTGAAGTAAATTATATATACATATACATATATATATATATTATATTAACGTATATTGTATATGAGACAGTTATAGGAACATTTAGAACAACAACAAAAATAAAAGCGAGTAAGAGAGAGTGATGATGATGATGATCGCCTAATTTAGTTGTTATAAATTGAGAAGAGATGGAGAATAAGAAAGAAGAAAAAAATAAAATGGTATACAATATTATTGTCATTAAAAATGAAACAACAAAAAAATATATATTAAACGAGTATGAGTGTGCTATTATCATTGTTATTATACTATTGATATTATTGATAGATTACTAAGGATATTATTGATAAAAGAAAATGAAAAAAAAAAAATATGTGCGAATGAACCAGTGCAGAAATAAATGAATAATAAATTACATAAACACGGTTATGATGTGGTGGTTGTCAGGTTTTGGCTGTGATACTGCGTGCGATGATGATTGTGTTTGTTGGTTGTTATATAAATGATGAAAAAAAAAAAAAAGCGATAAAACTAAAACCACAAAAAAAATATAAGTTGAAACGGAAAAAAATTTACAAGAATCAACGTAGGCTCATTGATGATATACAATTAAATAAATAGAACACAATTAATTTTTTTTTTTTCATTTGTGTCATGACAATTGTTATTGTGGGAGGAGAAAAAAAAATATTTGGCCAAAATAAAAATTAATTAAATGTGAAGATTGTGATGAAACTTGGGAAGATGAAATTAATGGTGTTCTGTTAAATGAGATGCGATTGATTTATTATTATCAGTGTATACATTAATAATTACATTCATATTCGTATGTGGATGTATGTTATGGATGTATATTGTAAGAAAGAAGGAATTATATGAAATAGACGATAGATAGCAAATATGTAGAGAGAAGAAATGGAATATATGAAGATAAAATAGGGCAGCATATTAAATGGATGAAGAAAAAAAAAATAACAACGCAATGCAAATTTTTAGGAGTTAACTTTTTTTTTTTGGTTCTTTCTGGTTTATTTCTGAATAGAATTGAAAATTTTTTCACATTACTCCTATCACTCCATTATTATTGCGTGTCCTGTATTTCTTGTTAATCGTTTTCCTGGATACAAAATCATAATTTATTATTCATTTTCTATCATTTATTGTCCTGTGGTGCTTATTAAATATTAACTATTTAATATTATTACCGTTGATTTAACGTTATAAATCGTCAATCTACCAAACGAGTATTTTTTTTTTCCTCCGTGTCATATTCAATATATGATTTTTCATTAAACTTCCTAATCTTTTGTTTCATCTATTTTTCTTCTTATCTATTTTTTTCGTTTTCATTAATACAACACATTAATACCATCATATTATCGCGTTGTCGAATGTTATAAATTAATATGCGTTGTGCGAATGCAAAGAAAAATAAATATTAATTATAGATGAATGAACGAAAAAGAATAATAAAAAAAAGTGAGATACGTATACGTGAGATTGGAGAAAAAAAACATGATCTTACAATAATTCATTTGAATATTATATATAAATATATACATATATAAATATTAAATTGTAAGTAAGAATCTCTAAAAGTAATAATAAATGAAGAAAAAAAAGAAAAAAAAATAAGGCAACAAACATATATTTAAGGGAAAAAAAAAATTAAAAAAAAGATGGAAACAGATAATCGCTGAAACCTAATCGACATAACATAATTAATATATAAAACGAAAAAAACAATGGGCGTCATGAATAATAATATGTATGAAAAAATAAGAATCTGTGCATCAGCAAGAATAAAAGTGAGAATAAAGAAAAAAAACACCCACATAATCCAATAGTATCTTTTAGATTCCACAATAGATAATTAAATGAATGATGAAACCACATCGTTACACGATTAGAAACAAATCAAAATATAATAATAATACTTATTATAATGAATGAAGTAATGATCAATCTGAACAAATGTAAATCCCTCACGAGAGAGAAAGTTAACGGGACAAAAACACGAAAAATACTCCATAAATCTCTTTCTATACAATATTCCTTTATTATTCCATTTATTTTTTCTTCTAAACATATATATGAAAACGGGAGTTAAAAAAAAAATCATTCATCGATATAATACGTAATTATCTGTTGTAACTCTATGAAGAAACAAAAAGAAGAAATAAAAATAATAAAAGCATCACAATTGTTGATATATCACTAGTGTCGCAGCTTAAAATATTAATAAATCATAAATAAATGGAAAAAAAAAAGAAAAAATATTATTCTTCCCTGCATATAAAAATTATTTATATGTTTTTATATATGGCGTTGTGCGCTAATATTATTAACACTTGATTGAGATTAATATATTGCAAAATCTCTATGAAGTTTTTTTTTCGTTATAGAGAAAAGGGGGAAAAATCCCAACAGCGCGATACGTATAATCAAGATATATCGATATAAAGTTATCACAATATTATAATTATAATGCTGATATAAATATTTCAAGTTCTTTTAATATGACAATGGATTTAGTTTAATGGAATGTTCACGAAGTTTATCATTGAGATGAAAAATTTATGAAAAATAATTCAGTTTGTATGAACAAATGTAGATTGTTATTTAGAAGCCATGAAAATTCAGACATTTGCACCTTTTCGAAGATTATTTGGATTCTTGTAGGAAAAATTATTAAACAAATTCGTAGGAAGAAATTTAACAACTCATTAGCTATGAGCGTTAGGATATTGTTACAATTTTCCTATTCGTTAATGTAATTGTACGAAATTATTGACACGTCTGTGATTTTCATAGATCGTCAATCAAATTTCGTTTAGCTAATAATTGTCCTATGATTTTTGATCATTTTATAGATCATTTATATCTTTGTTGCAAGTACGAAACGCGATAGAACCCAAATTGTGATATAAAACTGCGAACCTTTAGTGGAATTAACTTAGAACTATTATTTTAATTACATTGAGTAGAATATCGGAATTCGATTCATTGATGACATTTAACAAGAAGTCATTTGGACGATATGAACATTTTCTACCGTCCTAACTAGAATTTAAGGAGATTATAGAAATCTCCTTTTTATCATTAACTTAAAATTGCCAATAGTTAACCTTCTATTAGTTCTCGAATTTTCGTGACTGAATGATTATTGTAAAAATATAAAAAAGAATCTCCCTGATAATAACAGTAATTCATAATTCAAATGAATTCAATACTTATCGCAGACATAAAAAATATACAGTAAAAAAATCCGATCACAGATCGTTTTTTTTTATAAAAGAAAAAGTTCGTATGAATGATTTTACTCTCAAAAACGACTACACACGAATATTTTTTGATCATTTTCTGATAAACCACAACATTCATTGCTTACTCTCAACATTATTTAATGTTTTCTATGCAAAAATTCGATAGTAATTTTTCTTTCATATAATCCGTCGTAATTGAACGATCATTCTATCAAGGGAAATAATTCTTCGCTGATTATTTTATCCAATTTATAATTCAGTAGTCATATGAGAAGTGAGCGTTTGGACACGTTTAGCATTGCAACTTTTGCATAAAATATGATGATCAAGTGGATAACATCCGCTACCTTCAGCATCTGATGACAATACCAAACCGCAATCCTCACATTTGTAACATTGTATATGAAAACTACGATCAAGTGCCACAACTCTTACAGTTTCATCTTGTCCAGGTTCTGGCATTATTGGCAACTTACAAACGCAACATCTTGGCGCAAATTTTTTATGAAAACATTGGATGCAATGGATTTGATTAGTAGCATCAACAGTAAATGGAATTCCATCCAAACTTTGACCACATACAACGCACGTAAAGCAAGACGGGTGATAAGGTTTGCCAGTTGCTCTTAAAATACGATCTAAAATTGGTCGAGTACAGACGCAACATTTTTCCAATGTATTTAAATAATCTTCCTCGCAATATGGTTTACCCTCAAGTGAATAAAATGGCTTGCCTTGAAGATTTACTTGGCATACAAAACAACAGAAACAATTAATATGGAAAACTTTGTCCATTGCTGAACATCCATTGCCTTCCCCTTCAACTTTTTCACCGCAATGTGCGCATATTCCATAAATATCACTGTCATCCTGACTGTCTTCCATGCCTTGGACAAGTAAATCAGTAAGTGTATCAACCTCTTTAACTGGCGAGACTTTACTCGGTGGTTGTGAACTCGCTGAACCATAACCCGAGTACATGGAATAATTGCAAGACAATTGTGACGGCGGTCGTGGATTAATTGGCTCATAAATTGATTCATATGTTGAACTTGATTGTGAACTGGGTCCGTAAATGTCGTTTGGATAGTGGCTTGTTGGATATTCACTTTGATACGTAGCACGTCGTAATTCACTGTAACTTGATGAGACAGGTGATGGCGGTGGTGGTAATTCATCAGGTGGTGGTGGAAAATTATTTCCTGACGCACACGACATGTATTCTGTTGGCTCTGGAGGTGGTGGTAAATCATCTGTAATTAATAAATATTAATTAATGCTCATTCTGAGGCATAAAATGACTAATTTATTTGTGAGAATCTTGTGGCTACTAAACATTTATCACTTATTTCTGGAAATCATGATTAATGGCCTTTCGAATTTTTATTAAAAGAATTGTGAAATCTGTTTGAAAATAAGAAAACTATCTCTACATTTCCTTTTATATTCTCATATAATTAATAAGTTAATCTTGATCCATCTGATTGTCCATTATTCGATTCTGATCAACAACAAAATATAATTTTCTTTACTTCTGTTATATTATTATCATTTATATGGAATCAATTCAACTCGCGCAAACTGGTTTGTAAGAATAAAAAATTCTTTCACATGAATTCACTCAACATTGTAATTAATACCAATATCTTATTTTTTTCATTTTTTTTTTGCATAAACTCGATTTCTCGACATTCAATCCTGTACGACAATTTCAAATGACGTCCCGATGACAAGGTGGCGATGAATATGAATATAAATATACACATATTGTTTAAATACGGTAAGAATAATCAATGAACTATCCCGAATCTTACCGTGATTGTGAGCTGATGAAATGTTGCAATAAGTATTTTCAGGTTTATTATTCCATTGAATATTGCTGTAAATTATTTCTTTTTCCTTAGTGATCGGCGCTGGAACTGGAATTGGTATGGCAGGTTCAATATTGCTGTAAACAGCATTACGTGTTGCTCTACTTGAACGGTCATCAGCCGGTACTTGTGGTGCAGCAACATTATTTATATTTGAATAAAAATTCTTATCGTTGTATTCATGCTTCGGCTGAAATTTCTCTTGTAATTCATTTGTATACAAGTGCTCATTATTTTGATAAAAATTCTCATTATTCTGATGATAAAATTTGTGCGGTGGTGCTTGTTGCTGTTCTTGAATTGAAGTTTGTGGAAATCCATGAGTTTTATTTGTCGTTGGTGGTGCTGCTACTGATGATGTTATTCCAGACGATGGTGGCACATATGGTGATGGTGAATTAGCATAAAGATTCGTTGATTTTTCAGTAGTTCCACTGTTATTCAATACTGTGCTGTATGATGGCATTGGTGGAGCCTTTATGGTGTAGCTCTGTGGTACCTAAATAGAGAAGGAAAAATTCTAGTTAATTTTAATTCATCATTTGTAATTAGGTCTCCACTTTTGTAAACAATTTACCATTGTTTTTCCATCACGATTTTTGCCGTGAACAAACAAATAATTGTGAGAGGAATAGTATGAGAGTTAGAGCAAGAAAATTGGAAAATATAAAAGAAATGAATCGTTCAATACTATTATTTCATTCTATGATATAATATATAAAAATACCCACTTGTGGTTGGGATTTTTTCGGTTTTGGTGGAACCGCAGGCCCAATTTTTTTTGCTGGCTTTGCAACATTTATCGCATTGTTTCCATTATTGCTGTTATTAATTTGCAAGTTTGCAATTTGTTGCTCCAAATTGCCAACGTTCGACATTCTGTTGTACGGTAATAAAAAATGATATCTGAAATAATAAAATAAAATAACAATTCCAATCGCAGTTTATTCAATGAACGATTAATCGTAATAAAAAAGAAGAATGAGCAGATAGAAAGATTGAACTTACATGAAATAAAATCCAATAATTATGGATGAATAATTGATTTCTATATGGTGATGTTTCTTCAATCACTTTTTTTGATCGTTTGCTCGTGTCAAAATGACATCGGCGAAACCACCGATAAGATAAAACCACACTCGGAGAGAGTTGAGTCATCCAGTGAATTCCTCTACGATGATTCTTCGTATATAGCTTTTACTTCAGTTGGCACACATACATAAAAGAAGTAGACATGAATCTATATACATATACATCCATGCATAAGTGGGAATACTTTCATCATAGAATACAGACGCCCATAGAAGCTTAGATCCATCAGGCGACCTAACCCCAGAATTGGAGGTACTCACCCCAGCCACTAGGCAGCACTTACGTCGATAGCTATACTGAGTTCGTAATAACTAGCCCAAAGATCTCGCGTTTACTGAAAGGGGAAATCCAATTTGTTTGTTTTTTCAGAAAGTATAATGAAAATCGACGAAAGTACGACATAAGGCGAAAGTACTTGCAAGTCTTTGCTTTTTTAAAACAGTCCGTTCCAAAGTTTATGGCTCATGAGTGTAAGGTTGCTGTTTTCTTTAAGAATATAACCTAACTTTTATTGGAAAATGAATATTAGCGTAGTTCGAATGGAGAATTTAGTTATGGCATCATCTTATTTGGTAATCTGGTGATAAATTTGATTGATAACGTGAATTATTCATCGATTTTGAGAGAAAACTGGAAAAATTTGAGGCCGACGTGACCGCCATTTTGTGGTGGAGGTTAACCAATCAACAATGTACCGCCAAATTCGAATTGATTCGTTATTTTTGGCGGGAATGAGGTTGGAAATGATAAATTATTTCGTTAGTGAGGGGACTTAGGGTACAACAGTTACAAATAGCTTATCAATAATGATTTAACGGGAAAAATTGGAGTGATGTTTGATAATTAATGTAATTGTTTTTAAATCTCGGATTTCGGGTAGCGTCATGTTCCGATTTTGAGTTTTACGGATCCACCATGTTTTTTTTCGGAAATAGAATAATAATCTAACTCATTATCATTCTAATTGATTGAGATTCTCCCAAGTTTCATAGAATATTTAACAAAAGTTAATTGGAATCGTTTTTTTTTTGAGGTTATATGTGTGATAATGAATTGTTCAATCCATTCAATTTCCCCAATTTACGCATTTCCGAATCTCATGTCTTAACTCGCACAAAATTGCGCGCGAATTTATGAATTGGAATAACAAGAAGGATACATCATGCAATAAATTATGCATTTCATTTACAACATATATGTACAAAATGAATCTATGATTTCATTTACCACTAAGTAATCTTTGTATCTTCTGATTATTTTTCATAATATTAGCTTTAGTTTGAAGTATTTTTTCCATTTGCATAACAATATTATTCTCCACTTCTTTCAACGATTCTTCTAATGGTTTCAACGATTGCGTTGTCATATTTCTTTCAACAATTAACTGCTCTTTAACATTTCCAAATTGAGTTTTCCAATTTTGAAGTTCTTTTTCCATAATCTCAGCATCTTCTTGCAAATAGTCGAACAATTTTCCTAATGGATTTGTCGTCCGGGTCAAAGTTTGTATTGTCCCACGAAGTTTATCTATTTCCTTTACAATCACATCACGATCTTTTTTCAATCCAGCTTCCCATTCAATTTCAACTTTATTTGGAATTAATTCCACATTTCCTTCATTAATAAGTTCTTTTTGCGTTTCTAGAATTTGTGCCACGAGATATCCATGCTCTTGTGTTAATTGAGTATTCAACAGATCAGTTGAACCACCAATAGATGAAGAATCATTGTGTGGTGCTGTCTCCATCACCACCATATCATCAGCATCATCGTCATCATCATCTTTTGTACCAAAATTCTCTACCATGATCTTCACATCACCAATTTCATTTATTCCACCATTATTTAAAATGAAATCAGTCTTTCCTCGGATTCTCGGTGCTGCTGGACGTGCACTTGGTGGTCGTGCACTAGGTGGTCTCAATAATCCCACATTTGTCCTGGTCATAACATTTTTGACTTTATCCTCAACCTTCTCTGCCTTTGTTTCCAATTGTTTTGGTGACATCACTTCTTTGGGTTCATCAATCATCTTTTCCGGAACAATCTCCTCCTTATGTTCCTGATCAAATTTTGCAGGTTCATCCACCGCCACTTCATGATTGATATTCTCGTCTTTGTCCTCCTTTATTTGTGAAACAGTCGCTGGTGGATCAACAGCCTCAATATTCTTCGATTCATTTGACAAAATAGATTTATTGCTTATTCCTTTCTCATGAATTCCAACATGTTTTTCTGTTGTCACTTGGCTACGTCGTTTCTTCGATGAATCACTGGTGGCTTCTTTTTTCTTATTATCTCGCTTTGTTTTTGAATCATGTCTTTCAGTACTGGGTTCATGAGTTTTAGCTTCTCTTGACGAAGGTTTGCTAACATCACGTTTTGTTCTTTCATCTTTTTCCCTTGGTTTTTCTCTGCTTGATGGTTTTGATTCAGCTGGGCTACTTTTTTTCACAACTTTCTTTGATTTATCATCTGGCGATGCATGTGCCCTAGTTTTACTTTTTGATCCCTCTTTTTTCTCCAAACTTTTTTTGTAATATTCTACAGCTTCTGTGCTTGATACTTTCTTATCTAATGCCCGGCCGATTGTATGAAGTAATTCATTAGTTTTTATTGGATCCTGTCCAGATATAATCTTAGATGGCCGCGCTGAAAGTTCATTACCAGTTATCAATTTCACTGCGTCAATCAACTTGTTCAAATATGCAAGTTTAGCTTCCTTATCTTTAATATTACTGCTATTCGATTCGTCTTCTGTGAATAGATTTCTGAGAAATCCTGTTTCCTTGATAATAGCATTAATGATATCATGAAGAAATCTAAATGGTGGTTTTTTCAATAGTTTATCGGTTAATGGTGGTTTCTTTATGTATTTACCAAGTAATTCTTGAGTTTTTTTCACTGATTCCTGCAATTTTAAATCGTCAGACATTTTTTTCTACTGATAAAAATTACATTAGCACCAATTGCTCATCACATTATCAATTGAAAATTCATTCACACTATTAATATCAGTTCTATAAATGCTATTGAAGACATTTCTTGACTAAATGGAGTATTTGTTTGGTTTTCCTAATTGTCTTGACAACGCACCTGCATTATCGACTTGGTGAAATATATAATAATCAAAGGTTTGACATCGGAATATTCAAATGTATTTCATATACAAATGCAATAAATATTTCAATAAATATTTATTTTATTGATGACTAATAAGTAGTTGTCATTGTGATGCAGAGCTAGTGCATATGTGGTATTTTCAGCGGGTATTCCCTAGCAGGAAAAATAATTATCTTACTATTTCATACACACTTGTCTCAAGGTCATACCAGACTGCCATATTATCACTCAATTACCACAGAGTGTATTATCTATCTATATAATATACTCGCCAGAGGGGCCTGTCCATTATCAATTTTTAAAAAATATATAAATACTACATCTCTTATTATTTTTCGCTTATATTGATTCGTATAATTTGTAGAAACATTTTTCAATTCATACAACTTGACAGTGTAGAGTCCAAAACCAAGCAGAGTAATGCAACTTTATATTTTCTGGATGATTCATAATTGTGCTTATCAGTTGTCGTGGAAAAATGTTCTTGCAATTATCGGATTTTCTATATAAAGATAAGCCGCGCTTTTTGTAACTTCGCAAATGTGTTTTTTTGCTGGATAATCGCACGTGTTGTAAAATAAGAAGAATATTTTTTAACGTTGGAATGATTGTTGGAATTCTTCACGATCTAGAGAATTACAATTTGTATCTTCAGGATATCATTGTTTATATAAGTGAGAGATTTTATTCTTCATTCCAACTTACAATTCATTTTTTAATGATTATATGAAGATAATTTTAGTGTTAACAAGAAAAATATCCTTATTTATTTCACAAATAGAGTTTCTTTCTTTAATCTTCATCAACATAGACGATGAATAAACTTTTATTTGGTCACATTGGTTGTAACAGACCAATAAATTATCATCTCATACCCCAATATCATATCACTTGGATGTTATAATCGTGCAGAGTATGATCATTGTCTCATAATTAGGGTTCTAAATCACAGTGACGTCAATTTATTCACGTCATTGCTAATGATAGTGTGTTCAGACATAAAATCTGTGTAAAATATCATTATCTACACCGGAACTTGCGTGCATACACCCACGCTCACATGATGAATTCAGTTCCTCAAAAAAATCACATATCCAAAAGATCATAATTGGACTGCAATAAAAATTGAATTTTCTAGATTTATTCCCTCTGAAAAAAAAAAATAAGATTTGGTTATATTTCAAATTGAAAATATCATCAACTGGGAATCTTCCAAATTCCATGATAAAACTTTTATTAATAAGATTATATTTTAATCACACGTCTAACTATATTTCACCGACCGATGTTTTAGGAGTCACTTTCACTGACCTTTAATCATCATCATCATAAAAAATTTGGTCGCCCATCGTGACTTCTCATCAGGGATTTTATAATCACAAATGATTAGATAATAGGAGACGTGTGTAGATCCATGTCAACTGATATTTCCCTCCACTCTCTAACTTCATACTCAATCAGCCTCCAGCATATCAATAAAATACCACTGAAGATGATGACCAGATAAGAAAATACAAAAGTGGAAAAAAACAATTCTAGAGCTGAAAAATAAATTAACAAATAAATAAATAATTATGAGTGTTCCATTCATTTTGATAAATAATTGTTATTTTATACTGGTGCACACTCTATGGAGCATGTGTGGGTGATTTATCATGATAAGAATAACTCATACTGATGCATATATAACATGGTAGCAAATTCAATTGAAGGAATCCAAATAAAATATGATAAATGTGTATATCTATCTTCTTATATGTGTGTGTATTCATACATACCACTGAATTTCCTACTCCTTATCCCGCCAGCACACTTTTCATTCTCAGTTTAGTTCAGTTTTAGTTGCTCATTCCTCGTGAAAAGTTGGAGGTGCTGCTCATTTTCCATTTGAACTTTGCTCATTCATTTCAAATTTCGTAATCAGCTCTGTATAAATATCGATACAGTGGGAATTTATAGTTAAATTTAAGCGTGTTTATGATTGAAATTTGTTCTTGTTCATGAATTGATACTAGAAATTTGATAAAATTGACGAAATAAAGAACTATGTAATATTTGTTTTATGTTATCGTTCTTTTTGTGATACACAAATGTTATTTATCTACTTATGACACACCTGAATATACATATCCACATCTGGTAGGATAATTTGTGAGCTTGTTGATGAAGAAATTTATATTGTTTGTTGATTGTTGCTGTTCTATGCATGCATGATCGATTCCAACGTATGACGAAATTTTTTTGAGGTTAGAAATTGTGCTGAATGATTTTTCGACTTAAATTTAATTAGTTTTTAACTGTACACAAGTTATTGCGACAATTAATCATTATTGATTGTTTAATTTTGATATTGTTCGTGACCATTTGATTCTAACCTATAAAAGCACTTTTTTTTTCTATATTTGTCCAATAACAATAGAATAATCTGACTATTTATCAAGTAAAATTTGTTTACATTGTTAAATAATCAATAATCAGCTAAATTCTATCTTGTTCATCGCAATGTTGTACAATAATGGGAAATTTTGGATTATTGAAAAAAAATTGTTTTACAGAGAAATGAATATACAAAGATTTACCAGTTTTGTTTATTTTCAGATACTATTTTGTGAATAAATATGGTGAATAACAATGGAGATAATGTGGACATTGGTGCTACTAATATACCCGACGTTGCAGTTGCATCTAGCTCGAATAAACAGTTATCGAATGTTCTGGACAATCCAAAATTGAATGAAAACACATCACTCAGTCCATTGAGTAATCAAACATACTTTGCTGAAGAGAAAATACACATACCTGATATTGATACTGTATGAACAAGTTAATCGTGAATGCATCAACCAATTGATTTCGAAAAACTGATAGAATCATCGTTTCATTACAACTTTTTCTCCTTTTTGTAGACTGTATTTAGTTTCAGGAAATTATGGGCATTCACAGGGCCCGGGTTTCTTATGTCTATTGCATATTTAGACCCTGGAAATATCGAATCAGACTTGCAATCAGGTGTAGCAGCTAAATATAAGGTATTTCAAAGAGAAATAATATAACACACGATAATCCGTTGGGAAACATTCAATTAATCTAAATTAATAATTGATTTTGTTAAATTTTCAGTTGTTATGGGTATTGTTGAGTGCAACTATTCTTGGGCTTATTATGCAAAGGCTCAGTGCACGTTTGGGTGTTGTTACTGGTCTTCATTTAGCCGAATTGTGTTATAGACAATATAAAAAAGTGCCACGAATTTTATTATGGATCATGACGGAAATAGCGATTATTGGAAGTGACATGCAAGAAGTTATTGGGACAGCTACTGCTCTCTACCTACTTTCAAATAAACAGTGAGTGACTGCTGTAGTGGAATTAATGAAATTGTTTTCAATCATTTCTTCTTATAATTATTTCATTTATCTTCATTTTTGCTTTTTTACAGTATCCCATTATGGGGTGGAGTTGTGATAACAATTGTGGATACATTCACATTTTTATTCCTTGACAAATATGGATTGAGAAAATTGGAATTATTTTTTGGATTCCTCATTACAGTAATGGCTGTGACTTTTGGTTACGAATATGTTGTGTCAGAACCACCGCAATTGGAAATTCTTGAGGGAATGTTTACGCCAATGTGTAAAAATTGTGATAGTGATGTTTTATTGAAAGCTGTTGGTGTTGTTGGTGCTGTCATTATGCCACATAATTTGTATCTACACAGCGCATTAGTCAAAGTAAGATAATTTTTTACATAATTTATTTTTATGTAACTTTTCAGCTTTAATAGCTACATGTTACATAACATCGATGGTTAATTGTTTTCTTAAAATGCATTGCAGTCAAGAGAAGTTGATAGGAGACAACCAGCAAAAGTTAAAGAAGCGAACAGATATTTTTTTATTGAGGCAATTATTGCTTTGCTCATTTCGTTCGTCATCAATGTGTTCGTTGTTGCTGTCTTCGCCAATGGATTATTTAATAAGAAAAATAGTGAGATTGTGAGTAGAGATAATTTTACGGCATCAGTTTTTATCACTATTGACTCTGTGTGGCAGAGATTTATTTTTTCTGTGGCCAGACAATTTTTAAGTTGGAATAATTTGTTCGTTTATCTTGATAATGAGAATTTAAAGCAGTTAATTATATTCATGCAAAAAATACAGCACTCTCACATTGAACCCATAGAAGTGATCTGTACTTCAATCCTCTATTAAAAGTTCTGTCTGTTCTGTTCTAGCGACAAGAATGTGAGGGGAGAAATTACACTTTGGGGATACAAACGTTCCCGGTGAGAAAATAATTCGACAGCAATGTGATAAATAGAAGAGATGCGAGTCGAATCCATTCAAAATGAACTTCTTTATTTTCAGAATAACGACGAGATTGTGTCTGCAGATCTCTATTCCGGCGGAATTTTTCTGGGTTGTCAATTTGGTATTGCAGCAGTATACATTTGGGCAGTAGGTATTTTAGCTGCTGGTCAATCATCAACAATGACTGGAACTTATGCGGGTCAATTTGCAATGGAAGGTTTCTTGAATCTTCAATGGGCAAAATGGAAACGTGTGTTATTCACCCGTACCATTGCAATTATACCGACAGTTTTTATTGCATCCACTGCAGATGTTGAACAACTTGATGGTATGAATGTTATTCTGAATGCAGTTATGATGATTCAACTTCCATTCGCTACACTTCCAACCATTGCATTTACAAGCAGCTCTCAAATTATGGGAGAATTTAAAAATGGAAAGTGAGTTAAGAGATATTCCATTTCATTAATATTATTCAAGAAATCTCTTGGTTTTGAACTATTGAAACGCTTTCTCTCGTAAATTGAGAAGAATTATTAAACTTAACGTCATTTCTGTTTTCAGATTCAATAAAATTGTTGCAACCACTTTATCTGCTGTAGTAATAGCAATAAATATTTATTTCGTAATGCAAACAGTGAAAACAGAATTTCCTGATCATTGGGCAGTTTATGTAGGCATTACAATTTATGCGATATTTTATCTTGGATTCTGTCTCTACTTGGTGATTCACATGGCTATTGCCATGGGTGCTGAGTCTCTGAAAAATAACAGGGTAATTCAACTGAATCAATCACTAATGACAATAACAATATTGTGTCTAAAGTGAATGAAAAATTAATTAAATGTATTTCTTCACAACTTTCCAGTTTATTGCGGAATACATTGGCGGGCCGATAGACATGAATTTCGCATTGACAAGTCCTGCAGATTATTCCAGGTAAGATTTTGTGAGTGTAACAAGCACAAAAAACCAAAGAAAAAAATCATCCATCATGCAAGTTAAAATTGGAATAAATATGGAAAATGATGACGATGGTGGTGGTAATTTTTATTTTTGTTTTGTAAACAAATATCACAAAATTTAATGTTAATAAATGTCGGTGCAGAATTGTTTATATTTCATAACTTGCTTTATGCCAACATGTGTAAGAAGAAATTAATTGAAGAAATGTGAATGCACGGAATGTATTTATTAGCATTAGAAAACACAATTGAACGAGATATAAAATGAAATGAAAAAAATATGAAATAATAACAACAAAAACGATAATGTCCCGATCTGCAAACGATGAATGCTCAGGGTAAAATAAAGCAATATGTGCATTAATCATGGCTAATTAACAGAAAAAAAAATAATGTGTACTATATTAATATTAGTAGTTGTATCTTCATAAACTTTTTTTAATCCATAAATATTTGTGTATTCGTACTCTGATCAGGAAGCAAAAAAAGAAATATTTGTTTATAACACTTTTATATGTGTCAAAATTTTCTAACAATTACAATTATTTCTCTATTAACAACTTTTATATGAAGAGATAATGAAAATTATATGATGTCACTATTCTTCTCTTTATTTCTTCTTCAATCCTTTTATTTGTCCTTGTGATTATGTTTCACATTTTGTTTTTCACTTACACAATTCGTGACTAATATTTTTGAATATTCATTTACTAATTCAAAAATTCATTATTGTACTAGTTTATTTATGTCAATAATTGTTTATCTCCAATTCTATATAAATGTTTTAAAGAAAATTCATTTATTTGTTGAATTGTGTATGGTGATTTCATATTCTCAGTTTCCAAAATGCCTCAGTGACATCTCTAGACTCTTACATGAGTCAATCATAGGATTTTTTATCAGCGCACAAATTCATCAGAAGTACACATCGATATGCAAATATATCCGACATTTATATCATCAATCATCAAGAGTTCAATCGGGGGGCCATTATAAACAACGCATAATCAACATTCGTGCTTTCATCTCTTCTGTTTGTGATGTCAGCATGATAAAGATATTGCTCGTGAGTACGTGAAATAAAATTGTCAACTACATCAGCCAAATGACAATTAAGTACTGTTCTGTTTTTCTTTATATTTTCCAAGTCTATTGCTTTTAATATATTTTTTATTTCTGTTCTTTATTATAATTACTATGGTGAATATTTAATGTTGGTTAATATTCTTTGACTATTTAATGCTGTAATTAACAAAATATCTGTTTGCAATTTTCTAATTTATGCATCGCAGCATGACCTTACGGCAGATTCATCCGACTAAAAATCAAATTTAAGGTATTATTCTAATTGTTTTAATTTGTTTGTAGAATTAAAAATTGCGAATCTTTTCTATTGCTATTTTTATCTATTGGAAAATATAAATATTTATGTAGAATATTTTAAATTACAGAGACAATGAGGGTTTTTCTATCGCGGAGAGTTTACACGGCAGCATCACATTCAAAAATTTAAATGATTGAACGTTTGCTATTTAAGGTTTGAATTCTATTATTTTTCTGATGAATAATTATTTGGACTTGTTTGTGTACTTTTATTTTTAAAAGTATATAATCAAAAACTCTCAAGTGTGTATTATTTATAATTTAAAGACGAGATTTTTCTTTGTATATTTCTGCAAATATCTTACAAATATTTTCAATTTAATGTATAAACTAAAATATTGAGTTAGAGTAAAATATACATTTTATATAATCTCAACTATTTTTTTTTTTTACATATATAAATATCAAATATTAATTCAATTACATATTTTACAATTATATTCCTTTGTTTTAGTCTTGTTATCATTCTTAATCACACATCAACTCTCTTAGACATAAAATGCGATGCATCCCATTATAAAAATATGTTGTCATAATGAAGAAACAAATTTTTCCCTTTTCAAAAATCGAAATGCAGGAGATTCAAAACCAAAATAAAATCATATTGACTTTCACAGCAATGAGGTAGGCCAGTCATTGAACTGAATATATAAAGTAAAACGACATAATCGCGTCTATTTAAATTGATTAATTAATTGATTTACTATTGAAAGAGAAACACTCAAAATAAAATTGAGCAAATGCACAAATTCTTTCTCTCACTTTTCCTACGTTATTCACATTGGATCTGTTGAGAGACGGAGATAATACTGATTGTAGTTTCGTTTGTAATGCCAACAAACGAACATAATTATGAGGAAAACTACCACAATTAGCATCAACATGGCTGAAGTCAAAATTACTGGAATGAAATGAAACAATTTATATGAGAGCTGGTTATTTCTTATTTGTTTGCTTAATTTCAGTTAGTAGGGAACAATATAAACGACAAAATTACTTACCCATTACGACAGATATATTCATATTAAAATTATCATCACTTATATCAGCCTGACATTCTTTTTCCCAATCGATAGGTATCACATCTTTTGTAAGTCGCGTAAAATCTTCTAGAGGACAAATACGTTTGCATCCTGGCAATGTCAAGATTGTTGGATCACCAGTTGAATTTTTATAAGATATCTACAAAGAGAACAATAACAATATAATGAAGAATTTATATTGCACCACATGCAGTACTACATGTTTGTTAATTAGCAGACTGGAAAAACATTCAGTTCTAATCTATCCCAACTTACCATTACTACATACTGCTTATGTGAGTTTAATCGTAATTCAACCAACACAGTAGATGCATACGGTGGACAATGCGGCTCGAATAAATTCAATGCCATAAGAAAATTAGCAATGGTTTCATCATGAGCACTGTACATAAACATTTTACGATTTGGTGCTAGAAAATCCTCTGACTTTAAAATCATATGTTTGACCATTTCACCAAGCAACGGTCCAACTTTTAATCGTTGAAGAATTTTATTGTATGCTGAAGTTGTAAAACTTAGATATGCCAATGGTTCCAATCGATGAGGATAAACCAATTTTGTCCATTGTGGTAAAGTCTTATTGTACAAACTCTAGAATAATATTTAATTTCATTGTCATTAATGTTATTATGAATTGTTAAGTTTATTTCTAAGAAGATAAATCACTTCCTCACCTCAATCCACAAAACATTATAAAGAAATTCCAGTTTTTGCAATGAATCAATTCGTGTACCAGAATGTTCCGTTAAATATTCATAAAGTTGAGCATTCTCACGATCAATTTTTTTAAATGCTGGTGAGTTCAATACTTTTTTCAATTCATAGTTGTAACGTGGACACATTTTTTTACCATACAATAAATAATCATCTGCTTCTGATGTTGTATGAACAGGAATTGGCATCCATTTGATTGGATCCCAAACTTGACTACTCTTTGGTGGATAAAGTCCCGCCAAATTGGATTCGGCTGACATCAATGTACGATCAACATCTGTACTTCTCACATAAATATCATGCATTGAATATTCGTCTGGTAAGAAATTTCTATAATGCGATCGGATCCAACGTCCAAGAAGTAAATGCTGATGCATCCCCATCTGTATAAAGAAATAATAATAATAAATATTAATAATAATTTACATCTTTAACACAACAGAATGAAATTTCAATGCAAGTTCAATTCAATTTTGCAGCTTTCTTAATTATTTACACTAATTTTCTCTCATTGCCACCGTAAGTCTGACATTGAAAAAAATTCTTAAGTCCAATTATTCAGGTCATCACCCTGTCGTTCTTTTCTTAGAAACAGAATTTTTTTAATTACATACATTGACACACATTGGATATAAATATAATCCCGCAACGCAATAACTTATCAGCCATGACTCACAAACACAACTTTTTTTTTCCTCATTTCACACATTTATTTTTCTTATCAGCTGGTATTTCGCCTTGACAAATTGCTTGATATGCTCAATACATCCGCGAACTTTTATGTTTGTGGATGTATCAATAGCCAGACAACAATATGAATAAATGAGATTACAATATCATTATTGAACAAACGCTGATAATCATTCACAATAGAGCTAATAGTGAAATTGTAAAATATCTTACAGGCGTCAATTGACCAAAAGGAACTGGCCACAAAGATTCATTTTTGTATGGATCATTTGGATATGGCTCCACAGGTGTTCTGTCTCCATGTCTAAACAACTGCAATAATAAAAAATACAAAACATTATTTAATAATTAATCATAAATATTCTCAATTAAACATTCTGGTAGTTCATAATATCATAACAACTAAAATAATTAACAATGAAAGAAAAGATAACAATGAGAAAGGAGAAATTAGCAGACGTCTCAATCTCTTTTTTTTTTCTTTCCATTGTATAAATCTCATTCAATCTTTTTCATTCTCATCATTCAGATATGATAAAAGATTCAACATTCATTGTTGCATTGTTATGTATTTATAAATTGATCAAATCCAAACTTCTTGCCAGATAAACATTTTGTATTAAATTATACAAAGTATTATTAACTTATCTAATCACTAGAACAAGAAAGTTGAAATTATTTTTTAGATTACAATACGACAAATTGAAAGATAAGCTCAAAGTATTTCCTGCTTATTATTACACAGTCAATGTTTGTTCAAATGTATTTACAAATTAAATCAGATATTCTTACACATGAAATGAAAATAAAATAATAATAATAATAAAATAATGAATGTGGACACTTCCACCAAAGTGAAATTGTCCACATGAATTATTTTATTGTTAATTGTGAAGACAATATGAAGCTTTGAATGAACAATTTTGTTTACAATTCAACAAGAAGACAAAAAATATGAAACTTTTTATATAAATTAATAATTTTTCTACATTTCCTCTCTCCTCTGCACTAAATGAATCAAAAACCAATAAACAAACAGGTAAATGAACTGAGGAAAAAAATCTGATGAATTAATGATACATTCACACGTATAAAAAAAAAGTCAGAATTCCTTGGGATATTTTTCTTGATTAATTATCAAAAAAAAAGAAGTGAATAAAGGAGGGATAAGCAAAAGTGAATGTACAAAAACGAAAGGTATGAAATGATATGAATCTAGGTTAGAGCCTTGGTGAGTTGGGCAATGCCGCAGGTTTATCAATATGTTAAAAACATTATAAATTCTATTTTTAAATGCAGCAACATTCACAATAATGTCGCGGTATGATGATGGAGAAAAGTATCAATTTGTGTTCAATTAATTGCGAATAAACTTACAATGTTTGTCAATACAACAGTCCCAAGGTCATCACTATCGTAATTTGATGCATTGGTGTACAATAATGTCTGTAATATGAGTGTAATCGCCCAGAAAATCTTCATGGTGAATGCGCTATTTGAATCGCCGCCGTTGTGTTATTGAAATCAATTTTCAGACATTATTTCTGCATATTTTTAATCGACTTAATGGCTTAACAATCAGATAAAGAAGTGTATATTATGCTGTAGGTTAATGATAAGATTTTACTGAGGATATTTTCACTATATATTACAACCTGTGGAGCTACTATACTGACTGCGCTCGCGTCAACATCAAAAACTTGGTATGGAGCGCGCGCCACTGTTTTCATGCATTGCAATTGGCTGAACGAAAATGGCCGATGTTATTTGAAACCTTTTTCACGAGTATTTCGAATGGTGCATTTAATTGTTTAGAATTGTCAACTTCATTCACATCTTATTGATTATGCATTTAGATTATTGTAAACTTTCACTATTGGCATGAATGAATTGAATGATAACTTTTGAGGTTAGATTGTAGATATTGGAAATTAGTTGAAATTAAATAATTTAGCATATGTTGATAGATTCGAAATACGAGACAATTGAAAATAATTTTTATTAATTAATTATGCAGAGGGTAATGAAAGGGAAGATAAAATATAACTGAAACTAGGTTAATATTTATTGTCTCTTTATTCAGAGAGAGAGAGAGAGAGAGAGAGAGAGAGTTATTCACTTTTATTAGTTATTTCTATATGTGGATAGATCTTGTAAACAGATTCTAAGTAGATAAAAGACGTTGCTTATCATGATAATTCAATGAGAAATAAGTTTAGTGTGTTTGCTTATAGATTTGATTGAATGAAAATTGATAAATTAATACTAATGACTGTTTACAGAATCAACAGACAGTAAATGCTTTTATGTTAGCAATATAATAATATTTATGACTTCACCTTTGGATGTAATGATAGGTGAATAAAGATATTAAAAGTTTCTCTAATAGACCTTCCATGAGAAACAAATGTTATTACAATCAAGTGATTTATTTGCTACTGAATGAATTATAAGATTCTCTGATTATTGTTGCTTATTTTAAACTCTTCAAGCGATTTCAAAGACAACTGAATTACATGAACACGATTTTTTGATTTTAGTTCTGCAATATATTTTATAAGTATTAATTAGTTAATATAAATATAATAATAATGAATCGAAACAGGCATAAAATTTTTTAAACTTAAATAAAAAGCAAATAACAAAACAAGCGGGATGATGAAAAAGTTTCTGTTTTATCCCACATAAATATATATTACACAATAAAATTACTCTTGATGGTTATTGTACAGATTCATATACGTTTTTTAATGAATATATATATATATATATATATCTGTTGTGTTTTCTATCTTTATGTATACATCTGTATCTTTGTATCATACAATTAGTTTACACTTACTCAATCTTTAATTTTTTGCTCTCCTTGTTATATTCACTTGGAGTAATAAAATGAATTAATTGAATATGCAGACAGAAAAAAAAAGGTAATAACGATTACTGTGGAATTTGTTATGCATTTTCTTTCCCTTTCTCTCCAAGAACTTGAATTTCACGATCATTATTATAATTAGTCTCAATCGTTTTTAATTATAAAAATTTTAGTAATAATTTTTTTTACATATGGTTTCGTCTAATGTTAAGAGAACTTATGACAAATTAGTTTATATAGTAATATTCTTTTTTTTTGTTTCTAACTACTTTTGTCATTACGTTATAAACGATTGAGAACAAGAATTTTGGCCAATTAGTATATCAGTTTTTATTCTCTTAAGATGAAAGAGTTTTTTATAACTTGCGAGGAAATTGTATGAGCAATTCGCATAGACTTTTCGATATTAAAACTTTTTTTTTCACCCTTTCAAACTACTAAAACTCTATTTATTTTATTATTACGATATATATATTATGACCGCCTTCGTATTTACAAAACTTTCGAAAACACGAAATGAAATTTATAAAGCTGCACAGAAGGTGCCAATTGCATTTAGTAATAACTAAAAAAAATTGTCCCTGGATATATTTGTATATGTATAATTGTATATTTATAAATTTTGATGATCATTGTATATTATTTGATAATCAGAATAGGCCGGTGTGCATCAAATTTTTTAAAATTAATTCAAAATGATCACATTCGTCGTTGGCGATAACGTTGAATTAACGTTATCAAACCTTGCGCAAGGAAAGGCCACATTATTATGAGTGTAAAAATTCTTGGCGAACATTCAGATAATGGCCACCATTTTGGATAGACTTTTGCGCGTTCCTACAATGCGGAAAAAATTATTTCGTTATTGATTATCTACAGGGAAATTCATGTTGTGAATTCAATAATTTTACCAATTTTGGTGCAAGAGACTGCAGTGCCTGTCCCTCTAAACTTCGAACTCTGCCAGTTATTCTATCTAAATCACGTTGGAGGTTTTGCATCGTCTCTGCCATTTGATTACAAAATTCAGCACCATCACGACGGTCATCACGTTTTTCTCTGGTTCTACCTCGTTCTTGATAATGTTTATCCGTTGCGAACTCATTGCCATTTTCTTTCTTTATCGTGTGTCCACCGTTCATTGAATTCATTGGCAATGGTTTTGATTCTGGTTTTGAATTGTTTGACGATTGTGGAATGCCAATGGAAGACTTCGTGGTTGTGTATTCTTTGAAATTTTTCTCTGGCGCTGTCTATAAGTAAATCCAAGAAGACATCCAAGTTATTAAATTATTCTAATGATTGTCGATGCATTATGGATCTCGTGACTTTTCTGTTCATTCTGACTGGAGAAAGTCAAATGAAATTCCAACCCACTAATTTGATAGGTAGTGAAATGAACGTTTTTTTTTTGTGCTACCACCCATAGTTCCGGTGATTATAAAGCAAATGAGAATTTCATTTCAGTTGAACAGAAACGCGACAACTCTACGGGTTGATCATTCATAAAAAATCCAGAATAATAATAATCAACCTCAATAGTGTCTTTGAATTCTTCATCTTCACCATCTGTATCAGGTGGAAGAGGACTGGCGCTATGACTGCTCGCAGGACTGGTCTCCAAACTGCTTGTAATATGTCTAGAAGTGTTACGAACTCTATGCGGTGAAGTTTCTCTCGATCCTGCGCGACAATATAATTATTAATAACCAATATCTATCTCATTAATACAAAAAAATATATTTTTATCATCATTTTATTTCAATTCACCTAAAGGTGATCCAGAAAGTGGTGAGCCTGGTTGTGAACGCATACGTTCAAGAACCGGACCGACGAGCATTTCTAAATCTTCAGCGGGTACATTTTCATAAAATGATTCTAAGCTTCCCAGAAAATTAGCAACATTGTCAGTGTATGACATTGTTTCAACAATTTTTTTCAATTCATCCACGTAATTATTCATTGCCTCTTGTCTACTCATGTTACCAAGACGCATCCAAGCATCCCATTTTGCTTTTTTAACAACTTCCCAAAACGCCGGTTTTGATTGTTGACATGGACCTTCAGTTGCTTGTTTATAATACGCATAAAAACGTAATTGCAACTCATGACTTGGCTGATAATTACCTGAAATTCATTACAAACATATGAATAAATGACTTAATGAGTACATTATTAAATGCAGAGAATATAATTTTAGGTCAATAATTAGAGAGCTGGTGGGAAACAACAGATATCTTCTAGATGTTGGGAAATATGAGGATGTGAAAGTATATTTTAACACGGCTGAGCTTGTCTAGTCGAGAGAGCTTGACCGCTTGATATACTTTTCCCTTTCAACTCTCCATTGCTGCTGCAGCAGCAACAGCAGTATCAGGATGAAATCATTAAAACATCTCAGAATATGATTCAACGTGATCAAATGCATAATTAATCAATTAATTAATTATACCAATGACGTTTATCACATTATTATTCTCATGATTTCAATTTTTCCCCCTATTTCACCTTCACATTATAAAGAAAAAAACTATTAATTTAAATGTTAAATGCCCAGTCATCACTTTGTATTCAATGCCGATCACTCTAGTCATATGTGCTAACAGTACCCGAAGAAAACTCAATGAATTCATCCTCGTGAACAAAAAAAAAAAGGGTATAACTTCAAAAAGGAGTAAATCAACACAAACATTGGACTTTGGAATGAACGTAGATATAATGACTAGCACAAATGCCATACATTAAGGTCGTGATAATAAATATTGACGAGTTGAGATATCACCATTTTTCGGTAGATTCCTGATAACTTTTACGGCTGCATCGAATTTTTCCTCCGTCGTCATTATAATATATATATTTATCTACAAAAAAATACACACAAATGAATATTCATATTTCATAAGTAAAGACCAAAGAAGACAATACATATGTAACATTGTGGATAAATAAAGCAATTAATTATTGCACTAGTGATAATAATGATAATAATAATGTATAAAAAATATGAATAACCTGTGTTGGTGTTAATTCAATATTCTTTCACACCAAAGAATTTTTTTCCACAGACTAGAAAAATTATTTTGGATGTTCTTCAATAGTTTTTTCTTGTTGTTTTCGTGATAGATATCAATAAATAAAAATTATATTGGCTCGTAATTTAACGAGACTTGATTTATGTACACAATATATAATTCACTACGGAACTATTGTAAACTTGATGTGTTCCGTCAAGTTGTAGAGAGAGAAATGTATGATTGTGTGTTAAATATTGTTTACACATACATATGAAGTATGAACACGTTTAACATTATTACGCTGAGTGAGAGAGGGAGAGAGAGAGAGAGAGAGAGAGAATGGAAGAGAAAAAACAAGAAAATTTCTTTCCATTTAGTAGAATATTATCCAATGAATTGACGAGTTCTAATCCTCCTATTCCATAATTGGTTCAACGCCATTCCTGATTGTTGAAGTAGACGAGAGCGCATGCGTATGGAGATTGTTAATGTGAATATTATCAATTTGGAATTAATTATTTCTTATCAATGATATTTTGATTATAATTGTCTGGGAGGTATTGGAATTGATCGAATTATTTTGAGGTTATGTTGCAAATATCATTTTTTGCATGGAACGTTTGAATTAACCGCGGGATTTTGTATCACCCAATCAACGAGTTTCTTCGATTCTAGGTTCAATGTTCCGGACTGTTGAAAAACAAAATGGTCGCCATACAAATAAATATATATATATATATATATATATATATATAAAGTAATGACGATAATTTTACTATTGCAGATAAGAAAATTAAGTTTGCCCTTAAATACCTACATTTAAATAAACAATGGACTTCAAGTTTATCAATGGCAATCAGCACCAATTACATAACTTTCGCCTTAATTTATTAATGCAAGTAGTTCACTGTTCCATTTGAGGTTAGGAATGATATTTACGATAAGCTTCTCATTTTTGAGTGTATTTGAATTACGCGCTGAATTAAGAACGCCAAATTTCTAGGTTATGATGACGATGTTGAGCGGTTGGTAATAACTCCACTCCACAAAGGCCACTTTCGTCAACCGATCACTTTCTCGTGTCGAAAGATAAGAACACCAACACATAGATTGGAGTGAGAGGTATGAATAATTCAATTGCTTATGTTTATTTATTTGTATTCAATAGCGCATCAACACCGGATGGGAATGAGAAAGTTGATGAACTGAAATGCTTGAAATCATTGCAGTGTAGTCATAAATATTTACATTATCATATTTATTACAATTCACTCGTAACAACCCGGTGCTGTAAGTCTGTTTTATTACTTCCTTATCTTATTTGCTTATTGATGCAACAGTTATTCAATTAGTTATTATTGTACGCAGATGTGATCAATAATAAAGAGTATTAATGATAGTTAATATTCAATTTATGCTGATCAATAACATCTGGCGAGTCAGTTTTATGAACACACATCTCGATTTTGTGCTGATAATCTTCTTTTGTTTTGCATGAATTCTCATTAGGAAGTTGGAGATTGCTAAAATGGAACCAGTGACAACGGCTGGTAGAGGCAGAGGATGGGGAAGAAATAATCAGAATGCATCCCAAGCTTTACGAAATCCAGGAAATCAATCGTCATATGCTGTACCTGAAGGTGATGATTGGTATGACCGTATCAGTAAGATCGAACTTGATAATCAGAAAACGATCAAAAGTCCTGACAGTTCGATTGCCAATTTAATTCCTCACACTGATTCAGAAGAGGATCAAGAGTAAGTCTTTGGCCAGAAAGAATTCATCTATCTTGAAACATTAAATCACGATGTGATCATCTATTATTTGTCTTTGTTCACAGACATTTGATTAAGATTTTCCAAGTGGCGCTTCATGACAGAACATTCGCGCTGAAATTGATTAGAACGTTTGAAAATGGCACAAATAGTCGGGCGAAATTTATGAAAGCTCTCCAAAAAATATATGAAAGTAAGATTGATCTTATGGTTACATTTGAATATGATTGTAGATGAATATTGATTTAAAAAGAATCAATATAATTTATCTTGTTTAACATTCAGATGTTTTTGTGTTTCTCAGTGCAAGATGGACTGTTCAAAAATAATCCCGTGCTATTTTCCAACTTTGTGTTCTTATTCAGCGAAGTATTTCATCGATTGCGATTAGGACCAGGTTTCTTTTCCTTTCTCAGACTTCCTCTGCTGATAATGTATCAGAAGTTATTGGTCTTAGGTGATGAAGATAGCATCGAATTGGCTTTGATGCAGGTATTAGTAGTCATATATTCACTAAAAGGGAACAAAAGAAAATGAAAGAATAAATCGTTTATTCATCAAAGATATTTTTAATGTTTTCTTTTAGCTTGCAGCCAATGGTAGAGAACTTCTAGAACAGGATAAAAATTCTAATTCCATGGGAGATATTCTTATCTACGCAAGGAAATTATTGGCACAACGTGAATTAAGTTCACGATCACGTGCTATGTTGTTATTGATGATTGATTTACATCAGAATAAATTTTTGCCTCTCACTGGCAATTTACAAAAGTTCTATGTCCAGGAATTGGGCCAGGCGACGCTATCACAATTGCAAGGAGATAACGTTGTCTCATTAACAATATCAACTCCAGAATCTCAAGGTGATGCCTCTATACAATATTGAAAAATTGATAGTGATTGTTTTGAGTTCTCTAGTAAATGAGTTGAACTGTTGGCATGGATTTGATGAGGTTTCTATTGATTCGTTTATTTATATAATATTTATTATTAATTAATTGTTAACTTAATTTTTCAGATAATGCCACAGACAACAGTGCTCTGAAACCTGGAATATTAATGACAATCCCAATGATTGGATGTAAACCACAAAGATTGGTAGATACTGAATTTTCGCCACGTGAAGACCCAAGTGAACAAACAACACATTCAGTTCCACGTGCGATACGTGGTTCTGGTTTTGATGTTAAAGCGGTATATAATGAAAGAGTGAATCAAGCGTATGGCCATGATGACAGATTCAGTAAAGATTATTGAGTCAAAAAAAATTGTACATTATTTTTTTGAAATCATTTGACGAGATGTAATTTTTTGCATACCTATAACTATTTTTTACAAATTCATTCATAATATATACATATTCAGGTATTGATAAGGCACGTATTTATTGAAATATTTAATTGGAACGAATCGTGTGAATTACGGAGAGGTAATAATTTATTATAGTATTACAAAATGTAATTCACTCCATTTTACCGCACACTCATCGATTTAAGCATTAGTATTTTAGAGAAAAATTTTTGATTGCACAACAATTGGGTTCTTTCTTATTCAAGTGTAGTATGACTGTATGCTATTTAAATACTCTTGCTATTGTAATGCTCAGGTGCATTATTTAATGACTTGGACATAGCGTCTACCAAAAAATCATACCCCTTGACTTTTATTCTCCTGTTTGCGAAATATTAATCAACAAGATTACTCAATATATGTAACAGAATTACTTATTCATAAAAATAGAATTGAAAACAATCAATCGAAGAAATTTTTAATAGTCAATAGACGATTATAACCTCAAATGCAATAGATTTTATTTGCATCCAATTCATTAATTAATTCCCAATATTTATTGATTGATCTGCAGTAATAAATTCTTCAATTTTCAACTTCCCTAAGTCATCTCCTCCCCTCTTAACTCTTTCATTTATTCACAAAAATTTAATAAATAATAAATTAAATTTATTTCTTAAATTCAAATTGAAATTACCGCCGTTATCACAAAATGGCGGCCGCCAAAGATGGCTGACAAAATCGATATATCGCGATTATCGTCGCATTTTTTTTTCTACTATTTTTTTCATCAATGACAGAAGTTTGACAGTGCACTAATAAATTCAAAAACATAACGTTCCAGCATTCCAGAAGAACAACAAAGAGATAGAGGGGACGAGTGAGGAAAGAGATAGATAAAGTGCCGAAAATTTCCACCATTTCCACATTGGTCAAATTCATTAGGCCAAAATATTCCGGCAGTTCACTCGTCTCAATAAGAAATTCTCTGATATCCATCAGCAATTCAGGTATGGCTCATATTTTTGTTAACATTGTAATAAATATTATTTTCTAATTCATTTATTGATTAACCGCATTATTTTTATGTATATAGATATGTACCGACACCTACAGCAACATTAAACGAAAAATCATTCGAAATATTTATAAATTGATATCAAATTTCAGTAATTATATCGTTGGACAAATCGGCTGCCATTTTTATGTATTTGTTTATTCAATATTTATATTTGTTGAACTATGCCGGGACCATGTGCAGATGAATTTGCTTGGTCGTATTGATTGAGGTTGTATGAACGATTGTTATGTCCTGATTGAAAAGTAACGTTTGAAATGAATTATTTCTTCGTTACAGTTCAATATCAGTAGCATTTGGTGTAGGTGAACACATTCCAATAGGATTTATTCCAAATTGTCTTGAATGCTATTTTGTAATCAAAGAATTCAATCAGTAGATTATTATCATGAACAGATTTAACAGCGATAGATAACTGTGACCATCATATTTCTTATGATTCCAATAGCTATTTCTATGAAAGATATTTTTATCTACTCATTTGTATGCTGGAATGTGGAAAATTTTACAGTTTCGTTAAAAATAGCCACATGTTTGCATGTGAGGATTGGCAAGATTTATTAGTTGAGGAAAATTTACGATGAATGACAACACTGTGGGATATATGGAATATTGATTACATTCATGAACGCACCTATATTGATATTGATGATTGATTGTATTGATTTATGGTTATCAATGAATTCCAAAGCTTCTGCTTTTATGTTCAGAGCCAACTTTCATAATTTTATAGCTTTGTCTATTCAATTTTCATTGATCAATTGGTACCGGCAACATTCACAGCGTAATGTTTGTGGTTTGATGAATATAAATTTAAATGTGAGAAGAATTTCTTTATCAATTTGATATGAATATTTCCGGGAGCAATTACTGGTTTTTATTATTAACATTTCCGCCACTGATTAAAGTCAATGAAATTATTTTACCAGTAAGTTTATTATTTATATTAATGTAGAGGCTGTGAATTTTCTTTGGAGAAAAACGAGTAATATTTCTATGACTGATAATAATAGAGATTCGAATTGTTTGGGAAGACCTTTATACATCAATTGTGTATATGATAAAGAAGTTACTTGGATCAACGCTAATTTAATTAAAGAATTATCGCTGTGTGATGAAAATTGAAGACTTTGGATCCAGTTGTATGTCAGAATGTTCAGTCATTATGATGTTCGATTTGGGATATATAAATATTTTATTTAATTTGGTTTATTTATTGTTTATATTTTAATTGATTGATAATTAATAATTTCAGATCTTGGTGCATTGCATAAGAGACGAGTTCGTTAAATTTTATCAGTGACGAATTTAATGTCATCAATGAAAACCGATTTGTCATGTCTTACACTGAACTCGAACATGGTTATCAAGTGAGTGCCGATTTTGTTTAATTGTAAATTTATTATATTAATTTATTAGTGCGTAATAAAAATCAATTGAACGAGTTAAGATATGAAAGTTGATTGATATATTCGAATCTACATGAAATGTTTTAAATATATTTAAAGCGAAAAAATGTATTTTCTCTCCAACCTTTTTGTTAAATGCTCGAACCACTTTTATGAATTAAATTAAACTTTGAATTATCTGATGGTGATTTTTTTTTGATTGAATTATTAGATTTCTTTCGTTAAATTGCAGGATCTTCGGAGCACCAGTCGTCCAATTTTCTACGTAGGTGATATTGGCACAGTCCAACCCAATCTCGTGGGAGCTGGCGCACCTTCCATTTATCGGTCATCCAAACACGTAAGTTCTTGATTTAATTATATGTAACTCATCTTTCAATTTCATCCAATTAATTTTAATTATTAACACATTTGACATAATTAAAAATTGTATTATAAACAAGAATGATTGATGATCAAACAAAATAGGAAATGAAACTCTACGATTGAAGTGATTGTGAAATAAACACGAAAGATTTTGTCCGCTTTATATAAAATATATCGTCGATCGTGAATTATGAACTGTGACTGAAGAGAAGACTGCGACAATATCTAAATGCATTGAGAGTGGAGGGAAAGGAATGGGCTCGTTGCTCAACACATATCCAACTTTGCTAAATTTACCCGTTATTTTTAGCAAAGAACTTAGGGAAAAAAAAAGGAAGAGAAAATAAAAATCAAGACACACAAACATCCGATAATCGTCATCGTGTGAGTTATACCTCCGACGTCTCGTGAAATATTTCTTTCAGTTTTTCTATATTTTTACTTTCCTTTTTTTTTTTTGTTTATAAAAATATATTCTGGAAATAAAATGTCGAATATTTCACAAAGAAATCTATAAAAAAATTACCCAGAAAAAAAAAGAGTGAAAATAAAAGAAAAACAAAGCGATAAATTATAACTGAAACATTTTGGATTTGAATAATGTGAATGGGAAAACATACAATGGATATTTGGGTGGTTTGGAATTCTTTTTGGCAATGGATAATTCTAAACTGTCATCACTTTCGGCGTCGTCCAATCGATGGAGCATCAGATGTCACAGTTGTGTGGTAAAAATGAGAATGAAAAATAGTGTTTGTTTCAAAAGACATTTATTCACAGACATAAACAAATCACACTCATTTGGATTGTTAATTGAAACAGAATAAAATGAAATTGATCAATTACTTATCACATGAGAAAAACGTAAACAATTACAAACAATTCAATATCAATTGTGAATATAACAAAATATCCAATGCAGATATTTGAAAGAAGACAAAATATATCATGAATTTTAGTGAGACTTGTGATGATTGCCCGGGTGCAGCTCAACGAAACGATTTGACGTTGTGTGAAGAAATCTCTTGCACAATTTCATCATTGCCAGATGTTCTTATTACTCCGTGCGAGGATGAAGCAGATCCTTATTGGCAAATGATGGTATTTTAATTTCTTTCCTCAATCAACTAACAGAGTAAAAAAATATTCAGCCCTTCTTTATCATCTATTCATTATTGAATCATTGAAACAACAATCTCTTTCGTGTTTATTTTTATTTTTACGTATATTTTATTTACTAATGACCTCCCAGAGATAAGATTGGTGGCTCTGTTTAATTTCCATTTTTTTTTATTTATGCAGTCTTATCACGTCCACTTTGAACACAATTTTATCAAACGTGTCGCCATGTGTTACCATTTTTCCTTTTGTTTAAAATGTTTCACTGTAATGTTTTGGATTAATTATTAATTCATCAATCAAAATTTGGAGCTTATACAATTCATGGTAGGAAAATATGTAAGATTTAATTATTCATTTTATCATTAATTATATTTATATCATTAATGGTCAATTTGTAAAAATAACTTCTAAGATATTCAGAAATTTGTTTAATAGTTTTTATTTCATTAATTCTTACGCGAGAGAAAAATTCTCAATGATAAATTGATTCTCCCACTTTTTTTTCGTCTGTGAATATATAATGGGTAAAGGATTTGATAAAAAATTGCATTAATATGACAGCTTGAATATATTCCTTGAGTTTATGTGATTACAACCGTCGAGAAGATCTGAAATGAAAATTATTCCAACGTTGCTATGAAAAAAACAACAAATAGGAAAGTTCTGATGTTTTTAATGAATTAACCTTTCTAAAATTATCCAAAAAATATGCAGAAGTCATTGGAATATTCAGAAATCCCTAGTTTGTACTATAAACATTAATAATATACAACTAATGAATTTTGTTTGAACTGAATTGGATCATTATTCACTGAGATGCTTTGTCGGCCAGTATAAAAAAACAGTTTCGACATAAAATGCTCCTGAAGTCTCCAATAAACATTGAACAACCTTGGACGCAATTGAATTCAGACCTTCACAATTTCATTGTTCTTCCCACTCTCTCAAATAACTTTTAAAAATTCAATCATTACCACCAATTCATCATATGAATTAATTCAATTTTAGAAAAATTAATCAACAATATAAATTATTTTAGAATGTAAATGAACTTGACTTATGAATAATAATTTGCATTGATGATTTGCTTCAACAGATAAACTCTTTTACGTCACACGTTAATTCACACACATGAATCACATCCAATGCGCACCAATGTATTCATTCTATTTCCAATAAAAATAATTTCAATGTCATTGTGAAGAAGTGGAATGTAATGAAAAAAAATATATTGTGATACTTCAGATGTACAAACAATTCTCCACTATTTCATCAGTGTCATAACTTCCCAACTAACAATCACGTCATGAGTTTGATGAATCCCAAGTGAAGCCCTAGCTGTAAAATAGTTATTGCCGTTTGTGTGTGAGTTCTTTGTCAGTATTGTTCCAACTTGAAATAGAGTTGGAGGATAATATTAATTAAATTGTCAGAGCAAAATGACAATTGTCATAACGTGACCAAACTATGAATTATCACTTTGCATGTTCTTCATTCTTTGGAAATTAAAGAGAATAGTATTAAAATAGAGATAATGTTTGTTATGATGTGGAAAAGAATATTAATATGATAATAAAATAAAATGTATTAAAATTAATAGATAAAATTGATGCATAAACTTTTGTAGTATTGAAAGAAAAAGTATTGTGTATTAATAATGACAAAATATTTTCCCGTGGGAATTGAAGTTGAAGATAAAATTAAAAACAATAAAGAATGAAGTGGAAAAAGAAGAAAAAATTAGAGATAATATTGTGTGTGAGTTAAAGAGAGGGAGATGCGCGTAGATTGCGAGTGAATCGTTTCCCAGTGAGTGCAAGCGATGTGCAGTGTCAACATTTGTACTCGTGAAATGAAGACAAGAAGAATAAGTAACGTTTATAAAGTTATTAAATCAATTATTGTGCGGGTTCAATTACGTTTGTAAATAGTGTTGAAGAATGGAATGGAATTGGTGGAAAGATTGGTGGAGATTAAAGAAGTGGCGTCAATTAAATTCAGCTCAAAATCTACGAAATAATCGTGATGATGATGATTATGGTGATGATGATAATCTTGATGATATGGATTGCTGTTATTGCGACGAATGTATTGTAAGCCAAATTATTAATGTGAATTTTATTGAGAAAATTGAAATGAAAGAAAAATTGCATTTCATGCAATAAACAATAGAAATATTTTTAGTATTTAAATAAAACTTGAATTGTTATCATCAAAATTCTGTCATAATTTCATATTAAATTATCAATTTAAATATCTATGAGAAATATTAAAAGAAAAAAATTTTTCTATGTTTAAATTATTTCCCATAATAATTCAATTGATAAATGATTTGGTATTAAAATTTAATAATGTGAATTTTTGTTTCAATGATTTGTTTATTGTGTGTCAAGTTATTGAAAAGAATATAATTCGTGTGAATGTTCAGTAAGAAATGTTTATTTGAATAATAAATATGCAAATGTGTTTTTATAAACTGGAATATTAAACGATATCTTTGTGTTAGGTGTAGAAGATGTGATACTCGTTGTTGTTGTGTATGAGTTTATTGTACGCTGAGTTATAAATATGAATACGTTTAGAGAATGGAAGAAAGAAAATTCAACTGTTGTGAAATAAGCCTTGGACGTATTCTTCATAATTTTATTAATGAAAATATTTGGTGTAAGGTCAAAATTATTACCAGCTTACACGCGAGTGTCTTTCTAATCTTAGATAATATATATATATTTACCTCGATTATTATTCGTGGCTTTGGCGGTTAAAACTGATGCATATTTAGAACACACCAATGACGAATAAGAAAAATATTTGTATTACAAATTATTAAAGGGTTTACTGTGCTGCTTGCATTGCTTCTTTTTATTAAAGAAAAGAACTTCAAGTTGGATTATTTTAGTATATTTTCATTGTCATGTGAATATTATGCGAAAAGTATCACTCCAAAAATATCTGATAATGTGCGTAATAGCAAAGTCGAATCCGATCTAATCTTCATCTTTAGAATGAAAAAAATAAACATGTCATAATCAGCAAGGCTGTCTCTATCATCTGCCCGAATCATTCGAATATAATAACTCAAAAAATGAAAATTATAACAACAAAAACAATGAATTATTGGCATTTATATCCTGTTCTTAATTAATATTTTTTTTATAACAACTCGATTAGGAAAGAGTAGAAATTCTTGAAGAATATTTTGAATTCTAGTTGGTATTGCAGTTGTAAGTGATGAATCAGAGCGAATGGAACTAATTCCAAAACGAAATGAATTAAAGATGTTTGATGATTGTAACAACAAATGTGATTTTGATAATAAAATGTTTTTTGTTTTATATATTTCAGGGCGAGCTGTCGGACGGGTGTGTTAATGAAGATGGGTGTATGGGTGGCGATGAATTCGAAGGCGATGGCAAACAAGTGTTGGTGGGAATATGTGCGATGGCCAAGAAATCACAGAGTAAACCCATGAAAGAAATTCTAACTCGACTGGAAGAATTCGAATATATAAAGATAGTTGTTTTTGGTGAAGAAGTCATTTTAAAAGTACATATTTTATTTTCTCCTTTATATAATTATCAATAACTTTACTCAACACTTGACATAATAAATTAAATATTTGTATAATTAAATGATTAATTAATTAAATTTATATTCAAAGGAACCGGTAGAGGAGTGGCCAATAGTTGATTGTCTCATAAGTTTTCACAGCAAAGGATTTCCATTAGACAAAGCAATTAGCTATGCAAACTTACGGAATCCATTTATTATAAACCATCTGCCAATGCAATATGACATTCAGGTGAGAAATAATGTTATGAAGTGTTATTAATAGAGAATAATTTATTAATTAAAAAAAGCAATTGCAGGATAGAAGAAGAGTTTATGCAATTTTGGAAAGTGAGGGTATTGAAATTCCACGTTATGCCGTTCTCGATCGCGACTCTGCAGATCCTAAACGTAAGTTTTTATTATTTTGTATAACACTAAATGTAAAAGAGCAATTAAAAATTATTAACCTACGCTTCTTTTTCTAATTAAATTTTCTTAATGTATGAAATTGTGTATTAGTTTGTACATTGAATTGAATAATTAATTCACATAAACAAAAGAAAGAAAGAGAATATGGAAAAAAAAAACATTGCAATCGCTCTAATTCTGTGTTGAATGTTCAATTTTATGACATGCGAAGAACTAAGAATCCCTTTCAGATCACGAATTGGTTGAGTCTGAGGATCATGTTGAAGTTAATGGAGTTACATTCAATAAACCATTTGTGGAGAAACCTGTATCAGCGGAAGATCACAATATTTACATCTACTATCCTACATCAGCTGGTGGAGGTAGTCAGAGATTATTCAGAAAGGTAATGATGGTAATATTGTGTAAAACTATTGAGATAAGAAGCGATTACGAGAAGTGAAAGAATACATTGGGTATATGGTAGGGCAGAAGATAATGAGCATGAAGAATAATTCTGCGAGATATTTATCGTTTTAAGAAATTTTATGATTCATTGTTTAAGCTGAGCTGTTCTTCCTGGTCATTATTTTTTCTTGCTAATTTTTCTTCTTCTATTTTCCCTGGAGTTATTTTTTCCAGGACTAAACTCCTGTTAGATTGTTGGTCTACAGCAGAGAAGCTACATGGAGAGGGAGTTAAAAGAAACAGAAATGAATAATAATATTTTGTACATTGTGATTTAATATGTGTAATTGATTTATTATTTTCGTTTTGTTTATTGGAAACAATTAGATAGGAAGTCGTAGCAGCGTTTATTCACCTGAATCACGAGTACGCAAAACTGGATCGTATATCTATGAAGATTTTATGCCCACTGATGGTACTGATGTGAAAGTTTATACTGTGGGACCTGATTATGCTCATGCTGAAGCGCGAAAAAGTCCAGCGTTGGATGGAAAAGTTGAACGAGATTCGGAAGGAAAGGAAATTCGTTATCCAGTTATTTTAAGCAATGCTGAGAAACTTATCAGCCGGAAAGTTTGTCTTGCATTCAAGCAAACTGTTTGTGGTTTTGATCTTCTTAGGTATTTTATTTATTTTAATGATAAAGATAGTTTGAGCAATGATGCAGAACTGTAAGGGACATTCTTTTTGTTGAACTGTAAAGTAATCTCGAAAATGTTATAGAATTGTAAAATTGTCAGCTTTTAATTTAGAATTCTTTTTTTTTCCTGAATGTTTCTCTTGCTCAAATTAACAAAATTATGTAGTTAGTTTCTTTTATTCATTTGTAAGTTATTAATTGTATTTGTAAACGTCCCGGGTGGGTTTCTGCTTACTTTTTTCACAGAGCGAATGGCAAATCGTTCGTTTGTGATGTCAATGGATTCAGTTTTGTCAAGAATTCGAATAAATATTATGACGATTGTGCCAAAATCTTGGGGAATATGATCTTAAGAGAATTAGCACCGACATTACACATTCCATGGAGTGTCCCTTTTCAACTTGATGATCCTCCTATAGTGCCCACAACATTTGGAAAAATGTAAGTCAATTATTGATAAACAATAAAACACTGAAACAATTTCCATTATTAAATATTTTTTTATTTTCACACAAACACATAAACACAAATAATTATATATAAACATTAATTCCATTTCTAAAAGGATGGAGCTGCGTTGCGTTGTGGCGGTTATCAGACACGGAGATAGAACACCAAAGCAAAAAATGAAAGTTGAAGTGCGGCATCCTAAATTTTTTGACATTTTTGCCAAATACGATGGCTATAAACATGGTCATGTTAAATTAAAACGTCCAAAACAATTGCAAGAGATTTTGGATACTGCTAGAAGTCTTCTGACTGAGATTCAACATAGAGCTGCAGGTGCAGAGCTTGAAGAAAAGCAAGGAAAATTGGAGCAGCTTAAAAGTGTCTTAGAAATGTAAGAGTTATGAATATATTTCTAAATTTAATTCGTGATGTAGAATATAAGGATAGATAAACCTGGAAGATATGGAAATCCATTTATTCCTTTTGTATTTTAATTGGTGACTGGTGTGAGATATTACATCAGTTTAGAGAATGCGAATCCAGATTTGATTTGTCACATGGAAGCAGCTGAATTATTAATTTCTGCTTTTAGGTACGGACACTTTTCAGGTATTAATAGAAAAGTACAAATGAAATATCAACCGCGTGGTCGTCCACGGGGAAGCTCTTCCGACGATGGTAACACTCACAGTATGGACAAACTTCATTTAATTCATCAATAGATTATGGGATAGGATTAGTTATTAACTCTACGCATCATACATAGACATAACTGGAACAATAATTTATTTGTGAACAATGTTTACTATCAATTTTGTGTTCATCTTACTTATTACAGATCGATTGAGTGAACCGTCTTTGGTGTTAATTTTAAAATGGGGTGGAGAATTAACTCCAGCTGGAAGAATTCAAGCTGAAGAATTAGGGAGAATATTTCGTTGCATGTATCCTGGTGGTCAAGGTAGACACCTTAGTGGTTCGTATCATGACGCTCCAATGCTTACTTTTATTTTCTTCATTATTTTTATTATTTTTTATTCATCATTGAAAAACATGTAAAAATAGCACTACCATCAATTTTTTTCACCTCTCTTCGCTCTTGTATTTTTATTGTTTTTGTGGACATTTCTCTTTTGACATTCAATTGAATTATTATTTATCTCATTTACGCTGCATCATTGTGCAATCATTCTTGAGATCCAATAATTAATCAAATGTATATTTATGTATATATTTATTTATTTATATATATATATATAAATTGATTTGTTCCGATTGGAAAATAATTTTTATAACTTTGGTTGTATTTTTTCACTTCGTTTTATTGCTGAATTGCAAGAGGATGACTCAGAGATGTTACCAAGCCACGGTAACTTTTCATTGTTACTCCATAGTTTGTTTATTTTCTTTTTCATTTATTGATGAATGAGAAAAAAATGATAAAGTAGATTTGTAGAGAGTTATTATCAATTTATTTTTATTGAGGAATAGAGTTGAGAATTATTTGAAAGCCTGCCACTCAAGAAGAAAAAGTATTTGTATTTTTTATAGTTTGAAACAAACACAGAAGAAATTCTTGTGATAGAAATTTTTAATTGTTTCGTTCAATTAATGCGGAAGTTTACTGTGGTTTGTCATTTTGTTAATCTTCAGCTTCTTCGGTGGCGTAATTTTTTTTGGCTTTCGTTGAACAGATGAATATGAAAATATTAAATTAAAAAAGAGAAATTGATTGTGTTATTCTATGTATCAATGAGTGGATAAGAAATAATGATTGAATATAATATCTGGATTATCAAATAATTTATAGAATAATTATTATGTTCATTTATTTATTTGTTTGCTTCTTCTGTGCTTACTGAAGGCGATTATGCCGGTGCACAAGGTCTCGGATTGCTGCGACTTCATTCGACTTTTAGACATGATTTAAAGATTTATGCAAGTGACGAAGGACGAGTACAAATGACAGCGGCAGCATTTGCCAAAGGACTTTTAGCACTTGAAGGCGAACTCACGCCAATTTTAGTACAAATGGTAAAAAGTGCCAATACAAATGGACTTTTAGATAATGATTGTGATAGCAGCAAATATCAAAATATGTAAGTATTTCATGCAATTGAATAATTTAAATTCGATGATCATCAATTATACAAAAGAGAAATATTAATTGATATTTATTTACAGGGCTAAAACAAAACTGCATGAACTTCTACAGCAAGATAGAGATTTTACAAAAGAAGACAGAGAACAAATAAATCCAGGCAATGCTTTGAGTATTAATGACGCTATGGATTTTGTGAAAAATCCTGTGAAATGTTGTCAACATGTTCAGGCATTAATTCATAAGCTTATGGATATAGTTCGAATAAAAAAAGACGATCCAAAGACAAAAGGTAAATTAATTAATCACTTACAGTGTATTGAATCAATAAAAATTCATCGACACTGCAAATATTCTATTCAAATAATTCAAATCGAAGATTGACCAGTACAGTTCTTTATTTCTTTTTTCGATTTCCAGATGCCATTTTATATCATGGTGAGACATGGGAACTGATGGGCCGACGTTGGGGAAAAATAGAAAAAGACTTTTGCACAAAAAACAAACGATTTGATATATCAAAAATTCCTGACATTTACGATTGCATTAAATACGATTTACAGCACAATAATCACACATTACAATTCGATCATGCTGAAGAATTATATATTTATGCTAAATACCTTGCTGATATTGTTATACCACAAGAATATGGTTTAACAGTGCAGGAAAAATTAACCATTGGCCAAGGAATATGTACACCATTGTTAAAGAAAATTCGTGCGGATTTGCAAAGAAATATTGAAGAAACTGGCGAAGAAACTGTCAATAGATTAAATCCCAGATATTCTCATGGTGTTTCGAGTCCTGGTCGACATGTTAGAACGAGATTATATTTCACTAGCGAAAGTCACGTTCATTCTTTGCTTACTGTATTACGATATGGTGGTTTATTGGATGTTGTGAAAGATGAACAATGGCGACGTGCTATGGAATATGTCAGTATGGTATCAGAATTAAATTATATGTCACAAATAGTTGTGATGCTTTATGAAGATCCGACAAAAGATCCCAGCAGTGAAGAACGGTTCCATGTCGAACTACATTTTAGTCCTGGTGTTAATTGTTGTGTGCAAAAAAATTTACCACCTGGACCAGGATTTCGGCCACACTCGCGCAATGAGAGCAGTCATAATCTGGTAATGAAAATAAAGAGAAATTAACTTGATCTTTTGGAGCATACAGATTTGAATTTGCTTTTTTTTAGTGTCTGTAAAAGTTAAATAATTCAGAAAATAATTATTATAATTAATTGAGGAAAGCGTAACATTCTTCAAACTGTGCTCCAATAGGTTGATAAATCTTTCAATCCTCTCGCTCTAGATTTCTCGTTCTGGTTTTCTTTTAATTTATATTTTCGTTTGACTTCATGAGAAGGAGACAACATCGCAATGTAGTACGCGAATAGAAGAGGAAGATGGAGAATTAGGATCACTTGAAGATGATCCACTGAGTCCACAAGAAGTATCTGATACATCACCACCAATAATTGAAACCGAACGGGCCGATTCAACCCTTGGCAGTCCAACGACAAGTCGAGCTATTGATATGATGGATTTAGATCTGAATACATTGGATGAACCTTACGATAGTGGATTTCTACAGAGTTCTGCGCCCATTCCCATTAGGTTCACATCGAGTCAAATATTTGAATTCGCGTTTCATCTTTAGGAAAGAATAATTCTTTATTGTCTTTACTCATTTAATTATTTATGGTTTAGTGCGAGAACTGTAGCAGGACACGAAGCTGCGCGGTTGGGAAGTCAATTGGCTGCTAGTCAACGACAAAGGCGAGAAAGAGAAACGGAACATATTTCTGAACCTCGTGCAAGAAGTTATGATCATCAGCGACAGGACAAACCCGAAAAGAGTAAGCGAAATTACTGTGTCATTAAAAGTTTTTTTTTAACTACCAGGTTGAGGATTTTTTTTTCATCTTCTTTTTCTCTATACTATATAGTCAATGAATTGAGCCCTGGCACGATCTCAGTGATATATCCTGGTGATGATTGTTTGCATGTTTTTATACATTTTTATATTGATATATTTCATCCACTGCTGAATATTTCACTTATTTTCATTGCGTAATTGAAAATGAGGTTCGGGAATACTTCAAAACTGCCATAACATTATTTGATGTTTTGTTTTCTTCGCTGTTTTATCAAATTGATTAACAGATAATGAAATGAAAAATGTTAATGTTGATAATGCAATTTGTATAGTTGAAAGTTTATGAGAAAATTTCTCATGTTGAGGAAATCATAACCATTTCAAAAATGTACATTTAACCTAAAAAGTTTTCTAAAATTGGAAAGTAATTGTGGGCGATTCAAACTTTTACTTTATTTCATTTTGTTTCTTTTTTCTTTTTCTTCTTCAAATCTTATTTTCGTGCAGTTTCTAAAATTGTGCTGCAATGTGTCTTGTGGTCTCGTGTGTTTTTGTAGCTGGAGATAAGCTACAATATCAGAGCCTGGACGCAGTCAACAAAGAAGGTACGTCGTCGTCGTCGTCATTATCGTCGACATGTGGTGATACGTTCTTACGTTTTGCTTTCTTGCACAGCAGGAGATTTATAATGAATTGATTTATTTCAATTAATCAATATTGAGTTTGACGATGATTACTATATACAAGATGAAAATTTTCTCTTTCGTTTATGTCATTTTTAATTGTTTTCTTTCTTCTTCAATTATTTGATGAATCTCCACGAAATAACTCTCTGTGCTCTGCGATGGTTGTGCGAGTGGCGGTGTCTGATTAATTGAAAAAAAAAAGCAGAATGAACAGAAAATAAATGTTTGTCGTTTAGACCACAAAATTTTTATGTTGTGATCTATCCAATAAACATTCCAGTATTCCCGTCCCCAAAAAAAATAAGTTCCATGTGACAATCCTTCAATAATAAAAAAACAATGCGGGGCTTTTGATTGTAAACAATTCAATTTTTCAACTAATATATTAAATAATTATGTAGCTTTATATCATACATTTACTAATTATATTAATGTTTATCTACTCTTTTAATTATTATATTATGCTTTGCTTTATTTCTCTTGTGCGTTTGTCAATGCATGATGACACTTGTAAATATTGCAAACAAAGAAAAGGGATTGTGTGGGTTTTAATTAACAAAAAATGTTCTTGGAGTTCATGGCGATATTCTCAACATTCTCATACAATTGTCTGTATTTCAAGGTTCGGTTTGTCATTTTATTTCAATCTTAATTTGTATCAGAGGCGAGCGGAGTGGACGATGGTGTTTCAATTGTTTATCTTCATATGTATCTGGAAAATGAAAGAGTTTGAATACATTTTTCTGGTTGTGATGTAACGAGCAACAAAGCGAAATTGATTTAGAAAAAACACTTTCATGAAATATTTCAACTTGAAAACAATTTTCAATTGTATATTCAACATCCAATCAGAAAAAATCTATTCATATAATTTATTTTACTTATGACAACAATTTAGAATATACAAAGTCGGTCTCTTATTATTAGAACCTATTTCTATTCTTTTGCATTTGTATAATTGTGGTTTTGGGTACTCATTAGATTCTTTTCTTTTCTCTGTTTCTTTCTTTCTTCTTTTTTTTTTTAAATTTTTTTTTCAACTCTTCCTCACACAATCCTCGACGTAAAATCCTTGAGACAGTTCAAGCAACTCGGTCGAACAATCAATTGACAATGTATCCATCAAAATATTCAACATCACCAACAATTTATCACGTTTTACAATCAAATCGAAATGTTCTTGGCATACCAGTAATATTACCACATACAATCAGCTCACCGGATTTACCATCACCAATAATGGAATCAATTCATAAAGACTCACCACCTTTAGTGACATTACATAATACAACATTGGGTTCGCCAAAAAAAAATCCATCACCAATTCAATTAGTCGAAGTACCATACAAAAAGAAAGTTGAAGCAAGATCACAATCAACATTAACACTTCCATGTTTGGAATTGCCCGGTGAGTTATTGGAAGAAGTCAATGATTATTGTCATCATCAATCAGATGTAATTAAAAAATTCCCCAAACGATCACGTTCCTTATCGCCTAGTGTTTCACAATGTCATTGCTATAATTGCAATGTATCAGAATTAATTTTCCAAGATTTAAGTCCCTCTGAACGATTTAATTTACGTTATTACTTCGATCATTGCTGTGGACTTCCTGTGGACAATGATACACGAATTTATCGTCGGACTATTCCAAGACGTTGTTCGTATGACAATTTAAAAAATAGTACAACTATCGGTGATATTAAAAGACAACGTCAACAACAAGAACTACATCAACAATTAAAATCTACATCAATAACTCGACGAATGTCATGTCCTGAGATTGTTAAATCGACCGAGTGTGCTGTTAATAATTGGCATGCTAATTTATCATTACGACAATCCACTATTTTATCCAATCTTCATTTGGAATGTATTAGCACGAATGTAACAAATTCAAAGCACATTAAGAATCATTGTTATTCATTATTGGCAATACGTAGTAATGGTGCCTGTAAGCACGATAAGCACGCAATAAGCGCAAGAAAATCCTCCTCATCCAGAGTCCAAACGCAACGATCCTTCTCATCCCCAGACACACGACCTACCATCATTCAACCTGACCCTAACTGCACAGCAAGGCGCCACCGTCACAGTATCTCTGGGCAGATGAGTTATTTCAAGCTGTTGGGGTACAACGTTAGCAAGAAACTCACTGGATCAGCCAACAGTCTATTCAGCACTGCTGTCATTAGTGGATCATCGAGTGCGCCTAATTTGAAAGATATGGTGCCACCTCATGCGTCTGCAGTTGCTGGTAAATTAGCATTATTTATGCTGTATTTAATTATGTCACCAAGATTGAATTGTTTGATGTTAATTTTTATTGTTATCACACTTGCCAAATAATTAAATTTTCTTCAGCTATTGAAGGATTTGGTGGTGTGCCACCAATAAGACCTTTAGAGACCCTACACAATGCTCTTTCACTTCGTCAACTTGATTCGTTCCTGGAAATGATGACTAGCGCACCATTATTCCGTACTCCTGCATCATCACCACCAAAATTCCCGTCACCAGGTGGATCACATTCAGATTCCCTTGTTCCTTCACTGTCTATTGGAGGTATGGTGAGAAATTATCAAGCAACAGATCTCGATCCGGTCAGGTATATCAGTTCATCGTTACAATATAAAGCTGGTCAAGAGAGTGAAGGAGCTGATCATCGCATTCCACCATCACCTACGAGTCCTTTGAGCACTGGATGGGGTAGTGAACCTCAGAGTTTTTTGTCTTCGGAACCATCATCACCAGCGCCAACTTCTGCTGGTGAGAGCAGTATGTCGATGAGCTTGATCAGCAGCGATGGGTGAGTTCCTACGTAGACGAACAAATTTTGCACGTTGATCTTTGCTTGTTAATCAGATCTTCAGTTTCATCATTTTTATTTTCCTGATTCGATTTCTATTGGTAATTTGTAATCCTTTTTATTAGTCAATTAATTTACATGGTGATAATTTATCGTTGTAAGTTATTGTGTAGAATGGTGGTTAATTAAACTGACGAGTGAGATTGTTTGATTTACAGGAGCCAACCGTACACAACAGGACCGAAATTCTCAACGCAACCGTGTTTGGAAATGGACTTCAGTGATTTCTGTATGGCTATGGATCAAGATTGTCGTGAAGGTGCACGTGGAAGTATTTCATACACAGATTATTACAGTAGTGAAGATGGTACAATTAGAAAACAGGTGCCAAAAGATGGGCAATATTCAAAAGAATCAATGGAGGAGGATGAAGATAATACATTGACATTACGTCAGAGTGAAGAGCAGCATAAACAAGATATAAAATCATTGTTCGAACATCAAGACAGTCTCATCAGGCCTGGAAGTAGTTACAAAAAAATTGGCAGGTCAGTGCTGCTCTTTATTTTACATTTATTGAAACCACCAAGTGATTCTAAAAATTCATGTGATTTCCTTTTTTAATGCTTAGATTTAGAGTTGAAAGTATGGAAATCGCTGAAGATGATGTGCGGATCAAAGAGACTGGTTCAGTTAGTCCAAGCAACTCTGTTGAGAAGTTGAAGGTTAATATGAGTTCGTCACCATTGAAGAAAAATGAAGAATCGAAGAAACCTAAATCGAATAACAATAAGAATGATAAACCGAAAATTATTTCACGATCTCAAAGTGTATCAAATCCACAGTCAGATAATATTCGAATAGATGATGATAATTATTCGTATCATCATTATTCATCAACGTCTACATCAACAGCTAAATTTGGATCGTTTTCTACAATGTCTGAGGATGATTTGGAGAATTGGAAGAAGAAATCAACTGATAATCGTGTAGCAACACTTGCGTCACCAATTGAAGGTCAAGAACCGCCAATTCTTACTGTTGCTAATACATTGAAGGACAATTCTAATGTCACTATTGGCTTTGATTATGAAGAGAAAATTGAATGAATTAATTTTCGTATTGCAACAATTCACAAACAGGAAATGACTTATCACAAATTGTTGATAATTGTTTATAAATTAATTACATTGAATAGAGTTGATGTCGTTCACACAAAAACAAGCAGCATCGCACGCTTATTGTAATATAATTTGTGTAGATTATTGTAATCAAAAAAGAGAAAAAACAGAAAATGATGAATCATTGAACATCTCGTTTGATCATGAAGACGTTGATAATTATTGAAATAAAATGTACCTGGCAGATTAATGAATGTAATGAAGATAGAAAGCGCAGAATCATCGTGAAGAAATTTGTAAGATATGTTGCAGATTTGAGAATGGCTCATTAATTTTGGGTTTCAATGACGCTGAGATACTTAAATCTTAAATCCATATTATAACTTTCATTTTTTGTGTATACAGAAAATATGGCGCTAAATAATGAGGAATTGTTAGGAAGAAATAATTGTTAATTTGTATATGAGAATGACGAAATGATTTATTGTAAGTAAATAGAGCACAGGATTGTTGACGTATATTTATATTTTTTTCTTTCCAAATGTATACGTAAAATAAAAGATTAAAATCAAAAGTGGAAAAAGTCCATAGCATGAATTCGCCTGTAAATTAATATTGAAATTGAATTGCTGAATAAAGAAATATTAGCAAAGTATTTTTTTTAAATTTTGATTGATTTATAATGAGTGAAGAAAGAAAGACGAAAGTAAAGTTCATTGAGATTTTGCAGTGTGTTATTATTAAAGCAAACGAGGGCTCGGTTTCACGATGCATTCTCGTGTAATCGTATCAATTCACCCCTCTACGTAAAGGGGGTGAAAGTTAATATATATCCAGCCGGATTATATGAACGAGGGGGTGTTCTTGAAGTGTCAGTCCTTTCAATAAGTCAAAGAATCGAATGTTCTTCAGCAAGTTCTCATAATAATTCTAAAACTCACAAGAAAATATCAAAAATAATGAAAAAATATCAAGAACTTTCATTGCAAGCAAAAAAAGATGAAGAAAAATAATAAAAGTCGATCACTAATCAATTTTTTTTTAAATGGACCCCTCAATTCTCGATCCCTCATCCTTCGTTCTGCTACATTTTTTCATGGTCAATAATATCCATTACCCAACCGAAATTTTGTTTCAGATATCATAATACATCGTACAAAAAAAGCAGTGAAAAAATTGAGGCGTGACAATGGCTGCAGTGCTTTTCATCCCTAAATCCGGAAGCTTATATTAAACGTTTATGGGTCCTCCCTCGCAATTTTTGCGTCTGACTATATATCTGTATATAATATGTCATCATTGCTGACACATTATATATAGATTTTACAGCTATACACAATTGAATTGTACACGTGCAGACACATCTACCATATCTCCTGTTTTCCACTATGAGAATATCACATTGTCATAGGACGTCATAAATTATTTTTCTCTGAATTTGTGGAAATTGTGTAAGTAAACCAAAAAATGATTCGATATTTACATACCTAAAAAATTACAATCTCTTTATAATTATTCAGAAACTAAATTGATACATTTTCATGTATAATAAACTAAAAGGTTTCGTTCAAATTGTCTAATTGTCTTCAGAGAGATTTTAAATATACAGACAATTTTATAAAATTAATTCTCCACTATGACATCAATCATAGATCACAAATAGAGCATTTACAAATCATCCCCTTTTATTATACACAGAGGTATTTACACGCTGAATTTTGTGTATCAATTGTAAACCTAAACGATCATCTAAAAATAGGGGACGTGAACAATTCTGTAACAAATTAACCGCAACAAAATCCGCAACCACAATAATTTCCATTAATTTCTATCAATATCATTCAAACATAAATATCAAAACAGAATATATAATTAATAATCTAGTCTTGTAAATACCCAAGAAGAATCCTGGCATCCATGAAGACATTCAACAATTCATCGCAGTTTCATGTTCAGTTATACAAGAAAAAAAAAATCTACAAAACATCTGTAATTGAAGTTCAGTTGTATTCTTCACTGTAAAACATTTTGTATATTCTTTACTTCTGTTTCAACCTACCTATATAGGTACGCATTTATATAGATATGGACACATGTATATATATCATAACATGCGGTATAGACGAATAAATGCAAGCTGACGCCTTGGATCAATGCTTGAAGCGTCGGCGCTTGTGGGCTACTGTTCACAGTTGCCATCATCATCGTTGGAATTTTCCATGAGTTCCAAATTACTTCACAAACGTAATTTTTCTTTCCACAAAAGACCAACGAATAAATTCCTTTGTCATTGTTGAAATGGATCCACAACTACAAGATAAAAATAATCCTCATTATTATTTTATTAATATAAATTAATTGATTGGAAAAATTTGGGCAATTCTTTGGTAAATTAGTTGATAATTTTGGAAACAAGTGAACTATTGTTATAAAAATATCAGGAACATTTTTCAGATATTGAAGGGTAGATGAAAAAATATATAAAGAGCGTTATGTTATTGTAATATTTGTATGGATATAGATAAATTTATGCACCCTCAAATAAATATATCGACACGGAATTCTGGAGCAAATATTAAAGCTAATTCGTCGTGGAGAAGTCACTTGACTAATACGGCTTTAATTAATTCTACACTACGACAAATAACAAGAGATCCGTCACGCATTTTTCTCCCTTGCTTTCATTTTAACGTTACCCTTACCCTAACTCAAATTTATTGTATATATTTTTGTATCTCTGTATGTATGTACATGAAGAATATGTTTAGTGTCTTCTCGCCCTTATTCTTTTATTTAATATCTGTGGATTTGAATGACGCGTGTCATTCATCCCTTTGCTCGATCACTTATTATTACTCATTAGATTAATATGACCAATTGTCGATTATTCTTCTTGATCTTAAGTTTATTTTTATCATTTTCATTTGTTCCCTTTGTGGAATCATTTTTGTGATAGTTAGAAAGACTAGATGGGGGATGAAACTTGGAGGATTGTTTAAACAAATTTAGTTCCCGTTTTTTAACAATTTTCAATTATTATTCTGATTCGTCTTCTAAATGTGACTTTTTGGTATTCTTTAATGAATAATTTATTTAATGTACGGCAATAATTCTATTCTATTTCATATAATTCTTCAATTTAAATTCGAATCCTCTCAAAAATCAACTAATTTTATTTGTGAGATGAAGTTTAAATAAAAAAGAGTGATCGTTTGATATTAATTATGATATGACTTTGAAAATTCTCCATTTAATTTTCATTTGTTGTAATTTTGATTAATTTCAATTCTTTCGATTCTTTTCGTGTTAAATAAAAAAATTTTATTTACACATCAGCGTTTGTTGAATTTCTGCCATTCATTTTGTTTGAATTAATCCAATTGTGTTAGAATTTATTAAATCTTCGTGTGGAACTTAAATTCGTTCATGAGATGTCGCATTTTATTATCGATTCTCAAAACTTTGGAAGAAAATGAAGGAAAAGTTGTCATATGATAACAATAATACGACTGTGAAAAAATCTGTTTATAAATTTAGTTTCTTCTTAGGGGCGGAGTATGAAGACATGATCCAACCCCTACATTCTCTGTCTACGAATCGGCGTTCACCCCTAGTAAATAATTATCTCGTGACGACGAATAGGGTGAAGTATTGGGCGTGGTTCTCAACAACAAAATTCACAGCATCCACATAGACATGGACTTACACAAACTCCAACGATGGTCCATCGATAATCTCCGGTCCTTCACTCGAGAGAGAAACACCTTGAAAGACAGTTCGTTCATTTATCTATAAAGGAAAAAAAAAGAAGAATTGAAATAATAACATAAAAAAATACAGAGAAAGAATAAAAAAAAATACATTTGGATATTTCGCGTGAGATTTTAACATTCAAGTGAAAATCAAATTTTTTTATTTCCTCTCTTTTAAATGTACAAGAGGTGAAGTTTGAAAAGACACTTTGAGGGAGAATTTGTTAGTGAATTACACCAGTGATTTGTTCTTTTTTTATTTGGATTTGAAATAAAAACTGGAACGAAAGGATTTTTCATCAGATCCTGTGGACAATTGTGTTAATTATATTTCTGTTTTCGCAATCGCTCGATTAAAACCACGGAATTTTTTGTGCAATATATCAATTATAATCCTTGAACTTTTTTTTTCCTGGTAAAACGTCACAGGATATGAGCTACACCGAATCATTGTGGGAAATAAACGGAAACCAAGCTCCAGTGAGTTGTGAATTGATTGTTCATTTATATTAATGTTGATAAATTATTCAACTTCTTGAAGCATCAGGAAATGTGCAAATTTCATTAATCTCTTGTTCAATTCTGATTTATTGTTCGAATTGGAATGAGAATTTTTATCCGTTCAACCATTTCATTTACTCCTATCACTACTTTAAAAGAAAAAATAAAATAGTGAACATCGATATTATAATACTTAAATGCGTAATTTTTATAATTTATATGCAGGTGATTACCTCCGAAATGTCGCAGTATGTGAGCGGCGAAATGGCGTCTTATCCAATGTGGGACAGTTCAGTTTTATATCAACCACCACCACCTACACATTCTCATGTAAATGATCACGTCAATGGACTTTATCGTCAACCCTGTGCTCTACTGCATCAAAGGTTCATTATCCTTTGCTTATGTAACCCTTGAATTGATTGTAAAAAATACTTCCAAAAGAATTTCATACAACTTCTAGAGGACATTCCTTTGATCAAAAGATTCGCAGCTCTTTATCCATTTCCTAACTCTCTTCTGGATCTGTTGGAAAAATCCCAAATATAAATCAATGAATATTGTATTAGTTAACATTTTAATTGTTTATAACAGTCGATATACACCTAATGGACGATTACCAAATCAAACTACGTCGTCATCGAAGAAACCAAGACGAAGAGTTGCATCAGTGTCACAAAGAAGAGCTGCAAATATTCGTGAAAGACGAAGGATGTTTAATCTTAATGAGGCTTTTGATAAATTACGCAAAAAGGCAAGAAACCTTATCAACAAATAATACTTTAACTTCATAAAAATGTTAATTTCATTCATTTATCTACTCACCTTTAATTTATCTTACTGGTTGTTCTTTATCATTTCTTCTTCTTCTTCAGGTACCGACATTCGCATATGAAAAAAGACTCTCCAGAATTGAGACATTGCGATTGGCCATCACTTACATTGCATTCATGGGTGAACTTCTTGGAATTGAACCATCAAGTCCTAAACCTGGTGATTATATCCCACGTGAATATTATTTGCCAAATTGAAAAATGGGATTTGGTGTATTTGTATGTACAACGTAACTTTGTGTGATTGAAAAACAAAAACAAATCCAATCATTGTCTTCCATTTAGTGTCTAGCCAATTATATAAATGTATTTATGTATGTATTATAATTTATTACTAAAAAACCAGCGCTGTAATGTGATTATTATTCGCATATTGTACAATTTCGTTGTTTTATTTTGAGTGTCATCTAAATTTTATTATAAACATTTATGTTATTTATAAATGAATATAACAATGACGAAAAAACATTCCTGTATCGTTCTACTAATATATTAAATATCTTTATCTTGAGATTGTTTTTTTTAATTTATTTGTGATTACCCTCAAACTCTTCACCAATTGTTTTTCGTTCGAAGCGAGACGGAATGCGGATGGATTTTGTCTGTATTTTAAGAATCCATTACAGGACGCTAAAATTGTGTTGTGTGGCTATCAATTGCTGTTTTAATAGTGAGCTACATTGCCGGCACTAAATTATTTTGTGTATTATTACCAACTGGCGATATTGTTGGTCGAGCTCAGAATTTTTGACCGACGGTAGGTAAGGAAGTGCACGCAATGAAAAATTTTCGTCGCATGAGGTTGCAGGAAATAGACGCCATCTTGTTACTATTTGATGGTTAACTCACCTACCAAATTTTTGTTCTTCTATTCGGATTCAAAAAATTATTGTGAATAATATATGCTTGGTAAACTAACATATTGAATATATCACAGAATGATCGGTTTTGTGAATATCATGGATATAAATTCGCATAGAGTGTTACAAAGGACTGTAGCAAATTCACGGTATATTAGCATATTAGCGAAGCTTGTGGTCACATAAAATTCAAAATCACCTGGTGTAACTATAGACATCTATAAATTCGAGCAATCTCGTCATAAAATAATGAAACATGCCACAGATCCCAACACCGGAAGTACATAACCTATACATAACCTCACAATTCGTCCCCTTTCTACTTCAGTCCGACAGCATTTCCGGATAATATTTCAATTGTCGACCATTCAGAAGCCTGAAACAAAAAAACCAATATCAACAATAAAGTAGTGAAAACGCTAACAAAATTCACCCGGCTCTCTTTCTCATTTCTCTTCATTTCGTGATATCGGTCGCCTGGACGATAGTTTCAACGGACAAATCACATTTTAAATATTCACGTGACTGGATAGAGTGAGATACGTTGACGAAATTCGGACCTGTTTTTTCCTCCATGCGATACGCAAGCGCTAAGAACTTGTAAAGAATGATTGACGACATTTATCTCCCTTCTGTATCCGTTCCTCTCTCTCCCTCTATTTTTAATACAATTCTTTCCTACCTCAATTCTTTTATCTCCATTTTTACCTCACTATCATATCTCCATACAAGTAAAACTATTCTTTCTATACAATTTCCTCTTCCACCCGTTCGTTGATTCGTTCGTTTGTGAGCTTATCTACACATATACACACCAACGACAATTGAGTGGGGAGAAAAAAAGCTGCCATGGGAATCCCGGAGTATCATTCGCGCGTCCAACCCTCCTGATTCACTTTATGGCGCTCGTTCCCGCGAATTAGAAACAAGGGCGCGCGCACATTGGTACAGCAATATATATAAAAACCGTTAAAGGCCGCGCACCAGCAAGAAACGTTCATATATGTTTAAAGAAAAAGATAGAGAACGAAATGAAAGAGGGTGCGAGCTACTGAAAGCATCGCTACTTATATATCTATATACATCGAAGAATTTTCCAGCGATTTTTCAGAGAAAACGTGGACTCACGGGAGCCGTAATCGAGAGCTCATGTGCCCTAGAGAATTCAGCAAAACGTAAAAAAAAAAAAGATAACAGGAATTAAATAAAATTGTTGAACAGTTAGGTTAGGATAATTTTTTATTTATATATCATACAATTATTTGGATTAATGATTCTTACTGTAATTAACTTCCTTCTTCTCTCTCCAGGATTAACCTCATCTCTTCGACACATATTTACATACATATATACCTTTGTAACATGTACTCATAACCTCTTCAACACTGTTTCGGATGTGATGATAATTTTAATACAGTTAAAGTCAACGAAGCGACAGAGGGTTGGGATTATCGAGGTTTTAGGATGTCTATACGTATATAAACATAGCAGGAAAACCCCTTGACAGACCCACCATCATATATATATGGGGTACGAAATAATAAACACAGTTGTATATTATCCATGTATATATATATATATGTGTGTATACACTTGGATGTAGGACGAGGAACAAAAAGTAATATCATCCACGAGATAATGTATCATGTTTTTCGTGGACATATGTCCGCCATTGAGAATTGATAGCTCTTCACGCCTGTGCTCGTGATCCAGACGAGTTATTAATAATGAATCCACTGAACTGTGTGTCTTTTATAAACATACATACGAATAGAGATGTAATGTAAGTATACAAATGATTTTCAATTTATCAGAATTATATTGATGTCAATTCTAAATTTGATTTAATATATATTCTTTCACTATTAAGATTTTAATTATTGAGTAACCTAATTATTATTTTAGCAGCTACCAAATAAATTCTCTAGGGAGAATTGTAATATCAATGAAGAAATACATTTATATTATAATGGTGAATGAAGAAGGGAAATGGGAGAGAAAATGATCCATCAGGACAGTGACGACGTAAGTAAATAAAAAAAAGAAAAATTGATGGAATCCTGCACCGCCCTTCGATTTTCCTGTGTCAGGACAGTTGGATAACAAAAAAGGAAGAAAAAAAAGACGCGTTGGTAATTCAGGAGTAACAGAAGAGTCGGATTATCATATTAAAACACGTTCAAAGTGAGATCGGAATAATATACATGAGCACGGTGTGGGCATATGTCGTGTGATATGTGAGAGAGGGGGAGACGAATTACATTTATATATATATAGAGACACTTGACTATTTATATTAGGGTGGAAGTATTCAGGCTCGATCGTTTTGTCATTGGGATTTTGTATTTTCACTCTATTCTCCCTCGATATTTCAACACCGGCGATGGAGATTCATAAATATTTGTCGCCAACCACCCTAACCCTTTTTTTTACTGCACCCTAGCGATTAATTTACACTTGTTATTTTATTAACATACACGCTTATATAGATACTCATATCTATTATGAATGGATGAATAGGAAGAGCATTACTCTGATTCATGGGTTAACTATTTTTATTTAATTCTTCGGTCTGTTTCACTTCTTGTTTCGCTTCTCTTTTTAGTTTCTTTTGTGAAATCGAATTTTGCCAACGCCCACGCAATGGAGTAAGCGAATACATGAGCAAAACCTTGCCGAGAAAGAGGATATCGACCCGTGTCCGCCATGCTGCTACAACTCTGTAACTATGTGAAGTATATTCGCTTTCTTCTTGAGTAAATCCTAGTTTGTATCATTTTTATCATTCATTTATGCCTCATCAAAGTAAATGAATTATTTAGAATTGTTTTCGTTGAATTGATCAGTATAAAAATGGTTTCACTATTTCTTTTTCAAGGTTCCTAATTATTAATAATCCATTGGTATACTAAGAAGCAAAATGCAGACATTATTGCGGTGGAGAAATCTCCATTTACTCGTGGAACTGGGTACATTTTGAGTTACCTTTGTGGTGTAGCCAACAACACATGGAGAAGTGTTTGTATATAGATATATTTATTTACACACTGTGTATATAGACAATGGTCGGTAGCTAGAGAGAAAGCTGGAGTTGAGTTCCAGTCAGATCAGGGCTCGTAACAGCGCGGTAGCCAACATTTTATTGCCTCTACCCGCCATCTAAACTCTGTTTTACACTTCGCCTCATCTATCTCACACTTTTTTCTCTTTCCCCACAATGTGTGGGGTATTTACTTTCCGGTTTATTTCATTCTAACGCACAATCCTGACACTACAACGTTCTACCAAGTCCAATATATCCTCCAACCATAATCAAATTCAGTAAATAACATCAATATCCTAAATTACACAAATTGATTGATTATAAAAAGACAAATTGGAATTTTTCAATCTCTGATTAATTATTAATAAACAATTACTTCAGATCCAATGAGAGCTTGCATAATCTTGTGGTTAAATAATGAATATTAATTAGAAAATTGAATCCTGATAAATTATGCGACTTCAATTGCCTCCATCACAAAATTTAATGATTCAATTTCGTCCAGAACATTTGGAATGATTTTTCTTTTTTCTCAAGCACCAAATTTCAACAATTCATGAGTAATTATCATCAAGTGTATATATTCCAGGTGTTACGATGAGAGTCTTAAGTATTGCCGGATATATCTGTAAAAGACAGTGGGTCCGCCTGTTGCTGCTGTATATGCCTAATACACCATATTCACTGTCGGTGAAATCGTAAAGCTTTCAAGAGCCAAGTAGCAGTCAATATGCGTTCAAGTGCTTCAAAAGAGACTTTTTTCTTCATGAACACACCCGCTCTCGTTCATATAAGTAGACACACGTTTCAAGTGCATGAAGACACTGCGTGTATATTGAAATGACACATCGCTCATCTCATTTATGCACCAGATGCACAAATTCTCTTCCTCTTCATCTCCACCATTAATTTTTTGTTTCATTCGTTTGCTGGTATGTTTTTTTTATTCCTCTTTTCCATTCAATATGATGAGCGCATGAGCTGATATTCACCAGCATCTCTTTCTCTCGTTTCATGTACATCGCAGAATTTAATATCTCTAATTTAGCCCGATCATCCCCTAATTTAATCAAGCCCCGCCTCTCCTCATCGTCACGTTGCTCGTGTTGGTGAAGCTTCCGTTGGCTTCCCGATTTTAACTAACTCGATTATAAACTCTGCGCACATTATCAACCTTCTCTTCTCCATTTTGCCTTGCTCTATGTGTATATCGTCTCTCTTTTCACCGCGCCATTCCCCTAGAGTGTTTCTCTGTGTAGATAGATGTGTAGCGATGTTGCGCTTTCACTCCTGGGGGCTGCAGCGTAGTTCGCTTCAGGTCCCGCGAGTACTCGGCCTTATAATGGTCGCCATGAGGAGGTAGTTGGCTTCGCGCTGGGTTTATGATCTAGAATATATCACCAGCGCATAAATGTGTTTATTAGTTCGTTAGTTAGTGTGAGGAATATATGGATGAGGCTATTCCTGTTAGCTTCGGAGTATTTTTGTTACTACATTTATTTTATTTATTTACCAATGTATTTAATTATTTATTCTTTATAGATTCGATTCGTTTTTGTGACGCAGTAGTACATGGATTATTTTTTCCGTATGAAAACAAAAATGATAACAATATATTGATGACAATTTTTCTCAAATTCATGGGTTATTCATTCATTCATTCCTTTGATTATTTATCTGACACGTATTGTTGTCCCTAAAGGACCATATCAGAGATATTTGGAATATCCTGATAAAATCCATCCTGCATAATGACATAGGAAATGAAAAAACCAATAGGCCGGAAATAGTCGCGCCGTGAGGAAGAAACCCTGGATTTTTAAGTGGATTACATTGTACACTTCTTCATGTGAATGGATATTATGGTGAGATGAATTTCTTATTTTGTTATTAATATATATACATTATTTTTTTGTTCATTTCTGGGATTTGGAATATATAATAAAGTTGATGTATTGAGGAAGTGCAAAGAGATAGTGGAATATAAATGGGGAAAAAAGTACATGCGGTTGGTATAACTGATGCGTTTTGATCGGCTTGTGAAGCCAAAAAGAAATATGCGATGGGTCGCATTATATCTTCTTATGTCTCGTCAGCACATCTGGGTACTTGAGAATTTCGACGACTCTCTCTCACGATGAAATGAGATTGCACTGTTTTATAATATCTTTCCAGAGCCAAAAGAATTCAGTTTAGCTAATAGCTCAAATATTATTAAATGCTTATTTGAACGTTTCATGGATGAGACTTCTGAAAATGGCAAAGAGAAATTTCTATTTAGAAAATTTTTCAAGCGGTCAAGTAACACAAAATCGTTTGCCACTGGTTCATCACTCATCTTCATGGGGAAAGGAACCAATCGCAATAAATTTTGACAAACTGAGAAAAGAGAAAAATTCACTTTCACACATGTCAGATGTAGAAGTGACAAAATGTTATATTTAGTGTCATACTGAATAGTGCGACCGAATATTTAAAAAATGTCTTTGTGAAAGAGTGGCCGAGTGATTAACGAGCTACATCAGTTGATGGGTCAGATATATTGAAAAAATAAAAGAAATGCAAAAGAAAAACTAAAAATATAAATTAGAAATAAAGCCCAGGAAATAGGTCCAAGGTAGATTTAGGTTTAAAATCCTAATGCTTTTATATCTCTATTGCACTGCTGTGTAAACATGACATTACTATCATCACTCTTGAAAACCTTTAGCGGAAACCCATCATAACAGTAAATAACAATAATCCTCGCAGTTTATTTTTTAATGTTCCCTTCAACGTTGAATAACTTGAAAAATGATAATATCAATAAAAAGTAATAACAGCAGTGATAATAAATTGTAAGAAAACCTAAATTTTTACGAATTTGTAAGCAGTAACGAAATCGTTAATTTATAAATCATGAACTTTATAACATTTTATATTTAAAGACACTATTATGTAACTATTTAAATTATATTTAAAGATCCAACGTCGTAAACTAAACTTTAAACACCAACGACTTGACTCCATAATGATTTCCATCAGGTAACTTAGGAAAATCATCCTTATCATTAGGTTGTTATTTATTAGTCCAATTGTACAAGATGATCCAGATGTTGGCAAAACTGTGTTGAACAATCGACTGTTGTATATCATTTTCAATGTTGTCCTACAATTTGTATAGTTTATTACGGCAAACCTTCTGTACTAACAATTGTCAAACATACAGACAGTAAGTTACGCATAACTTTTATTAGAGTAAGGTAAATTCAATTTTTGTGCACTTGAACAGTGTTAAATTCTCGTCATGAAAGTTGAATGTAGATATTATTACAGTCTTCAAGGAAAAGTATCCCTTTAACTTTTTGTTTATGAATACTTTCATAACTGCGAGTCATTTATTGTTGTAATTCGTTTAAAAATTAATTTTCTCAGAATAGTTTAAAATGTAAACAATTCTTTGATCAGTTTTGGGATTGGAATTAATCATTGAATTGTCATTAATTGTAATTAATCAGTATGATAAATTTATTTTCATATTTTATCTCTAAAGTTTTCAATGAAGAAATAATCTAAACTGTATCTGTGAATTTATATGTATATTTATAAGTTACACGTCGACTGGGCGCAAATAGAGCGCAAGCTCCGTATTGATTTCTAGTAAACCAACACACAAGCTTTATACAACCCGTTATATAGCGTTATTCCATCATGAACTTATACAGGGTCGAAGTGAGGTAGGGAATACGCGGGGAGATGGTTAATTAGGCGCTTAATCAAGCTGTTTAATCAGCGGCATCATTGTCGACCGCATCTGCCTGTAAGCATCCAATTATTTCCTATCTCCCTGCAGTCCAAAACGCCAATTCAACAGCGCATGTATATCCATGTTTTCATCAATACAGATATGTCCATTTACTTGTTGAACTATAAAATCCGGGGAAAAGTGCGAAACAAATTGATAAAAATATTTGGCAAATTACTGTAAATGATTTGCGTTTTAGTATCGACAATTGAATATTTATAGATAGAATTAATTGTAATTTATCGAGATAATGTGGATGATTTATTTTTATTTACAAATTTGATAACAAAATCTGTTGAGTATTTAATACAACAATAGAGATTAGTTGATGTTATTCTTTGTCGCATGTCTCTACATCGAGCCAAGATTTTATTACAAGAAATTCAATTATTAATAAAATGTTAAATCTTACAAAGATTTGCAGACTTTAGTTGATATTATCACTGAAGCATCAGGAATGTAACTGAGGTTCAATATTTAAAGTTGATGGCACTTGACAATTCTACAATTAGAAAGAATTATGTTTTGTCACCAAAGAAACTTTACAAAGATGATAATCATGATAAATTGTCACATTAACTAATGAGATGATTATCGATCATACTCGTTTGATCTCGTGTCATTATAACTCGATTAACAAATACCTTCGCTATTCTGTCAGGTAAAATATATTTGTTTTACTTAATTGTTTCGACGACACTAATTTAAGTTCTATCAGTGTGAAATCTGAATTATCCACACCTGAATGTGATAGATAAGGATAGTCGGTAAACTACAACAGAAGATTTAGAGTTAGTTGCAAATTAATTGTAATTATGAGGAACTTTATCTATCACGAATTTTTCATAGACAAATTTTCCATTCTTTTATTCTTTATGTGAACACGAAATTTAATTGAAAATTCTCTTTTATCAGGTTCCAGTTTCAATGAATATCAATTCACATCATCGGATCACTTTTCTATTGTATGAGTAGACACAGAGGACATCTTGATGACAGGAATCTGCAATTGGCGATGCAGCTGCTTTGGAATAATAATTGATCTGATGTACAATCGATAGATCACATTATATTCAACGGTCACTTAGGACAATCATCACCTTTGGATCATACTATTGTCTGGAAATCCCAAAAATCCACACAATGCATTGGAAATGCAAATGAATTCCGCTTGGGCGTATTTATCTCTATAAATTCTATAAATATGTAAATTTATATATTTATTTGATTTGGATTTAAATTTTAGCTTAGCCAAAATTTATATATTATCGTAAACTCAAGGGGGGGTTTAATTCACTAAACCCTCCTGGTCACTTCTGACAGTTCAGACATCTTCACCATAACTTCATTGAGCTACTCTATGGATAGGTCTTCTACTGGAGTAACCTTCGAAAAATTATATTCCATAGCACAATTACATTTAATAGAATTTCGTTGCTTCATTACATTTTATGCAGTTCCAATGTTACCCTTCATAAATCAACCTATGAAAATGACCATGGGTTCCTTGTTTAATTGTAATTGAATGCAATTAATTTTATATAATAGTTTTGTTTATTGTTAGAAAAATAACCTAAATCAATAAATTGCTAATTGGAAACGATTTGTCGAGAGATAGTTTTGTCAGCATATTAGAAATATTGTCACACCATGAGAATATTGAGAAACCGGAAGACTATCGATGCAATATAACAAATAAGAATCATGGTCCCTTTCTAAACCAACGTTTCAAAAGAGCCCTTATATCGAGCCGTACTTAAGATGATTCTTAATAATATTAACAATACGACTCATTGGTCATGCCTTCCTCCGTTGCTTCATTTATGTACAGTTGATGTAAATGAATATAAATCTCTGCAAAATTTAAGGGGATGGGAATGTTCCTATGAAGAAAATTTTGTTTATGATAATGATAGGTGCTGGATATTGGAAATTGACCTTGACACGTGTTGCAACCCTTTCTAGAATTTTCTAATGAAACTATATATTTTATAACAGTGTAGGATATTATAAAATTTCTCTTTTAGTATAGAGGATAAACATTATTGCACTATTTCATGTTCGACAGGGTGAGCACGTGGTATTTTCTTTTTCAAATTTCATTTTTTTTTCTTCGGGTAAGTTTTATTGTAATCCATGAAGTGTTTAGGTCGTTATTTGAAAGCTTACAACCCTTTTTTTTTTGGTGAATTTTTTTAGTTTATAGTTTTGTGTTTATACTATGTCAATATTGTCCCTCTTGTTTTTATATTACCAAAGAAATTTAAGAGAATAGTAAATGTAATTTCTTTTTGTAGATAGAAATTTTGCGACAGGGACTGGTCGTTAGTTTTAACAACTTAAAGTGGTGAAATCTTTCTCAGGTTGTTCCTTTTTTTTTTCATTCGTTTGGATACAGGGAAAAGGAATATCAGGGGATAGTGATGGGATTTGTGCATGGAAAATTTATTTTAGTGATCGATTGAATTGTGTAAATAATTATTTTTATTTTTACAGATTTTCTTCATTGTGCATGAACTTGTCTACAGAATAATGAATATGATGTGGAGAAAAATTACCTGCACAGTGTAGAATAAATATGGAATAAATAATTTCAATAATGCGCTGAGGAATAGGAGGAAAAAAGTCAAACCAAATTGGAGCAACGGTACCAGGTCGCGTCATAATTCATTCTGTAAGTTTTATTGTAATGACTTATCGATTTTTATTATAGACCCTGCCCTATATTGGTGTAGATAAATTTTTTTTCTTGAAAAATAGGATCATTCTTTTTAAGTAGGAACAAAAAAATGCGAAATTTGCCCTTGGATATATTGACGAAAAATCACAAAAACACTGTTTTATGTATATTTTTACTGACATTGTGTAATGGTAGTTCATGTCCATAAAAATATATCCATTTTATTCTTTCTTTCGTTACGGATCTCATAAAAACGTTTAAAATGGAGCAAAAATTTGGCCGAGACAAAATAGATTTTTACAATCTTCCACTCGACAACAAAAACGACAAACAAATAAATTCAGAGCACCAACACTTAATTGTCAAATATACATGCATATACATATATTCTTCTTATGTTTCAGATTTTTACGACGAGCACTGAAAAATTTATTATACACGACCCTCGTGCTGAAAATATTTCTCTAAATGTTTTCACTATCTCCAATCAATATGCGCGAAATTTCCGCATCATTTCCACAGATCCAAAATAATTCATGAATGATAACTCCAATAATATTGATCACTATCAAAGGAAAGAGCAGAACTATTTAAAACTTATATAAAATCTTAAATCCAACAAAATCATCACAATATGTCTCACTTTTCATCATCAATATCATTAATGCTGGTATCAACGATATTTCTTGCTGTTTGAATTTACAAACTCAAATAACCACGTGCAAGTATTCTCGTCCTGTAATATCTACCTGCATCAAGGCTTGGGTTGAGTCCCTTCAAGATACAACCGGAGGGGAATACAAAAAAATTATGGGCGAGGCTTGGTGCGCACAGACCAACCAAAGTTCATCACCATTCCTGCTAGCCAATCCTGCACCAACTCAATAGCAAGGACTCCTACCACACTCCGATCCTAGTATATATTTTCTGCACGACCATTCTCTCTTTCAGTCGCCTCAACGAATCAGTGTCTTCAATACCTATTGAAAAATATATTCCCAAATTCATTCCACTCTCAGTCATCATCAGCAACACAAGCAAATATTTATCTCCCAATAAAAATCTTTAAGCAATTGTGAAATTATAATTGAAGTGTTAGTGAAAATTAAATTCGTATTAATATTGATTATATTCCTATTATTTTGGAATAAATAGTAACAATTGTGTTGTGAAATTTTGTGTGTACATGTGAAATTATAAATGAAAATGCACGGCTATCAAAGGAATTTTGACGAACAAACTCGTGACGATGAAACCATCGTGGTGGATCTTGTCCCATCACAATATCAATTAAGTCCACCTCAATCACCATTAATGGGTGCAACAATTCCAAAATCACCAGAAAAAGGTATTAATTATATTCATTATCTTCCTTATTTTGCCCCAATCATTTCAACTGATAATATTTTTAATTATCATTCTTTCTAAACATCTCTAATCACTCTACAGCTGCCCATTGTAAATTCATATTTAATATCTAATCTCAATAGGTAAATTTTACAACACTCCTAAATTCCTGGAACTATCTCTGCCTCATAATAACTCGTTAATTATTATATTACTTTCAATACTCCGAAATATTCCACGTGTAATATATATTCCCTCACAATTTTATTTATATTATTTACAATATAAATATATAATAAAATGAAGGAGAAGAGAATGTAATTAACGTATGTGAGAGCGGTGTAGTTCAAAGATGAAAAAAAGTTTAGGACCACAGGACATCTAGATGTCCGACCTCCCTAGATGTATTCTTGAGGACAAAATGTGTTGTTGCCGCCTCTTTATGTATCCAAACCGTCGGAAGTACAGACACAAACATTTTCCCTTATTCCATGAAAAATATCCTCTCACTATGCGGTCAATAGACAATATCTAATGGTTTTCGTTGGCCTTTTTTTTCTTTTTTTTTTTCTCTCACAGTGGATTCGTCGCCAAATAGACAACAACAGCAGCAGCATCAACAGCCTCCACTTTCAGCGATGGATCCTAATATAAGAAGATATAGAACAGCGTTTACTCGTGAACAACTATCACGTTTGGAAAAAGAATTTCATCGTGAGAATTACGTCAGTCGTCCAAGAAGGTGTGAACTTGCTGCGCAACTACATCTGCCTGAGTCTACTATTAAGGTAATTATTTTGATTGATCCTATCTCTTTTTTTTTTCATCGTGTTTATTTGGTTGTGTATTTGTGATATTTACACCAGCCAAGTGTTGTTTGATCGGCGATTATAGCCCCTTCAAAGTCGGCATATTCAGCATATAAACATTTCGAATTAGTTTGGGTAAATAAATCGAAAGTGAAGTGTATTCTCTTTGCAACAGCAGCTAGATGTTTTTGTGTTCACTCTTTCTAAACTCAGTCTTTCTTTCTTCACGTTTTTATATCCATTGTTTGAACTTACTTTGAGGTGTCAAGCGACGCAATTAGCATCCGCCTTTCGGCTACTTTCAAACTTCGATGATATGAGCGAACAGATTAACTTTTGTGTGACTATTGCTGACCAGTTGCGTTTCATATTTGAATTGCCCTTTCTTTTTAGTAGTCGCAACGCTATAAAAATTCTCATAGTTATTTTATTATATTCAATACAATTTATTCATGACAATTCGTTAATAATTTTTTTCTAATGTTATGTTTCAGGTCTGGTTTCAAAATCGTCGCATGAAAGATAAACGGCAACGAATGGCATTGGCATGGCCCTACGCTATGTACACCGATCCAGCAATAGCAGCCACTTTATTAGCGGCGGCAACAGCATCATTACCACCATCACCATATCATGGAGGTCCAGGAATGCCTACATCACATCTAAGTGTCTCGGCAAATTATCCTGCTGCTGCAGCGGCGGCATACTACGCTGCACGTTACAATCCATACTCAGGAAGTGGTGCAGCAGCTGCTGCTGCTGCTGGTCTTCATCGACCACATCCACAATCCGCGGCATATCCACCACATCCCCATTTACTACAACCACATCATTCACTTGGACATCTACACTTGACCGGTCTCGCGGTTCCGCCCGTCTCCAACGCTTTTGTCGGCACGCCCACATCTCAAGCTCAACAAACAGCGGCAACGCCCACATCATATAGACCTGCGCACTTACCCGAACTGAGTCCATCACATTCGGATACATCCAGCGATTGTGATTGCGTAGGTAGTCTTCATCAACATCATCATCCACAGCATCATCATGGTCATCATGGACATCATTCTCATCACATTCATAATAATGAAAAAACTTCACCATTAAAAATGCCAACAGGATTAAATCTTGTTGGATTACCTTCGCAAATTCAAACGATCCAAGGTGCATTTGAAAGTAAAACAGCAATGAGCTATCATCATATCAGCACATCACCAACTGTTTCATCAACGAAAATTGAGCCACCGAAATTGTTTCAACCATACAAAACTGATATTACTGAAAAAGCGTGAATTGAAAATGTGCCGTTGGCCATAGACGTTTGGTCAACAAATAGAATTTTGTACGTAAGTAGTAGTGTTGGTCATTACAAGGTGGCACGGGAGTGCAATTGTTGGACATGATATTGAAAAAAACATTTAATTATTGGAAATAATTTTTTTCTTTGCATGACACTACAATGTTCTTCGAGGATAATTGAAGTTTAAAGTGCAGGATCTTATCCAATTCATTCTCGATTAGATTCGGAGTAATTCACGATAGTTCTCGTGATAATTGATAATTTATCATTCATCGATTTACGTCAAGAGTTTATGAAAGCGACAATTTGCAACGTCGGGGACACGAAGAGAATTTTATTTTGATTGACAAACAAAATATACACGGAAATTACAGTGACATTCATAAACCTGGTGTGAATAGGATAAACAGTTGAAATCTTCATACTGAAATCTGTAATTCAGTAGCATTCGAAATCATTCAAAAAGAATTCATTTCAAATCGTATAGACAGCTACTTTATAATCAGGGATGCTGTGATACTCCAAGTTAATAGTCAGGCACTATAATTTCCAACTAAAAATTCTTTTCGTGTACAAAGTTGATCAAACCATACACAAAAGACTTGTAAATATGTACACATACATACACACATTGAACAGATATCTATATTATTCCTGAGTCTATACACGACTGTATATATTTGTATATATTAGGAATTTTTTTTAATTTACTTGACTGTAATAGACTTTTTCAAATTCAATACAAGGAAATAACGTTGAAATTCTTCTTTTCTTCTCCCTATTCATATCTAACTGAATAACAAAAAAGAAGAATTTCAATAAAAAAATATAATTTCATCATTAGATATTTAAGAACAGATTGACAAAGAGTAAAATTTAATTATTAATACGTACAGATAGCAATGCGGACATCAAAGAACATAAACCAGAAAATATTTCTAAGCTTAATTTATTTATTATAAATATACGTGAATAACACACACACACATATATAAATATATATATCTAAATTAATTAATTAATAAGTAAGTAAATTTTGATTGATTCAAAATAATGTAAATAAATGTAAAAAAATTATAATAATATCACCAAAGTCAAAGTGATAATTCAACCACAAAGAGGACAAAAGAAAAATAAATACAATAAACATTGGGACATATGAAGTAGAATTTGCGTTGACTATTTATTTTCCTATTGTGAAACAATCACAATAATGTAATTACCTATTAACTGCATTAATAGATTATGTAGACACACACGTACACATAATTGTGTATATATATATTTCTATATAAATGGGAATAGAACCACCCGAACAATTTGAGGATCAACTTACAACGCACCAGTTGACGTGTGCGGACATTAATTCTCGCGTCGTTTAACGCTCAAGCGAGGGTGGATTTTGTATACAATACATGTATACAAATGTGAAGATACAGTCACTAACACATTGGTGATAGAGATATATATATAGAAGCTGAGGGTGATTTCGAAGGCAAGCAGCCACTGGTGGATCCGACCAATTAACTCTCCCCCAACACCCACTGGTTTTATGTATATATATATATATATATATATGCTCTCGCAACTTATCTACCCCTTACGTTTCATCTCCCCTTGTCGTGACGCTACTCATCCCCCCATGACTATTTCATGGTGTACAGTTGATATGTATAGTACTATTGGAGCAACAGCTACTGTGAAAATGGAACAAGATTATTCTGGATAAACGCCTGCATATCGACTTCGCCGCACCCCTATTATCTTCTCCCACGCATTTCATCCCTATCTGAAATTTTATAAGTTGTAAAAATGTGTATTGAAGAGAAATGTTCATCTGGAAGTTTGTATGATTGTTGTATGGAATTATTTACAGGTAATTTAATTTTAAGAATTTAATGGTCAGAGAATAATTAATGAAAAGAAGAAATGATGTGGGAATTAGCTGAATTTAATTTTAGGGATTTTATTTAATTCGAGTCTGGTGTGAATGAAATGAAAAATTATTAAAATTCAACTGCTGGAGTGCAGATTTGTTGTTACAATTATAAAAAAATCAATTTTCATTTGAATTTTATAAAGTTTCAATTGAATTCATTCGTATTTTCTTATTGTTTTACAATTATTATTATTTATTGTTTTATTTATTAATGATTGAGAGGTGGAATTAATATAGTTTTACACACAACTACATCGTATTATTTTTATGTATGAAATATTTTGTGAAAAAGGATCCACATAGTTTGACCATCCATAAAATCATAAAATTTGAAATGGAATTTTGAGTGAATGACCAAAAACTACTGGACAGGACCCCATAATATATATCTTGATCTCTAAAAGTCTACAGTATGGTGGAAGCCGCTAATCTACCTCCATAAATATGAAATTACCCGTTTTGTCATCGGAGCGTAAAAGAATTATCGAAGAAAAAAATTCTTTTTTTTTTACCAACTTTTTGTTGCATCTACCCAGTGCAATAGTTATAAATGTATACACACACACATATATATATATTACCTATAACTATCATAAAACGTTCAACAATATACACAGAGTCACTTGGAAAGAAAAATAAAAAATCCCACTAGCGTTTTACCCCCTAAGAAAAATAAAAAACACTCAACTCTCATATTTTTTATTGGCTCATACAGAAGTCCCTTTTTTTCCCTTCAATTTTTGCCTGTCCAATAATTTTTACTTAACATCAGCGTCAAACTTCGTCTTGACACAGAGTAATGAAAGCAGAAAGAGAAAGAAATAAAATATGAGAACAAATGTCAAGCAATGAAAATTAAAATTTTCTGCAAAAAGAAAAATGTTTCATACCAACGCGAATTTAAATGACACGTTTATATATAAATATATTTCGATTCGGTAAATAAACACAAAAGTATTTAGAGATACCGAGATAATTTTAAAGGTGCAAGAAATTTCGTGTGACAAAGTGAAAATGAACTTCACAATATTTAGGTGAAGGCGACGCTGTGGCTAATTGAAAAGTCAAAACTTGGATAGAAAATTTGGAGAATGACGAGAGAATATGTCATGAAAGATAGAAAAAGAGAGGAAGCAAACGATAGAGTGGACATAGTAGGTTCAAAAATGCCTTGACGTTTAGATTATATTAGTGAAAGCGTGCAACACGGCAGCTTTAAAAGTAACGGCCTCCCACAGTGAAATGTTCTTTTGGGTCGTACCGCGCGTTATTTTAACATAAATGATGACCGCCTGTAACGTTTTCCATTCAAAACACGCGGTCGCTTCAATTCTTTTAACCCATATATTAAATAAAATCAATTACTCATAATATACACCACATCCGTTCGAAAAACTCATTTATCAGTTTCCAAAATCTATACAAATTTATCACCACTTATTTATTTATTTACTTATCTATTTATGTATATGTATTTATTGGTGGGTAATTTAATGAGCGGTAGTAGTAATCAGTAGGATTGAGATATTTTCAGACCCATGAAGAGTTTTCAAAAAAGATTATAGCACTAAATCCGATGGTAATAAACATAAATATGTGAAGAAAAAATTTATCTTTCTGCACCATATAACCATCCTGAACGTTTTATTGCATTGGAAGAAAAAAATTGTTTGCTCTTTTTTTTTCCTGTACTTCAACGATGGTCATATTGGACACACAACCCTTCAGGTCGTCATATGAACCCCAAAGTATTTAAGATTTTCCAGTAATGCATTTAGTAAGTTTTTTTTTTTTGCATTTCTCCCTGAATTTTTTTTTGTATACCGTTAATTTTTTTTTGGTACTTATTTTTTATGGTCCCTTGTAACCCTTTGACCCAGAGAGAGAGTTGAATGTGGGTGCATTGGTGTACGGTTCTGTGCGTTATTCGAAGAAATTTTCAACGACCTTTTTTTTTTACTTGTCTCTTTGAATTGAAACGTTTTTCGCATTCTTAGGACAGAGAAACTTAGAAATATACACGGAAACTCTCACAGCACTTTCACTTCCAATGTGAATACCATTTTGTTAAACAACAACAGTACAGAGAGTTGATGATATTGAGTTAGATGCAAAGCGGAATTAATTAGACTGAAAGGTCAATTGTATGATCACGTTAAGTGTTATTCTACTTATTATAAATCAATGACGAATAAAATATACAAAACATTACACATTTGCCACTTGAAATTAACAACAATTTCCATTTTTACATCTTCACATTCATCTTCAACTCTCATGAACGATAAATAATCCAATCACACAATAATTCAATTAAAAAAATTACAATCTACACCAAAAACAATTTAATTTGTCGTCCAAAATTTCCCTATATAAATACTATTTCCATCTACTCAACTCCAATAAAATTTCCCCTCTCCATCAAATTACATTCTCACATATTTTCCACTAATATTAAACAAATCAAAAGCAGTGAAAAAATTCCCCCTCGGAAAGCACCTAGTTTACAACTCAATAAAAAAAAGAAAAATGAAACGATGATATTTTGAGAAATAATGTTTGACAATATGAATAGGAGTAATAGAGAATCAAAATAATAAATAATTATCGGAATATTGGCCTGACACAATTGAACCTGCATACCACGACGAATCAATTTTCATATAGAAATCTATATACATATATACATTCATATGTTGTCCATAAAATTAATCGGCCATTTGATCTCTTGTGTGGGACAACATTTCCCTCAATAAACGCTTGTCCGTTTCGAATCACCCCATATTCATGTTGCCATAACTGGAATGGGATTTATCCCAAGCTCACACCACACCCCATCGATTTCCCAACTCGGGATTCATATAAATATCTCCAACCATATATATATACATATGCATACGTATCTATACGAAAATGATAAACTCGTGTCTATGATAAAGCTCCATATTGAAGGGCGGGATATATATTACATCAATTGGTTGTTGTCTAATTCCAATTCCGATTCGTTCATGGTTACTATACAAAATCGATTAAAATCAATCAATGGAGATTCATTCATGCTGAACCAATATACTGTGAGAAAAATTATCTCACGACACATATCCAATATTATTTACAGTCGTTGGTGGTTAAATTTGATGGCTTTTGATAGTTAATGAAAACAAAAAGCTTTCAATGACATCACAAATTGTTATTAAAACTATTTGAAGAAAATCTGAAAAGAATTACAAATTAATTGACTCATAATTATAAACCCCACAATTATTTTCAGATTAATACTCACCAATTGCATTATCAGCGTTCCGACAGCGTCATTACCCTTTACGGTTTCTCTGGCATACCTGCGACATTCGCATTGGCACTAATCCTAAAAGATAATAACTAACTGATTAAAGCTGTACAAAAGTATCATATCAGAGTGTGGATAGTTATTATTGAAAATTAAGATATCGATCAGTTATATTGTTATGAAAACTCTGAATAAATAACTATTATTCCATATTTAAATAAAGAGAAATTCATTTCAAACCCTTTAACTTTAGATAAGAAATTAAAATAAAATTATCTATTTACAAATTTGTTTTCAGAATTCAATGAAGAATTTTTCATTTACAAAATCAGTTTATCACAGATTATCTTAGTTAAATAATTAATTAATATACAAAATGGTAAATTACCATTTATTTTATCCGCAACAATAATGATCCTGGAAAACTTTCCAAATTTATATATATGTGTGTATATATACAGATATACATATATATGCGCTAATATAACATGAAATTTTTGTACCATTTTTGACAATCAGTCGGAGGTCTACCACAAGTCTGGCCAACAAGGTAAACCACCTAAAATGTTCGACCTTGGCTATGATTTTCGTTAAGGATGTGTCCCCAACATATTGCTTCCACTCCTCTTGTGTTAAACGTGGTCCCATCAGAGAACATTAGGTATATTCTGTATATATAGATGGGGCATTCTGCACCATTGCTGATGACTCTTCGTCGCCAAGGTACCATCATAAATTTTTCTTTATATTTTTTCCTCCTTTATGTATATTGTATTCTTCCAAGTTACGCCATCACTTGCGAAATTCGGTGCTTCAAGGGTTTATGTTTTTATATGGTGGAATTTTATGGCTGTTACGCACGAATGTCCCAATGTATTTGTGTTTATCCATATAATACATGTGTAGAGGAGTATCTAAGAGCGACTTTTCGACCTTCATGAACTTTAATCCACATAAATGCGATGATGTGAAGTGATAACTTTTGTCACTGGAACTATAACTAATCAATAATTATCAAATTATTATAAATTTCTCTCATTTTTTTTCTAACTGGTAGTTAAATTATTCCTCTTACCAAAACATTTTTCACAACATGCCGAAAATATTTTCCACCATCACGACCCTGTACCGTCACCAGAAAATTTGACACAAAAGTAGCATATGTCCATCAACAGCAGTGGCAGCATTTCGGGATGCTGTTAAATGTCGGCAGGTCTGTGTATAATATATATAAAGACTTTCAGTTCAGTCACACCCCCGTTCTCCATTATACTTATTGTAAATCATTCAATGGTTTTATTTTGGTTTATTATCTATATACCATAAAAAAAGAAATAAAGGAACATACCATATAATTTCGCGGACGGTGGTCTATGGGTTGTATATTTCCAATGTAAGACACGGTCACACCTCAATTTTTGCCTTCACATTACAGCATAACATCGTAACACTGGAACAAAATTAAAATGAAAACTGAATCCATATAATATAATATTATGTGAAGATATAAATGTTCCTTTGATCAAGTAGAGTATAAATGCCAGTTCGAAGTTACAGATTTGTTACACATGAGCTAATATATCTTTACACATATTGACATGTTGGATCCATGAAGGAATGACAATGAAATATAGTTGAATTACTAAACGTAAAATATTTTAAAGAGTATTAGATCCACCTTCTAGTATTTAATAAAGTTTAATTCTTAATGTACAACATGGTGTATAAGACGGTGTGAATCAAACATTTTATGTAAGGATTACGTTGAAATATATCTGTATGTAAGTAGACACGAGCTCACTTAATTCCATCAGAGGCAGGCCTGATTCATTTGATACAATATTGACCATCGTAAATTCTTCGACGAGCAAATAAATTATTTAGACGACAACGATATATATCAGATGTTTTCGCTTTATCTACCACTACTACGGATAATATATAAGAGAACAGGCATGTATAGGGACTGAGGATGAAATAGTAAAGCTCAATTAACGTGACAGTATTTTTGCAATTTAAGAGAATTATTGGATTGATGAATTGTTTTCTCTTTCTAACAATCTATACAGTGTTAATATTATAATTATCAATATTTTAGGAGTGAGAGTTAAATTCTTTGGGGTTTTATTTGTCTAATGAGATGAGTCATGTTCCTATTCTCTACCAATAGGATTATTTCAATTGTAATATTTCCTTTTCTTCTCTGTGCATTCATTCTCTATTTCCAATTGTTCAATGTGAAGTCTATAGCCATAAGTACCTTCCGACATAAAATTTCTTTGAATACCAATGTTGTTTATTTTCTCAAAACATCATCAACTTATGAGAACCATTAGCATGATTCGATCACCTTTGTACTGTATACAATAAATGATATGGCTGGACAAAAATTAACTTCCTAAACCCTCATTAGTACAGAACCTCTCTACTATTCTCTAACAAAAATAACACGGCGTATTGTTCCACTCGTAATTTTTATGGTTCTTCAAATATCTTTACTTATTTTCATATCTTATTTCATTGTTATTGTTAGTATTTCGTTTCTAAAGTTGTTGTATTGTACGCCCTAAGATTTATAGTTTGCACATGCGGGTTTATAAATTTCCGATATATATCATTCGACAATTGTGATGGAAATTAAATGTTTAAACATTCATAATGTTTAGTTCCGCTAATAATAAACTATATATTGAAAAATGAGTGAAAATGTGGAATGTAACAAATGAGAGAAATAGAAAAACCCAAAATTTTTCACGCTTACTCGTTCATTTGATTCCCTCCATTATATTCCTTCTACCATCACCACTACATTTACTACCATTGCGAAAGTCCTGATAGTGGGTTTATTATTTTATGGAGCTACCTTATGCTTTGTGCATCCACATGACTGTGGCCCTTCATTCTCCATTTTCTCAATATCTACAGAGCATAATAGTTTCGCCTTCGTCTTTCGTCATTTTTATACTCGATATATACAAGCTAGAGACGAACTGAGCAACCGTATAATAAATCATTTGAGAAAATTTTAAAAGCACGGTAGCACTTCACGCAAACCAATAGTATCCTGTAACCTCATCGCATTTTCTCTCATTCCAACTTATGCTGTTGAACATTATGCACTGCTCAGGAAATACTTCGACGTGATTTTCCTCCCTGATGCCCGCAACATTTCATCTGTTATGGCATGTCACCTCATACTTCATCCAGAAGCATCGACCTTGAGTCACACAGTTGACGAGAGGATGATATATGTATATTTTTTTCACTTGGCTGCTGTTCAAGGTCCTGCAATAACAATAATTTTCACTAAATTATCATCATCATTTTTTTTTTTCCCAAACATTTTATCTGGGAAATTTTTTCGTAGTGATTCATTCACCTTATTAACGTTTGAGTGATACATTGAACAGGTGACTTTCTATTGATAGGGTTTACGATGTTTTATGAGCTTTTTAATGAGCGAGGTAACCCCATAATTCTGAGGTTTCTATGCATAAACGGGGTCAGTGTTGATGTCAGTGTTGTGTTTGTTCAACTATTGTCATAAACTCCTTTCAATGTTCATTATTGTTTGAAACAAATCTCTCAAGCGCCATACAGCTAACTTCAATATTTACTGATTAACTGGTTGATAAAACAATTCTTTCCCTCGCAAACTTTCTTTTCAAATGAATTTGGACAAAGTCCATCCTTCGAAAGTGAAATCAATGGACGAATCGGTCTTCACAAAATCAGAATCCATCCAATGAAATGGAAAGATTCAATCCTCAATTATATACACGTGACTATCTCTCCGATTTTCTACAAAATTTTAAAATCATTAACAATGAATTTTCTTAATGTTGAAACACAAATACAACATCGTACTCTCGAACGATCTTTTCCATCTCAGCGTTAATTTAACTCAAGGATACCCAGACATACAGAAGACAATACTAGAAATAAATCATAATTGTCATTGATAATCATGTAGGAATGAGTCAATAAGCAAATTCGTATAACCAAAAGGGAAAATAGCCTTGAGCATAAATATCTTAACGAAGAAAGCGCAAAAGGGTCCCGAAAGTGAGCAGTACATAAGCACGAAAATTGAAGGTGACTACTTATGCATATAACGAAAATTTACGAGCCAATAATTTCTTCTCAACCCGGTGACGTAAATGTAATGCATCACTTAAAAATACCTACACCATCCACAAGCTAATCCTTATGTATCTCCTTAATACCTCTAAACACTTCGTCATGTTGAGTTTTAAATTTTCACTTGACACCCATTTCTCCATCTGCAATTTTACTCCTGAACTGTATTACATTCTTCTAAAAGCGGATATAACCGTTTGAAAGCGTAAATAAGCGGAAACGATGAAGGATAAAACCTTGAAACATGAACATTAAGAGTTAAATGTTTATACTAAAATGCTCAAGTTCAATACATAAATCTTATACTCAGTCAATCTCTGGGCCAGTCGGTCAATATTTCCAAAATATTTAGCACAAGGTCCTACACCCCATGCTGTTTCGGCACGCGACCCATCGTTCTCGCGCACCATAGGACATCTCTCCAAATATCACCATTGCTTTTCATGCTGCTGTTGCTCCTGCTGCTGCTTTTGGCTGATGATCATGTTCTCTGCTTCTATTTTCCGTGAATCTTCATGACGACCGACCTTCACCAACAACATTTTTCTATACACATTATTTTGCGTTGCCTTTTGCACCCCTCCGCGTCAAATTGTCGCGTCTCATTCCTCGTGGAAAGTTTTATTGGCACATAAATTTGTCAGTAGGGTACTGTACATGTTTGTGTGTGTATTGCAAATTTTCTTTCTCATCTCTACTCAATAACACTGCATATATATTTTTACGACCCTTTCCCCAGGAGCGTCATGGCTTTTCTATTGTCCATTGCCATCGCTTCTGAATTATAAATGATTCAAAACAATTATCGTTTCTTCTCTGACGTCCTTCATCTGCCTTTTATGTATAATAATCATTTTGTGACAACTCGAAGACGATTTTTTCTCACTGAGTAGTTGAGATAAATAAATCAACATAGGCATTGAAATAAATATGTTTGCAAGTATCATCCAGAGGAGAAATATTGCGACACTATTCGCGAGAATAATCAGCGTCACAAAAATGCGTTCCATATTGTCCTTCGCCACTTCAATACTCTTTCTAAAATCCGCATCATTGTGTACCTGGTGCACAAACGTACATTATACGAAATCGAGTGTAACGTGTGAATGAAGAGTCACGTCAAAATATTGTGTCAAGGTCGAGTGTCCTTTATATCCTTAGCTACGGTGCGTTGTCTGTGTCGTGTATATGAAAGGGAGATTTCGTCCTTTCCGTCGGCATTTAGCAGTCGGGCCTTTTTCTTTTATTCTTATTTACACCGTAAGTATCATCCTTCTCACCGTGTAGACCAATACTAAACTTCTCCTTATGTTGACAAAATTCTTCGTCTTTCTACAAAGAGGGAAAAGAAAAAAAAAGTTCATTGGTTGTTATCTCTATTGTCCCTGTGTTCATATATACACAACCTTTTTATTGTTCGTGCCGCCGTTTCCATTGGACAAAGTCCAATAAGACAAACAGGCACGATGATATCTCGCTGACGAGAGTCCCGTTCTTATATATAATATTGGAATTGGTCCAATCCAATTGCGATGAGATCCTTTCGCATTTCATTCTCCCCTCGTTCGTTGAATGGAAAGAGAAGTGAACATGATAAGATTTTTTTCTTCACAGACGCCATATTGGCTATTACTGGGCGTGGAGGATTGCCATTCTCAACGTGGGCGCACATCACGATGAAAAAAAAGATTTCTTCTTTTTTTTTCCTCTGGTCGCGCTACCAGAAATATATACCGGAGACGAATGAACGCAGAGAGGATGAAGATACATTGGAAATAGGGAGCGCTAGCAAGGCAATAAAACAGAATTCCGCCAGGACGATGGAGATAGATATCCCCGTTCCTATATGTACCTCAGTCCTTTCTTCTTTCAGTATTTATATATTGATATGTTTGAATGTATGTACGTATGTACATATATGTTTATGACATTTGATATAAGGGTTTTATATCAGTTTTATCATTTTTGAAATATGTTCTTATCATTTTCGATAAATTGCAATGACATTATTTTTCACGCACTATTTCTCTGACAATATATATTCCGAACGATTGGAGCTTATATGAGTAGATGGGTAGATAATTTTTCAGAAGTATTCACCTTCAGCGATGTACTTTTTATTCTCAATTCACTTATTCATCGGTCTGAATCTGCATGCGAATCAAAATCATGATTCCTCATTTAGGATAACTTTTCTTGATTGACAGTGATGAATTTTTGAAGAGTCCTTCATTATGTTCGAGCGGAACTCCGTTAATCCATTTCTTCGTCATCTTTTTCGGTGTCATTATCCTTTTTAAATGGATCCCGTAAAGACTGAGGAAACAAACTTCCTTATAATCTCAATATTTCCGGTGTCCTTTTCGGAGCAACACAAAGGAACTAATGGAATGTTTTACTCGTAGCAATTAGAACCCAATGCGAATCTGAGTGCTGCAACATAAGCATTATTAATTATATACCGAGCAATTATATTATGTTGATGATAATATGTCCATGAATAATGGGCAGCTGCTAAGAAACAACTGAAATTGTACTCCTCAGAACAAAAAAAAACAAGACAATTATATATTTCCAAAACTTTCAAATATAAACGCGTTAAGTGGATTCAATTAATCTACCCTGGATAGCAGCACCTTATCGCTGGTAGTCGGATTTGAAAAACTCTAATCCTTTTTTCATGGTCAATATCAAACCAAGAACAAATCCAACAATGAGAACAAGCTAAAGAAGTAGAAAATAAAATACTTCGTGGCAACAAAAATACACTAATCAACGCGATGCTGAAACTAATCATCTACAGTTCTACAGCTCAGAATAAATAAAAATTGAATTTCTGATCGAGGGATATTATATAAACATGAAACATGTGACCCTTTGCATGAACATACTCCTATTCTACCTCCCCGATATCTATATAGAGTGAAGAAGAAATTGATGAAGAGAGGAATAGGATTATAATTAATATCTCCAACCTATATACCATGTACCTTCACTACTATGAAGCAAATGCATCCTTCATACATACATGCATATAAAATAGCAACAGCAACGTTGCAAAGAGATGAACTAGCGGTTCTCTATGTTATTTATGAGGAAACGGATGATAATAGCACATATGATGGGCGCCAGCCCTCTTTGATATGGTGTGTGGGGAACGCAATTTTCATTGTTTCCTTGGCAACAGCGGGTGAAGTAGAAAGATGAAGACAATGGAGCAAGCTCGTGTATATATACATATATAGACACACATAAAAGCTCAGCCATGTTGGTCTCGTGCCAGCTATCGATAATAGGATAGATAAGATGTGTGTTCCTTTCCCACTAAACCTGTAAACCAAATATATATTCATTCCATACACTCACAGCATAGTTGCCAACGATCTTCATATACATAATATAAATTTTTAAGGTTATGTATCATACACATGAGGGGTAATTTCTTAGAGAATGAATCACAGTGAATAAATAGATGTTAATTAAATAGCTGAAAGCAACTCACGAATAAATTGCAACAATTAATTGGTTATAGCTCTGTGGTGGGCGAAAAGTTAACACCAATACATCTCCCATCACACACAAGCATCTATATACATATATATAGATTGAGAAATATATTCGGTGTAGGAAAACGTTCGCATAATTGGCTTTGAGCATCGCCACCTGAGACCCAACGAATCCAGAATATTGCAAAGCATTTCAACCCCCATAAGTTAGGTTATGTATGCTGATACATTAATCTACGTATAGTTTTGAAGGTTATAAAGTATGCGAAAATAAAATAAATGGATAATTGGCGGGGAAATCTTTTTGTTTCCATTGTTTCGATGAAATAATGACATGAACTTATCTGTTTTATTGTTATTCGGCCGCCATTTTGATTAGCCTTTGTCCGACATTTGCACTAATCTATCCGATTTTTCGCATTAACTGATATGTTCACGTCAATCAATAATAATTCGTTTTTTTGTTGTGGCGTACCTGATTCAAAATCCCTGCGCTATATTCATTCACACAAAGAAGCTGGAAACTCAACTGACTCCACTAATAAGATTAATTACGATTCAAAGATCTCCAACAATGAGTAATTGTTCTCTTACATTTAAAAGGAAAAATAGCTGAAATTGTCCCCTACTTTATTGTCTTTCGACATGTTGATTCTTCAGAAAATATCAATATCCATGCCAAGCGTAACCGTTACCTTTTTTCAAATTATTCTATCAAACAGCCAACTTCACTCCATTGTCTGGGACTCTCCGAACAATTCTTCAATTGTAACCAAACAATTTTCAATGCTAAACAATCATTACAACACCGTAAATAAATATGCCACACCCAGTGAAATGAGATGGTGAGTGAGAAAATATATTACATACAAACATACAAACATATATATATATAGAAAAGTATGACGAAAGTAAATTTGCCGACGATGGTGCTCGGTAGTCCACATTGTTGAGACCTTGCACGTTCTCCGCGAGCCACCCGCAATCTCTGTCGACAAACAGAACTCGTAAATAACTAGAAGGGGGCATTTTCCATCTCTATCGCACACATTTTCACGAATCGTCTCTTTCATCGAATGAATACGTCTCAATGGCCGTCCCTTGGCTCATTGTCGCACATAGCGTAACTAACTGCGTGTTAGATGCGCCCAACGGCAATTTCCTATTGTTTCTTTTTCTCCCTCTGTTGTCTCCAAAGCGTCGGGATTTCTTCTATGGGCGGTTTGTGTACATTGACGACCCGCCTACAGAGGATTTCTAATCTCTGTTCATCGAGCTGTTATACATATGTGTGTATTTCTCTGTTATAGGTAAAGAAGGATACGACATATGGGCTCAAATTTGTGTGCGGGGGTGGAAAATTGTAGCCATATACTAAATGGCTGTGATATGTTCTACCCCAAGCTATTAAGCACGTATTGACAAGCCACATGACTACTATTTCTCGTGGTTAATTTTCCACCGTTATTTCCTTTAATTGTTCACATTCGCCACCTGGAGTATCGTTGACTTTTATTGATGTAGAAAGTGTGGATCAATGAATAGGTGCGTATATAGGTACTTGCAATGTGTATGTTTAGATCTTTGGATTTAGAGGTTAGAAGGGGATTGATTGTGATAGTTTTCTATTGTGATGATTAATTGATCGTTATTTTGACTTAATTTTCAGATTCATTCAATCGATGGTTATTGATTGTGATATCGAGCAAAAAAAGGAAAGAAAGTTGAAACAAGGTTCAATATTTCGGAATTATTTTATTATTAAATACATTTTAAATAATTGTGTGCATGAATAACACTCGGGGATTCAATAAAAATTTCTATTTTTATATTTACGTTCTACAAAGACAATCGGGAACATCGTCAGAAGTAGTCATCGTTAATATGATATTAGTCATCAGTGATAAGAACGCGGTCGAGCAATATTTTCTACGACGGAAATATGTTATTGATAAATATTTTTCTTTATTTTTAAAGCATTTTGGAAGATTGTAGGTAAGTCATTAATTTTACGACTCTTTTAGACATGAACTTACATAAATCTGTGCCCATGCTGATAATCACCGAATAACTGCATGACTGGTGAACGCAATTAACAACACGAATGGATAAAGAATAAAGAGAAGATTGGAACAAAGAATAATATAATGGGATTCATGAATAATGCTAGGCAACTCAAGAGTTCTATTCAGTTTTATGGTTATACTACACAAGATGTTGGAATCAATGATTTTTTTATCAGCAGAAATTCTTGGAGATCAGAATGAATTCAAATATATCAACGAAAGACATGAGCGATTGTGCACCATACAGAGATTTTCATTGGAATCCTCGGTCTGTCATACATACACATCTATGCTGAATATAGATGTGCAGGTACAAGTATACATACATCTGACAATTCTATTGGAAAAGTCAACGAGACCATATACGAACTTACAATTTTTATTTCCGAATACGAGAAGAGATAGAGGGGCAAACATCACACGTTCACGCTTCGAGCACGACAATAAATCGTCCGATCGCCTCTCAGCGCACCGACGGACAAAGCGAAACGAAAAAAAAAAAAAGGTCAATACAAAAGCCAAAGTATCGTCCAACTCCTCTCGCGCGTGTGACCAATCTCCCAGTGAATTAACACCATAAATAAGCCAAACACGAGCAATAATTTCATCTCGATAGTCTCGACACCACACGTGGAATTAATGAAAAAAAAAAAGAATAAGAAAACCACTTGGAAATTCTCAATAACAACACATATATACACGAATGATAACATTCAAACTATTCATCCATGGACATGATGAATAATCAAGTGATTTCCCGTGGCTAAATTTCGAATGATGACAATGATGATCATTGAAGAAAACATGACGTTTTGAAAATATACATGAAGAGATGTTTCCGTATATATATATATATATATATATGCGCATTCTTTATACAGAATCAAAGTCAGTATCCAGAGAATGTGGAAATCACGACAGATAATGGAAGATACATATATACGATTGAGCCATGGGTTAGATGTATATGTACGTACGTAATCAAATATAAAATTCCCCGAGTAGAACTCGAATGCGGTATGGGGTTCAGCTTTCATTCTGTATATGTGTGAACGCAATGAATTAGTAAAATACCAACAGCCATGCACAATTGAATCGGTTTCAGTTGTCACATGACTTTGAATAAAGTTCAGGACGATGCGTCTCGTCCTTACAATTCACTATCTCTATTTTTCTACTTTCTTTGCCAGTTTTTCTTTCCTTTATTTTACATTTATTTTATTTTTTTCGCTTTGCCGCGTGCGCACAAGTCTCATATACACCCTTCATCCTTTTGCTCGAGAACCGCTTGCATGTGTATTTCCCTCGAGACACACACCCACTTTTTAACCATATATATATGTAAGTGTGTGTGTATATAACTGAACAGTAAACGTACAATATTTCATTTACAATTTTTCCCCACATCTTTATACCCAGTAATGATATTAAACATTGAAAAATGTAATTTTTTATCTAAGAATAAGAAGAATACGAGAATATTGTGATTTATCATTTTATGTTTCAGGCTATTTCCTTCATCGAAGTATTAATTATTCGGAATGTGATCATGCTCATATACATTTCCGATATATGAAATAACTTTAGCTCATCAACTTATAGTGAAAATGAAATCAGTTGATAGATTAGTAATTGATATATCTTGGATATTATTTTATGAAATATCCCATCTACATGTAGGAATATTAAATTGGTTGGACAATTATTCGAGAACTCACTATTATTAAAGAACATCGATCATTTATTTCTCAATCATTCATGACATTTAAATTTAAGATCATAAACAGAATTTTTGAAAATTTAAATGTGGTTTACATTTCTATTTGTTGTATACGGAAGATGATAGAAGTTGTAATAATTATGCACCACCTCTAACTCTTTGTTTTCAATTTGGCTTGGTTTTCTACCAGCAGGAATTTTCTCCTATCTTTTCATACCATCCATCAGCTGCGTCTCTAGTTTGTCTCCATGCAGTATGTAAAACTGAACAAACATGTGTTCTTTCAGGTTCTGGTTGGGGAGACGACTCCGGTGCTACATACCCTGGAGGATATTGGCTGCTTGACTCTTCCGTTCCAGAGTTAATGAACTTTTCGCTGGTTACAGAGCCAGTAGTCGATTGGATCAATGGAGACCGCGCTTCAGTGGTTGGCATTGCCTGAGAACGATAGAATCAATCAATATTAATTTTCATCAACCATCAGAAACGCGACAATCTCAAAACAAAAGTAATTATACACTTCTAGATATATCGTATGCTTGACACAGTGACAGAAAAAATGCGAATTGATTGATACTTGGTCTTTGGATTATGACTAATATCTTTATTAATCAAATCAGCCAATATAACTGCACAGTTTTTGGATACTTTAATGATTCATTGGTATTTATTTGACACGAAAACGAAAGACGATATGATAAACAAATTTGTAAAATAATAGCAATGATACTTACCAAAACAAAGGCACACCCTACCAAAACAAGACTGAATAGTTTTCCTGACATTGTGATTCTTTTCAAAGACGTGATGTGTAACAACTCAGTTTCAAATGAATTTGTACCTGCACATCAAAATGTCCGTATTTATAAACAATTTTCGAGCGATAGTGGAAAGTATAATCGGCTTGTAATGCCGTTAATTCCATATTTGTTATCAGTATTCGATTTTAGAGCGGATGATTCAGACAATTGTCCAATAAAAGTCAAGGCTGTATTGTGAATCAACCCTGACTTCTTCATATTAGATATGATAGCGACACACCACAGGTCATAAAAAATATGTTTTTCTTTCTGTATGAGTGCGTCATTCTTCATAATTATATCTAATAATTTTTATTTTGTTATCGAATTCCAGAAATCGAAAATATTGGCCTCAATTCGAGTAAATTCTCTGTGGAAGTTCTGAATTCGTGCTTCATCACAAATTTAATGTCCAAATATTTTTCACACTTCATAAATATAAATTAATTTTTTTTAATAATACGAAGTAAAACAACCTTTTGTGTAATATGTTGGATAACAAATTATTATTGTTACTATATACATGACGCATACGTATCACAAATATTAAATATTACATACATACATACATTAAACACATAATGATGCTATTATATATTCGTAATTTCCATTTGAATTCGTATACTATAGCATTTCGTCAAATAATAAATACATCTTCCAATTTTCTTTTCAATGCTTTAAAAAGAAACAGAAACAATTTCTCTTCTTTTTCTGTTTGTTTATATTTGTTTTAGTTTTTGTTTCAATAAATTATTCAGAGAAGAAAGTAATTTCATCTTTATCATCAACATTCAATTACTCGATCTTAATATTATGTATTACGAGTTCATTATATATGTGATCCAGTCAACAGTTTTAGCAACTCGATGATAAATACCCGGCTGGCCTGGTTGAGCGCATGAGTAACCAGCAGAAACTATTCCAATCAGATACCATCTGCCTGTTCTTTCAAGCATTAATGGACCACCACTATCACCCTGTAAAATATTTCAATGTATGTAATTTTATTAATTATTCAAATAACTTAATCATTTGCTTTTATTGTTAAAGATGAACTTCAATGAGGATTTGACTAAGAGGAAAACAGTGAAGAATTGTATAGTAGTGCGGAAAGTTTTACATTATAATATTATGTCACCGAATACTTGGATTGACTGTAGTTATTCATTAGAAAGAACATTTGCCTTGGAAAAATAACTTGACGAAAGTCAATGGAGTATATTTCGGAATTTAATTGACCAATTTCAATCATTGACCGGAAAATCCTGACGAAAAACTGGTGAGTAATCAGATAATGATGATGAAACTTTCGTATTATGTTATTGTGTCACCGAAATGATCGGATTGAGTAAAGTTATGCATGAGAAATTTTATTTACCTTGAAAAAATTGTCTAAATAAATTTCAATCGCGTATTACTTCAAAACTAATCAATTAATTTCGGGGATTATTCAGTAAATTATATCGCCAGAAGCGCAACTTAACAGATATAATTGAAGGAGAATCTTAATTAATATGTTGAACAACTGAAAAATTGAGCTGAATGATCTATTTAATAATTGTTCAACCGTAAATGAGTAGGAACAATTTTCAACAATTAATAATCAATTCATAATAAGAGTAATAATTTAATTTCATTCTTATTTACCTGACAGGAATCTTTGCCACCGCCTCGATAACCTGCGCACATCATTTCATCATAAATAACAACATTGATACCATTTGATCTGTGCCATCTCTCGCACACTCTATTATCAATGACTGGAACATCAACAGACTGCAGTGTCTTCGGTCGTAATCTCGAACCTCGAAAATCAAACAACGAAAAAAACATACCAATGTTCGTTAAGATCATAGTCAAGAAGATATTAAATAACAATTCTAATATCATCCTGATTTTAGTCTATAAATTTCTTTCAGTTTCTCCAGTGATAAATAACTGGAAGTTGGAACGCTGGAAGTCAACTTACCGGCTTGAAGAGCACCCCAGCCGGCAGCCCAACCGTATTGACCGAGAAAGTCTTCATTTTTCTCCGGCAAACATATCGGTGAAATGTGTGGCATATAATGAACTGGTCGATCCAATCTCAATACAGCTACATCAAATCTATCGGCTTGTGGAGTGAATTTGAAATATGGATGAACACGAATTTCCCTAACGCCAAATGTATATGCTGGCAAATTTTCTGATGCTGAATTAACAACATAATCACCAAGAGTCACTTGAACTTGACGAGGTGATGCTCTGAAAAATAATAATAGGACAATTAAATAATTAATTGTTCATTCATCTATTTCATTTATTTTTATTTCTGTTTCAGAAATTATTTTATACTTAGCAACGCAGTGTCCAGCAGTTACTACGTGATAACGATTCACCAATGTTCCACCACAACGACTGGATCCAATCCGAATGTAGGCCTGGAGATACAGATATAAGCGTAAGTATATAGACGTACAAGCGATATCTGATATATGTATAGATATATCTACACATATGGAATTAAATGCTGATAAAGGGTGTAAATTAGAGATAAAGTTAATCCAACCTGCCAAGGAAAGCTTGCGAAACCTGCGTCATCGCCACCAACAATTCGCCGTTGGGCTGTTTGTTTATTCGATGATATTCCGCATTCTGAAATTATTGGATTGAGTATTAAGTGCGATGTGCTAAATTTACTTTTTATTTTCACTTGGAGTAATTTTATATGATAAGAAGGAAAAGAAGGAAACATTGAAATGATGTATTGAAATGTGTGGAATGTCATATGTAGGAGTAGCCATATTTATTAGTCAGATAATATTTTCTTTGTCAGGGTGTGCTCTATGTCTAGAAAATATTCTCAAGATTATCGTTGGAATTGTTTTCTAAAGAATTGTATGAAAGGTATCAGGAATTCGACATTTCGTTTTGTAAGTTTTTGGAAACGGAAAAAATAGTAGTGAAATTTAATTCTGATTTGTCATTAGATATTGAAACCTTAGGGATTCTTATTGTTGAAAATCCCTCTGACCATTGGCTATGCACTCTGTGACATTTCTTTTTATTTTACATCATACAATCTTCTTTATCATTATTTCTAATGTAACTAACATTGAAATTGAAGTAATCTGTGCAATTTCTATTTAATGAGAACCGAACGGAAGTCACGACACTTCACTCAAGTGATTATAAGTTTAGACAATTCATTTGTACCTAACAATTATTCTAGTACTGGCGATAGCCACACTAATGACGATTATGAGAAAGATTAGATTGTTGATTTCAGTTGGACGCAAGCGTCACAAAATGTGCAGGTGATTGCGGATTTACCTAAATAGCGAGGAAGATATTTTTTCATTTGCAATTACGAATGGACTTCACTACTTTTTTTTACCGTTAGAGATTTATGAAAAGTGTTGCCAATATCTGGCACAATTTTGATTCCTAAAAGAACTAATTTAAATAATCTTGGAATATATTTCAAAACTAGTTCACTTCCCTAACATAAAAAATGAGAAATGCTAAAGCGTAATTGCATTATATTTATTGTTTGCCACATGCATATAGAATTCGGCCAATATATAACATCATGTCAGAGATAATATATTTTTCATTGTTGATTTTCATGCATTTGAAATGAAAGACTAAAAAATTTCTGCTTCATTGGTCCATGCATCATTTGGCAAACTTACGCTCGTCATTGGCTGTCTCCGTATATGAATCCATTGAAAGCTGAGGATGTAACTGATCTCTAGGTGTATCGACCAGTAAATTTAAATCACCACTAGCTTTAGCATCTTTTCGTTGACAACAAGCGAACATAATCCCACCACAACTGCCATCCAACAGCCCGGCTGACATCCAACATTTTAGAAAAAATTCACAGCTCCGTCCGTCAGCGCACAATGTTTCGTCACCTTCCCACAGTGGTTTTTTTTCATTCCGCGATTTTTCTGCACAAATAATTCTTTCAAGCCGCCAACAAATAATCCGACATTTTTTTCTCCCGCTCGTTTGGATTTCGTTAATAAAAATTTAGATAAAAAGATAGAAACCACAAAAGTCTGTCAAAAGTAATTGTTGATTCTGTGTACTAATTAAATTCGTAATAGGATAAATGTAAAGAATTACTCTCGGTAATTAAAACACGCGACGATTCTTCTATTTGTCTTTATCGTCAAGAAAGAAAAAAATCAAATAGGCGGCGGTAAAATTATTGCGACAAAGATTTAATCACCGTGACGGCTGATGTGTTCTTCACTATCAGAAAAATTTCTCAACGCGCACCTACATCCGGTGTAAACGTAAACTGTCGTCATTATTATCTAAATGTTAGTATGGCTAAACACAAGCAGGTTATTTCAGGTAAAATTGATGATGTTTGGGCAGATGATGATGATGAGCAATGGAATGATCCAGAACACAACAGAAAAATAAACAAACAAACAAATCTGAAGCGATTATTAAATGCAATAGAGAATATTTTTGTTGAATCATACCAGCATCCAGTTTGGGATAATCATTGAAGACCTGCTTTCTGTGATCTGCAATAAACAAAAAGATATAACCAGTGATCAGGCATAATTCTTTACATTTCATTGCTGTATACATGACTAAGTGATAAAAGCGTCGAATTGGATCTTTATCCTTCTGGTATAAATTTTCTCTCAATCTCTATTGATATCTTTCAGTTGAATTTCTTGGTTTCTCTAAATCTATCGATTGTTTCACGCTTCAATTCCAGCGTTCATCTATCCATTCATCCATATCAATTCAATGAAATAATATGGGATTAATGATTGTAACAAACGCGAAGTAATGAACGTGGAAAGAATCTTGTGAAAACAATTTTAACTATGCAATTATTACTAATTATCATTCACTAAATTATCTGCAATTGGTATAAATGTCGAATCGCCAGTTACTGTAAAGTTTCATATTCAGATGATTCATTTACATCTTTGACGAGTAAAAACTTCTCAGAAACTAATCTGTCATGTATACTTCAATTAAAAGCCTTCAATAATTCCGTTCTCATACCACGAAAGTCCTCATCACTGTCCGGTGAAATTTGATTAGTTTGAAAGAATGACGAGCCAACACCACTGGATGGAAAAGTTGGATAATCATCCCTGAATATGAGCCTTGGTGTCCTATGTGCCATGACAGGTCTACCAGGAAATTCATTAGGTGATCGCCAAATTGATGATTTATGTTGTCGCCAAGCTGGCGGTTGAATTGGTGAAAATCTAGCAATTGGGTAACCAATATTTCTAGCACTGGGTCCAACACCATCGAAAAAATAATTTGAAGATGGTGGAAATCGTACAAAACGTTTTCTTCTTGTTGAACTAATTGATTCTGTTCTATTTCCAGGTGTCAATGTACTATTTGATGTTGTTGAAGATGAGGATGAAGACGATGATGAAGACGATGATGAAGACGATGAAGATTCAGCAGCATCAATCCACTCAATAGACGCCAAAAGAATGGCCATGACATACCAGTGAGATTTAATCAATGACCTCATTGTTATTCCTGAAAATTTACCAACAAAAACGTTTAACAACAATGAAACAAACAAAACCATTCAACGAAAATTACAAAAGATAAGTGAAAATGGAGAATAAAAAGAGATTAAATATTGACTTTACGTCATCTTGCGCGCGGTGACTTCGTAATGGGTGAAAGTGAAAAGGAATCACCCCGATGAATGAGTAAATATAATGAGAAACGAAAATGGAATTTAGCGGAAGTAAATATATTCGTTTAAGTTAACTACACACGATTCTGCATATATAATTTATGTATGAATAGGTGTGAAATGAGTGAATTAAATTAGGAATGAGTTTTGCAAAGGTGTGTGTTGAGCATTGGATAGAATTGAATGTACGTGAGAAACATTGAATGTAGGGGGAAAGCCAATCGAGTGCAAAACTGGTTGTACATTACTTATTGCAATGTGTAAGGGAAAGTGGCTTCTGAATATGTTGACGCGTCTTCTTCCTCTTGGAGCCCTCTTGCCCCACCGTATCTTCTCTACCTATACCACTTTCTTGTGTTATCCATCCGGCCAACATGAAGAAAGGTGAATCACACATGCGACTCGCGTTTATATTATATGTATACGTTCATATAGAGACGACACTTATGCTCATACGCCAATAGTTTCGTAATAGCCACGACAGTCAATTCACGTGTCCGGATGTTAAATCTACACTTTCACGAGACGTTGATGTCAATAATTTTTTATATTATCAACATTTCTCTAGTTATTTATTTCTTTCTTGTTGTGAAATATTCATCATCCCGGATCTTTATGTCGTTATGTAATGAGGTGTATTTATCTGACGTTCATTTTCATGTCAACATCAAATCCAAGTCCGGTTATTGGCAATCAAAGATATTTTTTTCTTCATTTCTTTTTTCCTGCCGTTGCCTTTCTAAGAAAGTGGGAAACTCCGAAAAAATGTTCTTTTAAATTATTAAGAATTAATGGAGATATTTTTGTATTTAGAAAGGAGTTGGTCATTCATTTATCTCAGGGAATGAATTAATGTGTTTCGAGGAAGATCGGTAATCTTAAGATCAGAATTTTTTTTTCGACCATTTTTATTCCTCGTTTAATGCGAATCTCTTATAGACAACCTTCTCAATAATTCAAAACTAATGTCACAGACGGCAATTTAAAATAATCCATTTCTAAAGCAGCAAAAAAAAAAAGAAATAGTGGAAAAGCATGAAAAATCCATAAATATTTTGCATTTATACAATCACACATAGAAACTCTCTACAACTCTCTTCCTACTTGTTCAATTAATCTCCATCTTATCTTCGTCAGGACTTTCTCACATTCAACAGAATTTCTCTACTCAATTAATTCCCAAAAATTAAAATCAAACGAGCAAAATATAAAATATAATCCTTACAAGATTTAAAAAAATAAAAAGAACTGCAATATCACTACATAATTAATTACCGGATGTTAAATAAATATTATCGATCATGAATCAACTCCATCAACTCATTCCGTTCTATTTATCAATAAAAAAATGCAAATTGCCATGAGAAAAAAAATTGATACAGAATTCTATAATTATTAATAAGTAAATAATTAATGGAATCATTATTGTAGTGGGTCATTGCCTTGACGTGCCTGTCAGCTGTCATATATGATTCCCCATAGGAATACACACTTATATACTCATATATATTTATATACACTGCACTCTCTATAGTGTATAACATATACACTCTATTATATTAAAGTCATGTGGCGGACATGACTAGACATGAAGAAGTGAAAGTGCAGCGACGAGTCTTGCGTCGTCTTATAAACGACGATGAAGTTCACGTTCACGTTCACGCGCTGTTGTGCTTCTATGTCCATGTATATAAAATACAAACGCATATACACAATACAGCAATGATGATGATGATAATACACTTGTAGACTTCCTCTTTCACTCAACCATCTCATTATCAAAACCACAATAATATTCTTTGCTCAAATACTTCTTTCATGAAACAATATATCAATTTATAGAAAAATTTCATTTACAACCGCAATTTTTTCTCTTTTCTACATTTAATTATTTATTCAATTTTCTTTTATTTCTGTGTGATTCATTTTATTATATATTTAAGCTTAAGTTAATCTTTTCGTTGATCTGCTGACAGGACAAAATGTACGCGAACTTTCACCTCACAGACATATCGCGTAAATTGATGCACCGTATGTTGAAAGTCATGTATTTATTTTTTTTTTTTATATCCATTTTTATTTTCTTTCACCTTTCCCATGTGATATCAAAACACAGGTATCATAATTTGACGTATGTGTGAATGTGGATGTGTGAAAGCTCGTATAACTTGGCTCGAATTTTAATGAGACACGGTAGGTCGAGACCAAAAACCGATTTGTTTATACACAAACTTGAATTTATATATTATATATATGTATTACATATACATATAGATATGTATATATATATATAAATAAATTTGTGAGGGGCTTTAATGACGTGAAAGAGAAATTTTGTTTTCGGGCGATTGGCGCCGCGCTTTCGATTTCTTTCTCCGGCGCCAATTGGGCCTCGGATATATGTATATATTACACACGTGTATAATTATGTATACACACGTATGTTATTTATAAATGTTATATTCTTTGTGTACAGCATCATTTATGTTGTTTTGCTACTGATACCAGTCACTCTTCTCAATTATTTATGTTATCTTTTTTTTCTCCTTGTGGCCTTGAAACAAACTCTCTTCGCGCTCTAATTCACCTCATCTTATTTTTTATTCTCTCCCATCGCCACACTATCATGAAGATAACTTTCCATTGTGTAACGGATATTTTACACGCGTGCGATTTTTTATTTTGATTTAAATGTGGATGAATGTATATGTTTGTATGCATGTTGAAGTATTGTTGTTATTATTTATAATTTCAATTGTGCTCTTTTATGAGGTTTTCACTTTACCACTAATGTATTTATATATTTTGTATGTAATTATGTGGTTGTTGATCGACTGACCTTGAATTTATATTTATATTTATATCGAGTGTGGATTAAAGATGCATTTATATATCATCGTAATGAGACATGAATTATATAGTCACGCGAATATTTACTTTACGTCTGTACATGTAATGTGATTTTTATTTCTCGTCGACAGTATCTTTTTTTGTCTTTGATTATATTTATTCTTTGTTCATGTAAATATGCGTAATCGTGGAAGAAATATGTGGATGAACATAGTGAAAGTGAATGATAATTAATTAGGTCTAGTGAAATATTTAAGATGAAGAGAAAAAAAATTCTTACCAGAATTATTGTAATTTTCGCGCAAATCCAATTTATTTAATCGGTCATGCGGTTAATTATTTTGACAATTTTTTCTATTGTAATGAATTTTTCTTTTTATTTTTACCACAAATTGTGTGAATTAAACATTCGTCGAACAATTGTTACATAGTCGTAACAAAACTTGGAATTCAAAATGATGTATTTGAATTTTAAGAATTTTCGCGCGTCACTGGTTAAAGGACTCCCTCATATCAGTCGTTCACACACGTTTTTCATCTTCTCATTATTCCACTTGTTAATTCCGCAACAACCAACTGTATTTTATTCTCTCACGTCACTCTAATATCAAACTTAATTCCATAATACATTGTTGTTGCTGGATATTATTGTCTATATATTCACCGACTGAATAAATTCTACTCATTCATTTATCAATTTTCAAAAATTCACCATAGAAAAAAAAAAGATAAACACCAATAATAATTTTCTATTTTACATATCACTGTATTAGCTCTCATCGAAATACCACCCCATTAACGAACAAAATAACGTATGAATTAATTAGAAATTTAATAACAAAAAATATGAAAACTTGAATTTATGAAAATATAAACAAAAGGGCCGAATGAAAGTTGGTGGATAACGAGAAGAGGCGAAGCCGGCTGTTTATTTGTCCAACGACTCTCCTCCACCACCCAACTTAAAACTGAACGAAAAATCCGAAGCAACACACGACGAAGTCGTCGTCACTCCAAGTTAACTCTCAACTCGTTACTATCGCTTCTTGGTTTGTAGCTGGTGTATATTGAAACAGCCGTATACCACACCATACAACAAGACCACACGGGGCTCGTCGAGCTCTCACTTTCTCCCAACCCAAGGCGAGTAGTTTCATTTTGGTTTGGTAAAACTCTCTCGTGGACTCTCTTCTCCCACTATTATATATCATGGTACGCCTTATGATGCCAAAGCAACGCTAACATTTATAATATGAGCTGGCAAAGCCTCTTTTAATTTCTTTCCCTTTTTTTATCGTTTCTTTTTGCATTTCTCCTAACTCCAATTCACTTTGTGGCATCTCCAACTATAGATGACTATTTTTCATATACAATAATAATATTTTATTTATTTATAATGAATTGGACAGAATTGATTGGGAAATAATAATGTTTAGAACCAACTGTATCAATTGCATTATATGTTACATTAGATTATATTTATATTTGCGTTAACGAGAAGAATATTACAAGATCAGTAGTTATATATTGATATAAGAGAAAATTATATGCTACCACACGAAGAAAAACTAAATAGTTTTATTATTTTATAACTGATGTTTAATTTTAATATGACTCATTTATTGTATTGTTGGATAATAAGTTGATTAATTAAGTAAATTAATGTTTGATTGTTCAGGATTGATTTCAAACTTCGTTTGTAATGTTATGATAGAAGAAGAAACTTCATTTTCATGTACACGTGGTTGTAGATATATTTTATATTTGCTGATTGAAAATTGTTACAAAGATTGTTGTGGATGGCTGAAGAAGATATGTTGCAGGTGATATCACATTGCATTTTTTGCTTTCTGCAGTATTATCGTATGGCATCACCAAGCATGAACCAAAGGACGTCTGTGATTTTCTATATTACATTACATTAATATCGTTAGATGAATGTTGATTAATAATTTATTTATTTATATCTCGAGAGATGATTAGAATATAAAAGTTGATCGACAACTTTTGGATTGTAGAAAAAAGGGAAAATCATTGTCACATTTGTTTCAAAATTGGTTGATAGTAATTTGATTATGTTTCTCTTATTTCGACATTTTATATGTGAACTGAATTTTCTTAGTGTGTTAATATGAGAAAAATTAAATTCTTTGGTTTTAATGAGATGGAAAATTTGTGTTGCAGAAATTGTCGTGTATGGCTGGGAAGAATTGAATGCAGAGAATACAATGCATTTTTTCTAACTTTAATGCTATCATTTACCATCTTGAGCTATGAACCAGATGACACCTATTGTTTACATCGGAAACACCTCAGGATTTACCACAGTGACTTTGACACAATTGCTATGATAATATTTATGTTGAACTTTGAGAACGATTTGGAGCACAACAACATAAACCTTCACGTCACAAACAATCGTGTTTTCTGCTTCAAGGAAGAATATAAAAGTTCAAATGCATATTCAACTATAGGTATGTGTATGATTCTTCTTTTTTTAGTACAGTCTATTGCTGAGGATTATTATCTAGTGAGAGATTGCTAGTGCTATTGCTCATTGTCTTACTCAACGAGAGCGTGAAAAAAAAGGAATATCTCATAAGCGAAAAAAACTTTCTTCCCAAAAATTTCTTCCAATTTATGTAAGGTCGTTTATATTTATATTAATATATTTATATGTTTAATAGTCATTGTCAAGAGATGAACGAAATTGTTTTGTTGTAATAATATTGCTCTCATTTATGTTAATTAATTTAAAAAATTGTATCAATGGAGGAAAAAATTTGGAATATTACAAAAGCGTGGAAGAAAGTTTCTTTGCAGAAATTTCTGTTTTCATTTGTTATATGGTTGATGTATTCAAAATTTGTGTAACTTTTGTTTAAATTTATTGAATAGAAATATTTTATCATGTACGAATGAAAATTTCTTCGACTATTAATAGAGATATTAAATTAATTGTGTTGAAATAAAAATTGTTAGAGAGGAATGATGCAGTTAAAATCAAATCAAAAGAGGAAATAATTCGATGAAGAATATAAAGGAAATGAGCAATCACATAAGCGGAGAAAAACTTTCTTCCGAAAGATTTCTTCTTTGAGTTTATATAAGCTTATAGTTATTCATTTAAAGATATAACATTAGTTGATACAGAGTGAGATTTGTTGTTGCAATTAATATCGAAATTTTTTGTGTCAATAAACAAAACAAATAAGAAATATGTTTGCATAGAAGATATGAAGGTTTATAAATATTGTGTCACTTTGGACAGGAAATGAGAAGTACATTTGTTAAAAGATTGCCATACTTCGTTTCGTACGGTTGAACTCAGTAAGACACGCGGCGACGGCGCGCAACGCTTTTAAAATGATATTTTTTCGCAATTTTCTTTCGCTATTGTAAAATTTAACGTTTGTATAATATTTCGTAACTGTATGATCATCAAAGTGTAACGACGTTGACAACAATTTGTTTGTTGACAATCCGTATAATAATACCTTTAGTATTAAAAAAAATTAAAAAAACACAAAGAAACACATAACGAAATATAAGAAAGAAAAAAAAAGAATCTACAGATATGTTTTATCTTCTTTTCTCATTGAAAATATCTATTTAGTCAATTGAATGAAAATAAAAGTGTTCGAGAATTTTACAGAAATCGATCAGGCGCAAACGCACACACAAACACACATAAATAAATTTATATACACATAAGGATGGAGACTTTCCAATCAGCCACATCCGGTTTTGTTCCTTCCAACGACAAAACTTCACTTCACCCATACACTTGACACTCAAGATCAAACTGGAAAGTGAAAAAAAAAGAGACGCAAAATAAACTGATCATGAAATAAAAATAAATTTCACAAATAATACATTTAAACAATATTCAAAAATTACATTTTCATTATTATACAAACGATACTTTCTCCAATTGATATTTAAATAACAAACAATTTAATTCCTTTCATTAGTTCACCTGTGACAGATCAATATAAAATATTGAATTGGAAACAAATTGATTGATACACAAATGCAGTCTATTCTTTAAATTCTGTTGCGTACACAAATACAACAATCTTTCATTTTTCTCTCTCATGTACACTCACGTAAATATATATTTCTTTTGTGTGAAGGTATACAGCATTACTTTCACGAGCACGCAAGAATCGTCCGCTGGAGGATTCCTCTTACTTTCTCCGGGCGTCAGGACAAGGGGAAGAAAGAGAAGAATGAAAGGTAGCATTTATATTATATATATATATATATATATATATATATATATAATATAATAACAATACATATATATATATACAAGTGAAAAGTAGGTCTCAAAATATATACATCATCGTACTAATGTTTTTGATCTCCACAATGAATATCCAATCGACCTTGAGTGTCCTCAAAAATTTATTGACCCCTTGTCCTTACACACGAATACTTTATTATCTGTACATTCGTGTAATCATGTATGAGTTTGTGTGTGTGGGGGTGTAAGTGGGAGGAATGGAGTTGAAATTATTAATTTAATGTATATGATTAGTTTACTGCAAATTAGAGAAGAAAGAAAAATGTTGTTTTTTTTTTCCAAACGAAATTTCACCGTTTCACTAAAGTCAAAAGGGAGTGTTGTATGTAATGAAAAGAAAGGAAAAAAAATTGATGTAGAAAAAAATGTAGAGGAGGAAAAAAAAATATCTGATATATCGAGCGCGACAGGTTTGATAATCGATGCTCAAACGCGTTGACTTTCGCTCTGTGATATAGAGGAAGAGAGAAGAAATGTTCAATAACAATTTTCAATCGGTCATTTGCTACATTATTATAATCAATGAAAAAACATGATAAATTCTTGGGAGCATGACGGTAAATTAATTTTGATGACTCTACATTTTTGTTGAATATTATCTATGTATGTAATTTTTTTTCTTTTCGTTTTTTAGTTTGTAGAAATGTGTGTCCAGGTGTTATTCATGTTGGAGAATAAAAATAGTATTATAAGACCAGTAGTTGTATTTAAATATGGTAATGAATTACCATCGTGACGTGATTGAGGAAGAAATAATATTAATTTCTTATTTGGTTTTGTTTTGTTTTGTTTTTTTAATTAAGTAATTTGATACAGTATGACCACATTTAATAGATCGATTTTTTTCTAAAGAAATAAATTCTCTAAATATTGAATTGTTTAATACTGATTGAAGATATATTGTCAGTCTTTGATAATAATTTATAACGAAAAAACGAAATTGTATTTTTATTGATATTATTGTGTTTATATTTGAAGTTTTTTATTATTAATTATTTATATGAATCAAAAAGCTCGAGAGGGAGATTGTCGTGAATAGCCGGAAGAAATATTGTGCACAAGATAATACACAGATTTGATTTAAATATTATTATTAGTCCCAGTATATTTTTTTTTTGCTTCTTTACAACACGTCAGCTTTTTGATTGTTATGAATGAGAATTAGAACCAGTGCCATTTGTTATCTGTAACAGTAAATTATAACGAATTATTTATTGATAGACTGCGGAAATGTTTGTACAATTACGTTTTATTAATTCGAATTTTATTCAACAGGTGAAACTTAAAAATTCGAATTGAGAGAAAATATTAAAGACAGCAAAAACGCTTATGGCTTTTTTAAAGACATTCTTTTCATCGCTCATAAAAAATATCACTCAAATACTAGTAATAACTCTATAAAACCAAGTCTTCTTTCAACTGTCATCCCTGTAGAGATCAATAAAAATAGAAAAGAGAAAAAAAAATAATACTGGCCTTACCGAGTGCATTTCATCATGATAATTTATTATTGAACTTAAAATAGAGATGACATAATATGCAATTGAATGATGAAGTAAGCTATGCAATGTTGAGCTTTTCTTGTATTCAAACTTGTAAATTAAATAGAAATAATATTTTCTCATGATATTAATTCATTTAAAGGTAAACAAAAAAATATTAAATTGACTGAATTGTTGTTGGAGACAATCCAGTGAATTTAATGGAAAATTTAAGGAATGAGAATATTTCTCTGATAGTTTTGTGATGAGGAATAGATAAGAAATATAGAAATTATAAGAATGTAAAATAGATTTACATTTAGAAAGAAAAGAACAAATAATTCATCTATTTATTTTCTTACTAGATTTTAATTTCTCCTGGCTCATGTCATTTCCCTTAATTTCTTCACTGTTATGTTTGTCTTTTTCATTTTGAATTTGTTTCTCGTTATTCCATTTATTACCAATCATTAATCGTCGATTATTATCATGTCGTACTCGATAAATAAAACTCAAAACAGCTTTAAGACTTTGTATATTAAACATTGCTTGTTCATCATTGACAACTGAATGATTATTCATTAATCCACGTTTACCATAACGACTACCGAGAAAAAAACGATCAACTCTTGGTAATATTTGTAATGTTTTATCTGATGATTTTTCATTTATCGATGATGAAATTCCAATACTTGTGACACCACCACGTCCATATCTGCTTCCAGAGAAAAAGGGCATAGCGTCAGCTGCAATGAAAAAAAAATTTCTTATCAATCAATATTTATCTATGAATTAAAAATTAAACAAAAGAATTTTTTACCAAAGTTATTCAAAAGTATATTCCAAAAAAGAAAAAGTTAAATGTGGACTACTCTAATACATTTCAATTCATTAACAATCAACTGAATATCAGCAAAAATTAATGAACCTCCAAATATTTTATCTTCCATCTGATATTTAATATTAAATCTGCACCGGAAAATGTTTGTAAAGCTTTGTAAAAATTAGTAAGTAATATAATCATAATAAGTCTCGGCATTTATTATCTTCAAACGTAAATATTCACACTGTACAATTAACCGACCTAACGTTGATATAATTTCAGATATTTTCGCTGACGCGTTTCGTGTTAACGTATTTAACAAGCGCAAAATTAGTAGCACATATTCGTGGTGAGAATAATTACAGATGTAGTCTCTACTTGTACACAATTTTCAACAGTTCAAATTCCGAATGTGGATTTTAACTTGAGAGTCAAGTTACCGAGTATTCGAATAAAAGGGAAGAAACAAGAATGAAATAATCACACACAAAAGTCATTGTAAATGTAATCGAGTCATTACAAATAGAAACGTGAAACTCCTTATAATTTGAAGTACCAAACACCTACATGTTGTTCATCACTAGAAACTTAATCTACCAATGTCACTGTAATTATTTTCACGTCATACATTGGTCACCTTTTAATTCATATAAATATAAATAATATTAACGCATAAACATTTCATTAATTATTTTATTCTTTTCCTCTTGCAGATGACCATGGAGACACAGAAAAATAAAAGACAAAAATGAACATGAATTAATGAATGAGTGATGAAAGGAGACATTTTATATGAATATTACTTACATGCATGGGTCTGTTCACGTTTTCCATAACGGCCATGGGTGTAAAAATTTGTTTGGGAGAATGCCATGGTTGAGAACGCAAGAATTATCCACAAACACGCGATCATCTCCATTGTTCCCATGTTGATGATTGTTGGGACGACCACTTGGGATTTGCCCAATTTTTTATCACTCCACGACGTTCCCGTGTCTACCCGAAAAAATGTAATGTATAAATAATTATGTTTATATGTATATATAACTAAAAAATACTTGCATCACTGTAAAATAATTATTTAATACTTTGCTCTTTTTTATAATCTGTATTATGTTTAACTTTTTTTTTCTTTATCTTCATTTATTCTATTTACCTTTACTGCAAGTCACAAACATTTTTTTCTTAACACTTGCACAAATGAAAAAATAAATTTGTTAATCTCCAAACATTTTATTTTTTAATACTGAAGGGAAAATTAAATTCTCTTTGATTTGAGAAGAATTTTGATTTTGTTAATATTTTCTATTGAAAAGTTATTAATTACTTATGGTCTTTTGTATTTTTTTTTTTTTTCTGTTCTTTTAGGATGAGCAATTTGAAGAAGAGGAACAAACTTGAGGGCACGAAGGCGATTCTGACTGTGGATCTGTCGTGTGATGAACACAAGCTTTATATACATGTACCACCCAACCACCCACAAAACATCGTCAGAGGCAAGTGCGCAAAACAGAAACAGAAAAGCAACAGCTGATAAAAGTGATGTAGAGTGAGGGTGGTTTCAACCTTTTGGGAGTTGACAAGACATGCACAACGTTTATTGTTCCATGATCTATGATCCCACTGTGGTGAAATTTTACATAAAAAAAGGTCTATATAAATTTCGGTTCAACAAACTTCTATGAAAATTAATTCACACGAAAGGAATTATTTGATAACTTATAAAAAGAACGAGAAAAGTTTTAACAAAAGTTCTATAATTATTCCTTAATTCTATTTCCATTTTATTTCATAATCAAAGTTGATATGAATAAGATAGAAATTCATTGTCAATATCAGAATCAGTCAATTAGAATCTGAAACAACAAAAAAATATATAAACAATTTAAAATCAATTGACAAATGAAACAAAAATGATTGAACCGGTTATGTACAGAGCAATACAACAATGTAATCCCTTTAGATAAGGTGCGGCAAAAATTAGTTCAAGTCCACTTCAATTATTGCTTCTTACCCATTAAGAATCTCTGGCTTGCGTCCCACTACGTTCTCAGACGCATTTCCCCTTTGTCACCCTTATCAGATCTTGTATGCCACTTCCAATTGTTTTATACCAACTGAAATTCAAGGGAAAATCCGTGAGGAATCTGACGCTTACTACGCATTCCTAGAAATATACAACCAGAAGAAATTAATTTTGAACATGACAATACATTTCAATAATTCAATATTACCTTTTTTAATATAATCATTTTTTAATGTTCATTCAAATTTCTTTTTCGTCAGATCCTCATCGATTGGGAATTGGTTTTTATTGAATTGTGGACATGGACCAGACTCCAATTGCAGTTGATCAAGAAAGCCTTTACGGTTTGATGAAACCCTGAAAACTTCATGGTAATATTTTTATTACTCAATCAAATTGTGTAGCATAAATAATTATCTAAATAAGGTCTATCCAATCATAATGAACTAGACAATCTACCTTATAGTACAATGGATTAATTATTGTAATTATAATATGTCTATATGCTTGACTGTGCTGGATTTATAGAAAAAAAGTTCTACAATTGACCGTGACATTATCAATTATGATAATCATCAAAAATGTAATGCAAGTACATGAAAAATAATCTCTTAATCGTTTGTAGACTGTTTATGAACATTAAAGTAGGACGTTAATTATAAGCATAAAAATTTCCTGTGTATAAGAATTATTTATAAATACAATTTTAGGAGTATAATCAAAATATGTCTTTTGTAATGAAAAAGCAATTATTGACGCAATGATTTGATTTTAATTATGAAAATTGTCACGCATATGTGCACACGTGGTATAATAATTTTTATCTTGTTGTAAAGCACCCACGCATTTGTATTCATTGATGCGTGGAGAGTTGACAATATGCGCGCTTGTTAGAAAGGAAAAAGGAAACGCATATGGCGTGTAGCACTGAGATTGTGGCATGTTTAAACAGCAATTCAACTTATCTTTGATAAAAAGTGAATTGATATTCATTTCCACATGTAATTAATCTTACAGATTCCATTTTAGGTATTCATGTCAATTAATAATCAGTAAACGGATGAAATTTTCTTGATTTGAATTTAAACTTACCAACAAAGTAACATCGTTCTGTGGGTAAAACAGTTCGAAAGATCTCTGCGATAGAGAGATGTAGGTAGGCTGCATATTTATCTGCTTTTCTAACCTAACAAAATCACGAATTGAGGTAAAATTTGTTTCGATAGTAATTTAAGTAGTTTTTGTTATAAACAGACGATGATTGTTACATCGATTACCAAAACTTTACGAAATTCACGATGGAATTTGAGGTTAAGTCCAAATGTAAGTGACTTGTTCATGATAAAATGGTTTTATGTTCAGTTTTCAATGATAGACTAAACATAACCTGTAAAATGTTGAATGAATGGTGATGTTCTTTTGATCATTTATTCAATTGTTTATAACAGTGATCAATTGTTGTTTTGTCTGTAAAAGGTTATGCGATATTCGACGGAGGAAGAAAAGAAAGAACCAGAAATTCCAAAAAATGTATTGGAGGGAGTATTCAGCGCACAATATCAACCCGATAACGGGAGAATATTTGACAAAAAACCATTCAAAATGCGATTAGAAGCCGGAAAAACCTATGCTTGGTGTTTATGTGGTGAGGGTCATGGACAACCAATGTGTGATGGCACACACAAAAGTATTTTTATCAAAACAAAACTTCGTCCTATCAAATTTCAAGTAGCAAAAACTGGAGACTACTGGATGTGTAACTGCAAACAAACATCAAATAGACCATTTTGCGATGGAACTCATCTCAGAGCTGATATTCAGGAGAAGAAATATCAATAGATAATTATTTTTTCATTACAATTGTAACTCGCATCAATAAAGGTATTGTTAGAGGAAAAACAATTGCGATTAATGTTCAGATATTCTTATTTCTGCTGCAATAATGATAATGATTTTCTGTTTCTTCCAAGAACATACCTATTTGTCAACTAAATAGAATGTGATAATACCGACAGAATCGTGATTCGTAATTAGGGCAGAGTATCATCTTCGTCCGTTAGAGTAACTTTAAATAAAAGAAGCGGTAAATTTAAATAAAATTTTATGAAACATTATTCTTCAATTGTTCTATATTGTGTGGAAACAATTGAAAAATCGCTTTGTTCCTCTCTAATTGCTCAAAAATAAATTTCGTAAGCGAATAAAGATTCAATACAGGTATTTAGTCAATTATATCAAGAATAAAATTCGTATTCGATGAAATTGACAAACATTAGGTTATGTAACTTTCGTATATAATATTTAAATTCTCATCATAATTTATGTAAATGAGTATAAAATACACTTACATACCTGAACTTCTCCTGTTTATGCGGAATAAAATTCGCCATTATCACAACCTAACCTCAAATTTTCAAAAGGGCGCCTAAATACACACTAGCGTCATTGTTTCCGTACTCCACCGCTCTCATTCGTTAATTTCAAAAGGCATCCGGCGTTTTTTAAATATGGCGGATGCGTCATCATCCAAACCGCGTAACGACTTTTCAAACGGTTGAGAGTTGGTTTGTGCCATTAAACAATTCACAACATCAAGTGAAAAGTAACGCCTCTCATAGTTACCTCAGCGTTTATAAATTAATCGACTTTAATAAAAAAAAAATAGAAGTAAATAGAAAATAATAACCAAACAATGAAGACCTCGTAAGTATTTTTCCTTGTGGTTTGTGTATGCAGGACGCAATATTCAGGAATTAGGTTATCTCCATATGACAGTTACAAAACCATCTTGAATAAATTTATTTCCAATAAATTTATTGGGGAAACGTTCAATGTAAAGAGATTCCGTTGTTTTCTATCATCAAAATTTCCTATGGATTGATAATACAAATTATTCATTCATTGTTACTGCATCCCTCATATCGTTACGTTGAACTTCCTGGTGGGTCTGTGGGACTGCTGAAACTTGTAGAGTTGATGTTAATACCTGAATAACAACGAAACATCGGAGATTGACTCGTGTAAAATATCTGCTGATATCAAACTACTCCAAAAAAATTTATTAATCAGTAATTACAACTCATCACACACAGTTGGACACCCCAATTACGACCCTGAGAGCAATGGACCTTTTGCCCATGGCTTTTGTACCAATTCCATGTAGTTGCACCTCAAACTATTCTAACGCCAACACTGTGACTAAAAATAGATAAATTCTTAGGAATATCATGTGGATTTATTGATAAAATAAAGAGCACATTGATATATTAGACAATTCAAGTACTGAATTTTAGGGCACACTCAATTGAATAATAAAACAAAAATTATGAGCATTATTGTAATTTTTCAGGAGGCCGAAGCCGCCGATGTCGGCGCGAAAACCATCAAGTCGACCTCGTTATCCGAACACAATGTCGAAGGATCCTGTCCAAGTATATTGTCGTGTGCGACCAATGCAATATCCAACTGATATTGCATGTATGAGGTTAATAAACGATCAATCAATTCTTATAACACCACCAGAATCATCAGCGAATTTCCGCAATGCTAACAGTAAAGAAATCCAAACGACATTCACGAAAGTATTCCATCCAGGAACACCGCAAAGTGATGTATTCAATAATGTGGCATTACCATTAGTTGAGAATTTAATCCACGGCAAGAATGGATTGCTGTTTACCTATGGGGTAACAGGAAGTGGTAAAACGTATACAATGACTGGTGAACCACATGACGGAGGAATAATGCCACGTTGTCTTGATGTTATATTTAACAGTATATCGAATTATCAAGCCAAAAAGTTTGTCTTCAAGCCAGATAAGCTCAATGGCTTTGATGTTCAAAGTGAAACTGACGCGATGTTAGATCGACAAACAGAAATGCATGCTGGATTAACAACACCACGCAATGGAAAAGGTCGTATTAAACGACAAGACAGTGACACTGATAGCAATGGAATGGCACCAAGATCACCAGATGAATCCCAAGTGCTCAGTGTCGAACAAGACAATGTCTACGCTGTATTCATTACTTATGTAGAAATCTACAACAATAGTGTGTATGATTTATTGGATGATGAAGATCCTCGTGGAAAAACTATGCAGAGTAAAATTGTCCGTGAAGATGGAAGTAAAAATATGTATGTTCATGCTGTAACAGAGGTTGAAGTTAAAAGCGCAGAGGAAGCGTTTGATGTGTTCCAACGAGGCCAGAGAAAACGACGCGTTGCACACACAGCATTAAACGCTGAATCAAGTCGTTCGCACAGTGTTTTCACAATTAGATTAGTACAAGCGCCATTGGATTGTGAAGGAGAAAATGTTATTCAGGACAAACGTGTTGTTTGCGTGAGTCAATTGTCATTGGTTGATTTGGCTGGTAGCGAACGTACAAATAGAACGAAAAATACTGGACAACGTTTACGCGAAGCTGGGAATATAAATAATTCATTGATGACTTTGCGTTCGTGTCTGGAGATATTGCGTGAAAATCAAACGCAAGGTACCAGTAAAATGGTGCCATATCGTGATTCTAAATTGACACATTTGTTCAAGAATTATTTCGACGGTGAAGGACGTGTGAGAATGGTTGTTTGTGTTAATCCACGTGCAGACGATTATGATGAGACTATTCAAGTTATGAAGTTTGCTGAGATGACACAAGAAGTTCAAGTTGCACGACCAACTGCACCGAAATTGGATTTGGGCTTCACACCTGGACGCCGACAGGCGAATAAAATATTCAAAGAGGCAAGAAGTCGTTTGGAAAGAGAAGGAAAAGTTGAAGCAGCTGAATTAGAGATTGACCTTGGACTTGTTTACAGTCTGGGTGGACCATTCCCACAATTGGATATGAATAATCCACATAATGATAATATCATCACGAATTTAATGCAATATTTAGAGCAGAGGATAAATAAACGTAATTTACTGCGTTCGGATCTAGAAAATAAACAAACAGAATTTCGTAAAATGCTATTGAATTTGGAGCAAGAAAATATTTCATATAAAGTTGAAAATGCTTCATTAAAAGCTTGTAATGCACAACAAAAAAAGAAATTAACAGCATTAGAAGGACACGTATGTAAAACTGAATCACAAATTGATTCACTATTACGTAAATTAAATAATGCCAATGAGACAATTAAAAATTTACAACAAGAATTACGTGATCGTGATTTAGCATTAAATCAACGATTAGTTGATAAACAGAAAGTGAAACAGAAATATAATAGTAAAATGCAACATGAAACGGATAAAATGAATCGTGAATTGGAAATAAAATTACGGCAACAGCGTCAACATCTGCAAAATCAAATGAAAGATAAAGAAGAAAAATTACGTCTAGTCAAACGTATTCTCGTTGATGATGGTGATATGGTTGTTGTTCCGTCTAAGGAACAAACTCCAATGAGTAATGGTGACAATAAAGATGCAGATAATGGTCAGAATGCAATGTCTGATGCTAAAGCAAGACGTGATCGAATCGCTGTTGCAAATATGCGACATCGACGTAGTCAAAGTGCAGATCGTTGGATTGATCATCGTCCTGGTGCCATGGTACCAATTGGTACTGTTCTACAACCTTTAATGCGTCGTCGTCGTAGCGTTACGAGACTCACAAGTCCCAAAGAAATTATGGATGGTGCATCAAGATATTGTTTGATGGCACAAGAGCAGGATACAGACGGTGAACTTGAAACTAAACTATACAAAGGCGATATCTTACCCACCAGTGGCGGTGGCGCACAAGTTGTATTCAATGATGTTGAATGTCTCAAACAATCATCACCAACTGGTCGAAGGAAACGCAGTGGTATCCAAGATGTTGCTAGAGACTGTGCGGAAACGGAAAATATTAATGCGGAAAACAAAAGACCGCGAGTGTAATTAATTTAATTAACTTTCATGTAATGTTAAATAGATAAGAGGTAATTAATGATGAAATATTTTTTTACCATACCATGACAATGTGGGAAAAATGAAATCCCGGTTACTAATGAAAATAATTTTACTCCTTTTTAATTTCACTGTCAAAACGAATCTCATGTATCATTAAGTATTTCAAATTGAATATTCCGTATTTTTTTATATTTTATTAATCTAATTTTATATCACCGTCGAATCTCTTTGTTCCACCATGTTTTTTTTTCATTTGAATATTTGTAATACATAATTTACAAAGTAAATAAATACCTGTTTGAGAAAAACCACATTCAGCATTTTTTTTTTTTTAATTCAATGTGAGGTAATTCTTTCTTTTTTTTTTCAACGCTTTATTTATTTTGGCATCCAATTTTTTATAATTTACTTTTAGTGACAATGATGAATATAGTTGAGGAATAATATTGTCAAAATCATTAAATGTATATTTAATATAATACAGTTTTAATGTTGAAACTTTTTTTATTCATGCAATATTTTTGCTTGGTGTTTTTGTTTGTTTTTGTTACTTCTCATCATTTAGCTAAAATTTCGATATTATTTATTCGAACTGGTGTATGGGTGTGTGTTTGTGAGTTTAGTAAAGAGAGAATAAAGAATTTAATAGCGAAAGCCAAGGCAAGAGGACAATTGATTCAATTTAATGTGATTAAAAATTCGTGTCCATTATTGTTTGTCAAATTGGAAAAATAATAATTGACAATATTTCAATAAATTAAAAAAATCTCAACAACACTATGAATTTCCCATTTTTTTTTCTCCCACATACACACTTAAATCTACTGATAATCTACTAAATAGAAATTATTGAGCGCTTATTTTTTTGTTTGCCTTGTTATAATTATCCACATTAAATTGACAGCAAAAATACAACATACAACAATACTCATTCATTTGTATATTATTTTTCTTTTATGTTTCTCTTTTCTAACCATTCCAAATAATCTCCATACTCTTACTCGACGAACTTTTTTTTTCTTTAATGATTACATTCGTTTTATATAAATGTGAGAATAAATTTGATTAAAAACTAAGAAAACGGGGAAAAAAAATGTATTAAAAAAAATATCCATACAAATAATAAAGTGAATAGAGGACTAGATAAAAGTTCTTAATGTTTAAAAAAATAATCAGTTGATATTAAGTTTCGGCTTAGTATTTTCCTTTCTTTTTTTTTTCATTCGTTGAATTATAAAAAATGATTATCGATTAAGAGCGTTAGTTGGCCTAGTTTAATCCAATTTCTTTCTTTCTCACCCGCATTAAATCGAGTTTTTCATTCGTTCACATTCGCAAATGTCACTGGCACTTTTCTTTCACTCTCGTTTCTGCGTTGCAAGATTTTTCTTCTATATATTTTTGATTTGTGTCTTTATTGATATATTCTAATCGTATTATATATATATATCTTTTTTTTTAATTCAATATCTTATTTTTCTTAACACAATGTTGTATATTGTGAAGACAAAAATATTAATTACTCTTCAATCGCAACAGACAATTTCAAGGTAGAGAAAAAAATAAATAAATATTAACAAAATGTCCAATCGAGAGATAACGCAGAAACTGAAAGTCAAGTAAGTATTGATCGTCAGTGAAAGAATTAAAAATTTCGCAATGATATCTCTAAATATCGTGAGCTGTTGCTTAACAATTAATATCGCCACCTTTACCATCCATCTTTCTTGCTGTTCTTAATATTTTAATCTTTAAATCGATTGAGAGTAATCAATGAATGAAATTCTCTCTTTCTTAACCTCAAACCCGTTTCTTTTTATCTCTTTCCTTCACGATAAATCCTAAATAATTCAATATTGAACATATAGCTGCAATTTATTCAATAGCTTTGCTCATAAATTCAATGAATCGTTTGCCATATTGTTCAGGATCACATGTCGAAATCCCATCAACATTTGAGCCATACTTAACAGTTTTTGCTGCCTTTGCTGCCTGTTTTCGCACACCATAATGAGTTAGTACATCAATTATTGCCAGGAAATAAATCTCTTTCATTGGAGCACCTATGAATACAAAATACCAGAGAATTCCATCAATATTTGTACTTATAAAAACAAAATAGAAGAAATTAATTTTTACTATGAGCAAATTAACTCAAATTTTTTTTCAATCACCTTCGGAACTCGGAATGGCATAAATATCAAGTTCTGGAATAATCGCATCCTCATATTGAAGACTGGTTTCTCTCATAAATCCAGTATGAGGTGATTCTGGTGGTGTTGTCATTCCAGTCACGCCACTCCAACCCCAGAGACGGCTAAAAAATAATTCAATAATCACATGAGTCATCGAAGAAGAATAAAATAAAACTGGAGCGCAACTCTGATAATTCGAAAGTCTCGGAAATATGTTCAGCAATTATATAAAAAACTTTAATGTATAACAGACAAAAAATGAAATACTGGCAATATATATCTGCCATAATATAATTCAAAATAAAACCAATTCGAAGTTTTATATGAAACGAAATTTCTAAAGCTGGTTTGCACGATGTTACAGACAGTTATTGACGAATAGACCTTTAATTTAGCACAGCTATCGCCTGAACCTTCAGTTATAGCACATTTAATCTATTCTCCAATATCCGCATTCGCAATTCTTTTTCATTGGTAAAAATGTTGAATAAATTTTGCTATCAAAAATCATTATTCTCTTTTACGTGGCTTTCATAAATTCTCACTTCAATACTCTCACTTTAGTTCATAGCAATCAACACTTTGAATAGAATAAATTTTTCTATATCCAGGAAATGATTTGAATAAAAAAAGAATTGCGACACAACTCGCGCACATTTTTCTCATATTTCTAGAATTTGTTTACTCTGTTCCCGGTCCACGGGATTCCAAACCGCTGCCAGATTCACTGTCATCTTCATCATCATGATTATCCTCATCTTCTTCACGTTCCGCGCGTTCTCTATTTTCTTGTTCGGCCCGTGCGCAATCATGTAAGCCCAACAGAAGTGAATAATCCATCAGATGAAGTCTCGTTAAGAACTGAAATAAAAAGATAAAATAATGTTATTATCTATTGTATATTAATTTTGTTATTTCTTATTTAATAATAAAACTCACATCAACGTCTGCAGTGAGTGTATCGATGAGCTTTTTCTTTGCATCATCACCGATATAAATCTTCATGCCGTCTTTAACAAAATCATTGTCTTTGTATGTCGGTAAATCCTTTTCTTTTTCTTTGTCCGATGCTTCACGATCAACAGTTGAGCCTTTCAAATCAAATTTTTTATGTGTTGTCAAATGATTTGAAAATACATTTCTTATTGCCACAACGTAATGCTCCACACCATCAACAGTTAATCGGTACATTCCCAAATACTGTGGCAATAATGTTTTACCATGTCTCTCTACGATGTACTAAATAAAAAACAAATTGATTGAAGATAAAAAATGAAGAATATATTTGTGAACAATTAAATGTTAATTCATTTCATTGTATAAATATGTTAATTAACTATATAAGAAAGAAAAAAATTAAACTCACTGGATGATAATGTTTTAGAAAGGAATGCATTCGTTCAACTTCTTCGCTCGTCAATGTTTTAATTATGAACAATTTGTCATAAGATTGGTAGAATTTCGCCCCACTTTTCCCGGACGAATCGTCAAGTGTTGGTTGTGACCTAAAATAAAAGACAAAACAAAAAAAAATAGGTCATTGAAATTAGCATCAATACAAAGTTCTGTTTCATCAACACAAAAAATTTAACAGCGGCTCATTAACCCTTTGAAACATCATTTTAATTATTATGTAATCAAATCAAATCAACAAAATAAAATTAATTACTTTTACAGAAATGATTGTACTCTATGAAGCAACAAAACAAAAAATCTTTTAAATCATTGAAACATTCAGTGATGTGTCCATCTGAATTTTCGCAACTATTTCGAGTTCATCAATGTGAATCTCAAATAAAAGTTTAAAAAAAAATTTGGAATCATTGAAAACAATTAATTATTCAAACACAATAAACAAAAGAATATATTTTTGTTATAAAAAGTAGCGCAGTGAACACGCTTATACTGTAATTGCACCAATCAACAATAATCTCCCATTATCCATATGCCTCTAATTCGGAATGAATTAAAATTCATGATCAATGCCAACCATAGTTGCGACATAGAAAATAATTTTCTTGGCACTACTACGTTGTTTCTGTTCCAATTAATTAATTCTCACGATATAAATCAGGTCATTTGTTTCTCAGTTCCACCAAGTAAAATCCACATCCAAAATTGAATTATAATAATCCGTTCATGAAGACGTAAATATTTATACCAAAAATACAACAAACAGAACTGAATTCACAAATTAAATTCTCATTCAACATCTAACATTCATCATCACCAGATAAAAATTCCTTTTGATTCAATCACACGATCCAGAACAATATAAAATATTCGAAGAGGTTCCAAAGGGTCAATAGAAACCACAATTAAACTCAATTACCTATTCACCTTTTTACATCTTGATTTATTTTTGTCTCTTGCAATTAGAGCTTTAAAATCAACTGAAAATCTCGTGTTAAATAAAAACGAGACGAAATTATTATTAGCACCCAAAATATCGAAGCAAAAATGTGCAGACAGATTGGCAATAATTTATACCAAAAGCATTGACTGTTAAACTTCGAAGAAAAGGGAAAGAACGGCAAAAAAGGGAGAAAAGTTTTGTTATCAGAATCACATGATAATTGATTATTATTTTTCTTTTTTTTTCGCGACGTAACTAATTTACAAGCGAAGCTAAAGTCAAGGATCACCGCAGTTATTTCGAATTCTTTCCACCGTATATGTCACTTGTACTTTATATTATAAATGTATTCATGTAATTGTTCTTGCATGTGGTTGTGTGTGTGGGTGGCAAAGCAAAAGCTCAATTGCAAAGCCATTCTTAAAATTGATGTGAATAGAAAAAAAAAAAAACTTAAACGTATATATGCGTGTGATTCATTAATAGTTAACATATTTAGCCTTCCAGCAATATCAAACACAGATAAACTTTGGAAAGCGTCATTAATATTGTTGATTATTTGTTCTATTATCAATTTTAAACCACTTTAACTTTGTGCGACAAATAAAAATGGGGAAAAAAATAATGAATAATATTAGCCACATAATAATTGGTGTGAGAGGGTGAAAATGAAAGAAATTATGTGAATTAACGTCATAATCACAAAGGGAAAACGAATAAAACACGCATACGAAAATAATATAAAAGAGAGAATTGATAAATGAAAAAAAATGTATTTTTGTCATGAATTTTTTCTTCTTTCTGATTGTTGCGTTTATTATTTTATTTATTCTTTTTATTTTTTGGTGAGGGAGGGAAACACAATAAAGAATAATCTAACCTCAGGCGTTTTGGTTTAAAACTGTAGGTACGTTGTGGCTTATTTATATTTGGTAATTGCGACGCGGAGGAAGTGGGAGCCGATACAGTTATTGACGGTACTGTTGCTGATCGTTGTACCAATTGTCGTATCCTGCCGTTCTCACTGATTGGACGAATACATTCAGTATTATTTGATGGCTTTCTCAATCTTCGATTAGCTCGCGACGGATTAAACACACGACATCTATATGCATTAACAAAATCTTTCGTTTAATCATTAATTAATAATAGATGAGAAAAAAAAAAGTCAATCCCGAATTTGATAAATATATTTTCATTTGTAATCACCACAAATCCTCTTCAATTTTATATCTACACATTTTCATATTTGCAATATCTGTTTGCATTTTTTTTATTTAAATAAAAGTAGCAGCGGCCAATTATTTATACCAAAGAAAACAAAAAAAAATAAACGAGGATTGAAAAATATTTCTAAAAAAAAAAATAAGGGAAAATAGAGCTCTGATAGATAGAGAAAAAAATTGAAAAATAAAACAAAATTAAATTCAATAAATACCAAATTCTCATATTAGAGATAATGGAAAATTTATTTATTTACCTCGTCATTGATTCCTTGTAATCGAGATCATCAATTCCAAATCGTTCGCGTAAATTTCGAAATACTAATGGACAATATTCCTTGATTTTGAAGTGCGACGGCATATTTTCCCTGTAAAATTACATAAAGCAATAAAACAAAAACAGAAAATATTCATCATGCATCCTGGCCTGTAGTTTTTATTTTTATTATAACATTTTTTTTTTCCTTCACGGCCCGCTTTCAGTCAATTTTAATTCACCTGAATAAACATATCGCGAGCCACAGAATAATCGTGTTCTATTTTTTTTTCCCTTTCGTTTTCTTGAAAACATACACACGTGGCTGTTGAAACAATAAATCATTTTTTTTACTTCATTCTCCACAAACACAAAGACTCTTAAAAATGTTATCCACCATAAACCGTTCAATGATAACAAAAAAAAAACATATATAAACTTTTCTTTTACTATTCAACAAAGTGAATGAAAAAAAATACTAAAATATAAAATAAATCTATTCTGTATGTTGCAATAGGACAATGAGACCTTCACTAAGTCTATTATTATAGAAAGACTAACTCTGGCAATCTGGCTATTAAAGCTTGATAAATTTAGAATAAGCCACTTTTCCTAGGCATCAAAAATAATCATATATTTCCCGCCTCCAAACATATTAATTAATCTATTTCACGCATAACGAATAAAAAAATAACGAAAGAATAAATAAAATTGGGCATCTCAATTTTCCCACATGGCAATGTAGACCTTAATCCATTCTCATCATAAAAATAAAAGACATTTCAACGATGTATAACTGAATAAAACAGATAATATCTACATGTTTTTTACATATGTATAGTTACTTACTTATTAAAAAGATGATTATCGACTTTTAGCTTGCTATAAGCTCTAAAGTCATCTGGCAATAGCATAACCGGTATGTTGACGTGACTTAGCTCATTAATCTGCAACACAATACAACGCCGCATTAGTATAACATGAATATTAAAAAAAGAAAAAAAAATAGGGAATATTTAACAAAACGGGAATAAATATTTTCCTACAATATCGTAACCTACATATACAAAATTAATCTTCCCTAGTCCTTGATCATTCTATTCACATTACCATACACCAATTAATTTGAACCCACACATTAATCACAATTATGCAATAATTAAAAATTCGCATTCACACGAAAGCATCACACATATTCATACATATATACTAGCATAGATCGACATTAATGTTGCTGTATTCGTAATATTATAGACGCGTTGAAACACGCGATACGCAATTTGATGTCGCACCAACGACAATCTACATTCAGCTCATCGTCATCACGAATATCTTCATATCATCCATTCGCCATTGATAATATACATCAATTATCGTCAATAATAAGAATAATTGAATTCATTTTTAGCAATTGTAATCAATCAATATTTCGTTATCACCCTTCAATAAAATTGAATTTCATTAAAAAATAAAGTAACGAAGAATTAATAACAGCAGCTTTACATATATATCCAGTAAATATTATTCTTCATCAAATTGGAACAAATCCAAATATGAAATACTAAATAAATAATGATAATTATCATACCGTATGATTGACACCCCACATAAAAACACTTAGGAGTGGCTCGTTGGCACGAAAAAGCTTGACCTTTTGATGCTTAACACGAAAGTGTTTCTTCTTGAGCTTTGAGAGCCCGCCAGACAGATGCGGTACCCCCGACATTTTTTCCACACGTCTGCTGCTTCAATACAACAAACAAAAATACATTTTACAAATGAATATATAAACAAACCACTCACATGCATGTATGAAGAACATTATATGCATGAATAATTGCATGAACAAACAAACAAACATATAAATGTTGTTATTTATTATCGTATTCTCTTTAATTTTTTTGTATTCGTTATCAATTTATTGGAAATTCCGTCATGGTATCGTACGTTTTGTATTATTCAATATCAGGTAAATCTTTGGTACTTGCTCGTGCACTCTCTCACTCGCACTTTCGCGAGATGAAAGAAACTGCGCCACGAGAGAGAGACTGTTGAGAGATAAACAACACACCCGGGGGGGTATTAACTCGATTACGCCATCGACGTTTCACGTTTCGCACGAATCAAAGCTAAAGTAAAATATTGAACAGAAAAAAATCATAAAAATCCGATAATAATAAAAATAATAATGATAAGTGAATAATTTTTGGGATAAATACTTGACACTGGATGTGATATCGAAGTTGATTTTGTGATTGTCAATGTGTAGGCCTTCAATCAATGTACAATATTCATATCATCTTGTGGTTAATCAACAGGAAAAATAATTTTGAGGTTATATTCTTGGTTTTTCGATTTTGTTCTTTCTTTTCGTGTTCGCTAATGAGGTTTTCAAATTGTATTTTTTATTGTTTAATTCGACTGAACGATATTGCGGTGTTAGCTGCGTTACTGTTGATCAGCCACTGCTGAGAGAGAGATATTTCGTTTCTCTTTAAAAATGGTGGAACGCGCCGATGTGCAATGCATTGTGGGATGCAAAATGGCGTCCCAAGTGAGATGAAATGGCGGCGGCGGGAAATTTAAGTGGAATGTTGAATGTGTGTTTTTGAATTGGGAATTTGAAAGATTTTAACTAGGGACGAATTCGATATGATTTATTAATTGTTGTCGATCGTTATTGATGATTTGTCTTAGTGATCTGGAGCATTATTAGGAGGTTTGGTATAGGAATATTGTGCAATTTGTCTTTATGTATTTGTAATTTCTAATTATGATTGCGACATCTGATTAGAGGTTTAATTATTATGTTATGTTCCTTCTCTGTTGTATGAACAGTTATTTAGTGTAATTATTGCTCATGTTTCCTGTTTGCTGCAGTAGGTGATTATTTTTTTTTGTATTTACACTGACATGCTTTAAACGGTATTGTCTATCTTGATATTTTTGTAGTATTGATTTAACTTGAAATATCTGATTGGATGATCATACGTGGAATGTCATAGTTGGAGTTTAGAACATAACATGTAGAATGAATCGGTTGAATAATATGAATTTGATGGTAATAGTGGTATTCAAAACTTGTGTCTGTATAGTTTAGTTATTTAACAACATTCAGTAACGAATGTGAACACAAACGTACAATTTTCTGATGTCACCATTCGAACTTCCACTTGGCTGTTTTTTCAATCTGGAAAAAGCCACAGTCTATGAAACAATTCTCAAAGAATTAATTTTAACTATATGGCAATTAAAATCATTTAATTCTCCTCATTTTCATCCTAAATACACAAATCCATTAATTTCTAATAATTGATAACAGAATAGAAGTGCATTGATAAAATTAAATTAATAAAAAATTACTTTATGTTTGTAAATGTATCTGGAAAATATGTTCAATGTTTCTCATTTCAATAATGACCATTTCAACTGTTCCTTTGCTGACTGCAGAACCTGGAAAATACAATAAACCATGGAAAATTGTTAAAGATTCAATGAAAGCTGGTTGGCAATCACTTACTGTGATCGACTGTGCAAACAATCGAGTGTGGCATACAGAAAAAAAAAAAACAACAACCAATAAACAACTTAATCATTATAATAATCATTTATATCCTTATTCATATTTACCTGAGCAACTGTTTGTTCACCTAGTGGAATGTCATCTGTTCTCAATGCAACTCGTTGAACAACACTCGATGCATCAGCGTCCAAAATGATACTGCAAGAGAAAAGCAAAGTGAATTTTCACGTTCCGAAAGGAAAATTAAACAAATGTGGAAATAAAAAAACTTTTTAACATCATAAACTCACCCTCCATCACAAATTTCATCCATTGCCAACATAACAATATCCAAACTATCTAGAACTGCACGTTTCTCAACATTCCTCCGTAGTATTTGACTCACAGAGTCATATAAACAATTAAGAACACTCATAAGAATCAACTGAAACACCAATAAACCCATAAAATAATTGTAGCAAGACGATTAGAGCTTTAAATTTAAATTATTTTACCTCATTCTCATGTGAACTTCCCATTACGTAAAAATAAAGATCAACGTTGCTCCTATAAACGCAGGTTAATCCATCCAACATGATGATCTCAGTATTTGATCTGTGTGTCTTGTTGAATAAATTCTTTTCAAATGCCTTCTGCTCCTTAGACGTTGGAAATACATTTTTGTCATAATATTTTGCTAAAATTCGATTACCATCGTTATCAAGGATGGCCATACCCTTCACCGTGTAGAGAGTCGGTTCCTAAAAAAAAACCAAATTGATAAATACCAAGCATGAATGACAAAAATCGTCCTATAAATAATGAACAATCAGCACATTGAAATATTTGTTCATTCAATCATCAAAAATGAAAATTAAAAGAAAATAATAATTATACTACGTTATATTTTGTTTCAACTCGAAAGTCCGTCTGAAAAGTGGGGTTAGGTACACTTGATTTCGATGCATTTGGTCGGTTCATGATGATGCGTGTGTTAAACAACAACTTAATTTGTTGAGTTATTCTTAGCTAATCGCAGCCACGATTCAACGTCGTAACAAATTGAAGAAAAAAAAACTCACCAATAACTGACCATCCATGTTTACGTTGAGCGACGTGTCAAAGTTAAGTATGTGATGAAGAGAAATAACGCAGATAATCGACTATTTGAAATATCGATTATTTTAATTCTCAAAGCGATAATTCTCTTGGCGGTAGTCGAAACGCGATTGGCCGCCATTTTGAATTTTGTAAACTAGGTCAATTCGATTATTAATTCAAAATGGTAAATTTGAAATGAATATTTTCTTCAATTCCAGGGAGAATGAATTGAAAATGCTGGTAAAATTGTATAAATTGTTTATTTATAGATTTTAGTAGAATGAAACTTTGTTAATTGGAGCTTCTTTTAGGTTATGTTAACATTACTATGACCATAGGCGATCTCGATTAAGAGATCTGACGAAATCTATTGAAATCTATCGATATTCGAATCATTTCTTTTCACGTAATGAATTGGTTGAATGATGAATTCCCAATAATATAATCTCTGAATAATAGCAATGATATAAAAGTTGAAATGGAAGGTTTGCAATGACACGACTCCAACAAATGATGCTGCATATAATTGCACACGATTTTATTAACGCTCATTAATATAATCATATATATACCACTGTGATATTTATATTAATAAGGAATTATTAATCGATGTTCAAGTACTGACGTTGGGCACAAGCGCTTCGGCGAGACCTGAGCTGATGGGGATAATCTGGCCCAAATCGTTCACGAATTGGTATACAAATTCAGGTTTACCAGGCAAGTATGACAAGCTTTGAGCTACGTTTGGATCTAGGTAATTCTGTTGGCGGATAGCTGTTAACAAATCATTTGTAGTGGATGGTAGAGTGCCAAGTGCTGGTGCCGGCGCTGGTGCTGGTGCTGGTGCTGGCACATATCCCGGTGATGGTGCCAGTCCTTGTGTTTGTACAAATCCTTGTGTTTGTACATATCCTTGTGATGGTACATATCCTTGCGATGGTGTATATCCTTGTGTTGTTACATATACTCCGCCTGATGGAGCATATCCTCCTGATGGAGCATATCCTCCTGATGGAGCATATCCTCCAGCTGGTGCATATCCTCCTGCTTGTACATATCCTCCTGCTGGTGCATATCTTCCTGCTGGTGCATATCCTCCTGCTGGTGCATATCCTGGCGTTTGTACAAATCCTGGCGCTTGTGCCGTTCCTCCAACGCTCAGATGGAAATCGGCTCTGCCACTAGCTGGTGGAGTTTGAGTTGTTGTCCCAGATCCCTGTATTTAAATAAACATGAGTATAATAGCAACTTGTTATTGTTAGTCAAAATTCATTACCCCGAGGAAATGGCTTTTCACATCATCAAAAAAATCGGCTTTCCTCCTTAATATGTTCCCAATGACGGACCCGTGAGATTCACCAGAGAGAGCAGCGCCGACCTTTCCGAATGTTGGTGTAGAGTTGACCTATCAATATTAAACCACAGTCATAGAATTGCAATTTTATATTGCAGTTATACATTGAGAAAAATAGATATCATGCGAAAAAACATTTTTCCAAGTTATATACAATTAAATTACCTGACTAAATGCACAGAGGATGATACAAACGAAGGCGAGTCGCAAAAACATGTTGGATGTATGAAGAAAATTGTAAATATATGAATTCGTGTGTCCGTGACACCAAAAATTACTTTCTTCTGATATTGAATTTAAGATTTCTGCTTCATTTATATTGATCCCTGCATCATCTCTCGATGTCTGAAATGGATTAATCTGATCACTTGTTCAAATACTGTCTATCTCATTAAATATACGACTTTGAAAATGATTATTTCGCAACTGGTTTGATGTTTGTTATACAGTTCAAATTGTCATTACACGCTAAATAAATTTTGAAGCATATCCTGGTTCACGTATTTGAAAATAGATAATGGAGATGGGTCAAAGTCTTCTACTTGTATCAAATCATAGTCATGAAAAATAAATCAATTAATGAATAAATAAATCATTGAATTATCGCATAACACGAAATTATTAAGTACGGGTGGGAATATATTTGCATTATAAGTGCGAAGTAATGAAATTAACAATGTTGATCCAGGTGCTGGCAAATTTTAATAACATAGGCCGGAAGAATTGAATAAAATGATAACTACATCAATAATTCGTACAGGCGTAGAAAAATTGCTGTATGTGTGATAAAATATTTGCATTCAATTTTTAATATCGACGATCACGAGGTGGCTGAACTGTCGTGTTTATTCAAGTGTTAAAAAATTTAAATAGTTCATAGACCGCAAAGGTTGAAGATGGGAATGTCTGATATAAGTATAACTGAAAAATCGCACGACTCAGTATACTCTACAAAGCGCAGTTTCCGTCACCTTTTTCTTGAAGCATTTATTACATATCATTAAAGATGATTCTCCAACTTATTTTGATTGCATTGATTGGCAGCGCATACTGCCAATATCAGGTTTGATATTATTCATCAATATTTTCTTCATTCAATGTAAAAATCATCTTTTGATTGGATTCTTCAATCAATCGTTCATCAAATCTCTATAATAATTGTTACAATTTCATTCTGTACTTTAAAATGTCGCTTTCGTCATATCATCATGATGTTTTCTATGTACATGAATTATTTTATGTCGTAGGGCACTTCTAATGCTGTTACTAGAGCACAAGAATTGATGGATCGACTTCCTGTTCCGTATGGATATGTAGATTATTGGTATTTAGTCGAACCACGAGCTTTCCCCGGAGTACCCTATCCACCGACAGGATACGTGCGTGTATTGAAACGCACACCCTAACTGCATGTTCCGTCAACAAATACCACATTCATATAATTCAAATCGTCACTGCGATATTAAAATGACCGCAGATTATATTCTCAACAGTTTGAGATTTCGTATTTTTTTCTGGATGTAAAAATATCAATATACTGTGTCAATAAATTATTTCAACAACTGGAATTAACAACAGTCGAAACTTCTGTTTATTATAACCTCGATTCATTAATTCATTTATGCCCAAGTCTCAATAAAAAATGAATTATGGGAAAATTAGCAGTCCAGTTGATGCAAGTGTTCACTTGATTCATAACGAATGGAATCTATTTTTCTTTTTTGATAACCCCAATCAAGATTGATTATATTGAATAATCATAAGAAATGTTTGTGGAAATTCTGTGTATAAATTTTACACAATAAATTCTATAAAAAGTTAACTCCATACGATGATTATTCGTCACATGATTGCGTTTGGAGTTGATAAACGTCGGTCATGCCAGTAAAATTAAATCTGACAAAAGCAAGTGAAATATTGGAATTTGTTGAGCATTCAATATCATCGTCATTCTTCTTCATTTATTAAATTTAAAAAAACTGAAACATTTTCTTGCGAATTCTGGGCCGTTCCAATATCCCCTGAAATTTTAATTCAATGATAAATTAGAGTGCTGTAAATATGATGTGAAAAATTTATGCAAATCGTTATACTCACTTTAGCATCAAATTCCAATAAATAAATGGGAAAAAGTGTTTTTTCATCATATACATTATCCAATATTCGTTCTTCTGATCAACTGGAAAAGTTTCTAATGGTTGAAGTTTATAATCGAATTCTGCTAAAATACATTTTCCAGGCGCAGTTACTAACGGACACGAAGCATATCCATCATATTCATAAATCGATGAATTTCCTTCGAAGGACTCCATGATATTGTTGAACACGACCTTGGACTGTGAGGCTAGATGAATGTTCAATCATTAGAATCCAATTCGAATTTTCCTGCTTTCATTTAATCTTACCAATTGCTGCCATTGTTTTAGAATTGGGTGTGGTTGTACAGTCACCAATTCCATAAATATTCGGAAATTTTATATGCTGTAAAGTTTTTGCATGAACATTTAAAAATCCAAGTTCATTAGTCAACTGTACATGATTTTTCAATATCTCTGGTGGCCCCATTGGCGGACAAACATGTAAAAATTCATACTAAAAAAAAGAATATATCTATGAATAAATACAACTGTTCATTAACTCATGAGATAGAAAAGAAAAAACAATCATTAAAATACTTTTTGAACGAATTTTTCAGCTGGTTTTTTCAAATTTTGAAACACTGCTTCTTTGGTGTCACCATTGACCTCAATCAAGCACGTTTGAAGGTTCACGTTGATATCTCGACTTTCACATACCTTCCACAAAGCATCGGCATACTTTTTAACCCCGAAAATCACCGGCAATGATGTATTATAGATCACATCAATTTTCCCCCTAAGATTTTCCTGAAGTGAAGTAAATTGATAACATACTTGAAAGAATATATAGAACGAGCTCCTTCGAATGATTGAATGAATAAGCATGATCAATTACTTTTCTCCAAAAATGCTCAGCAAGATAAACAATTTTTTGTGGTGCACCAGGACATTTAACTGGTGAATTAGGAAAGGTAAATACTGCTGCACCCTCTCGAGTGTTTTTGATAACGTTGAAAACATTTTTCACCGTTTCAGGGCCATATATTGAACAAACTTGTGCCTTTGGATTCTTCAGAGCATCAACTAGTCCTGGAATCTACAACAATTACTATTCATATTCTGGTTCGGATACTCAGTTCCCATAGTCTATCTAATCTGCTGGTGGTACCTAAACACTGAGGCTTCATTGCCTACAGCTCTCATGAGCAGTGTCTTAGAACATTCATTGAACAGCTGAAATGAATAATACTCAATTCCTCATATCACCATTACCTTATCCCAATACAGTTGAAGACCCATTGCGACAATCATGATCTCGTATTTTATCGTATCACCATTGCTAGTTATAACATGATTGGTATTAGGTTTGAATGATACAACGCGATCTTTTATCCATTTAGCATTTTCCGGTATAACATCAGCCATGGGTTTTCGTGATGATTCAAAGTCGCTTAAGCCACCACCAACCAATGTAAATAGTGGTTGATAATAATGAACCTCACTTGGCTCTATGATGATCACCTTATCAAGTGTTTTTTCAAATTCTGCAGCGAATTTTGCTGCCATTGAACAACCACCTGTCCCACCACCAACCACAAGGACTTTGCAGCTGTAAATAGGATATGAAACATAATACAAATCATCATTAATCATTACATCAATCTTTATTTATAATAATTCAACGGAAATACTAATTCATCATGATCAATCATTACCTGTGATGAACATCACGAGCTAGATGTATCCTCACACGTCGCAATATCGTCGACGATCCAATATTAATTACATTCATCATAATTAAATGATTACGACTGTGTCAATCGTTTTTGTACCTGCATCTGGGAAATATAATGAGCGGAAAGATGGAAAAGTTACCTAACACTTAATCGCAGTCATTTAATTCTTGTTTTTTGTTTATGATAGCAGTAACGTAGAAAGTTTCGATCCAGGATCACGTGTTAGATAAAGTTTTTTTGATTATCTTTCCTAATTTCAATTTTCCTATCGACCACATGTAGGTCAATGGGCATATTCGTTTGTTGAGCAACAGAATTCCTAACCTCTTTATCACCTTCCTCATTGTTGACATTCCAAATTTGAATCGTTTCTCTCTCTCTCTCTTACAAATAAACTATTTTACCGACCTACCAACATATCGACTGGGTGAATTACCGACTGCGACAGTTGAAATTTCAAAATTCGAATACAAATACCAATCCCAACCTGAAATCAAACTCAAAAAATCCCATCATCTTCATCATTTAGTATAAATAACCATAACATAACCTAAATTCATCATTCTACAGGACAATTCTTATCATTTTCTAACCTCACTTTTGTTCCAACCACAAATTAAAATTCTCTCAATCGGATAAATCACAAACGACAATTAAATATCACTCACAGCTCCAAGATAGCGCCACTGGCGAGCAAAAATTATCATCAGGGTCATTTCCGGTTGATACGAACAACAAAAAAGCCCAAGAAAAGAGGGGATGGGACTTTCAGTATATATATATAACTTATATTGTACAAAGACGTCGCTACGCTCGACAATTTCAAGCGGCGAAGATACAGGGGGTTTTTCAGTCGTCCACAGCCGGGCAAATAGCTAAGTTCAGTTTGTACACATTTACTTCTCATTTACCTAACATATTATATGTATACATATTCAGTATTTATATACATATAGACATACAATATATATGTATGTATATTATACACACACACACACATACACTCCTTTCTGTTTCGCTCGTATAAGCACACACACGCGTGTGTTGTTTAAAAACCAATCTCCTCGACCGCTTTATTTTTCATCATTTATTTTTCGTCATTATTTTCACGCTGCAACGACGACTGTGGCCGCGAATTATCACGCGGCACATTCCGACCCTCCACCGAGGGGGTTGAGCGGTAAAACCAAAAGGAAAAACATTTAGAAATCTACAGTTATCCTTGGACGCTTTTTTTTTTAATCAAATTTATTTGATATATATGTTGTACGGCAAAGTGCTACACACAAAAGCTCGTTAGAGTTGATCCGTTATTTTGTACATTCCTGCGATTGAGCATTTTGTGAATAATATTGCAGGAATTATCCAATAGAATTGTTTATTGGAAGATACTTTGGTAAGAGAATAATATTTTCGTTGGCGATATGTTGCGAGTGGTGGTTGATACTATTTGTGTGAGAGCAGTGAATTAATATTAGATTTTTATTCATTTTCTTGTGTTCAATAATGTACTGATAATTTATTATATTTGGGGTCAATCAATTGATTGTTGTGATGAAATTACAGTGAAACGATTGTCAGTTTAATTTTTTTCTTTTCTATCAAACATGTTCTAACCTGTATTCCAAAATATCCATCCGGCCGCACAATGAGATTCTTTTATCGCACAACACATGTGTTGCGTAGGTAAATGTATGTGTTTATGAATTTCTGCATATGTCTGCGTGTATTTGTGTGTGTGGGTGTAGATTGTAGTTGTTCCACTACTCTGGATGATTATTTGGCATCTAAAAATACCCTTTTCCCACGAAGGAAACCGCTGCCTCTCTCATACGCAAATATTACACGCAGTCTATTTTAAAATTCGTGTCCCTTTCACTTTACACGAATCTATATGCATATTATATTTGATCTAGATTGATAAATAGAAGAAAAATTCCATTTGAAGAACATTTTATTCGTGATGAATCACATTGTTATTTAACTAATTTTTCACGCGATTATGTTTAATCCTACGCATTTTATTTACGAACTTTACTAATTATGGTGTGCGGCGGGATAAATATGCGGGCAGAGTTATGAACATGTTTTCATTTCCATGAATGGAATTAATCTGCCCACTGACAAATTTACATAAACAGCCGATTATTGAATTTGGGATTAAATATTTGTGATAATAAATTGGTAATTTATGAAGCTGGATAACAATCATATTAGATATGGAAGATTATTTGTATGAATAAGCTTTAATCATAATTTTCCTTGTTTAGTCTGTTTATTATTCATTTATTAATTATTAATTTTTTGTTTTGCAGACGCAACAAGAAGAAAATGTCGCAGCATTTCATGACTGTTTGTGTTGTGTGTGTACTGTGTGCTGCACACACACGATGTTCAGCACACACAACAATTGCACCAGAATCAACGCATTTAATCATTGACAATATTTCAAATCCACCTGGCGCTAAAGAATCAACTAAATCGCTCAGTAATATGAGAAATGGTCAAGCAATTATGGAGCCACTTACGCGAGACAGTGGAGGAAATTTAAATGCTATCGATGTCGCATTAGCACAACAGAATGAAGATAAGAGTGTTGATGATTCGATTGGGGGAAAAAGGAAAACAAAGAAATATACACACAGTGACAAATTAAAGACAAAATTATCGGCTGATAATGACGTTCCTACAATTCATATTAATCCAATGGAAACTCCAGAAGTTCTGGAACGCCTTGGGCAGATACAACCAATTAATTCACGTGATAATGCATATAGTCAAGTTAAATTAAATCGAAAACAAGAAAAAACTGAAAGGCGTAGAGCTAAACGTCATGCAGATGTTGAAGAAAGATATTTTTTGAAAAAAATATTTGATGCTTATGGCGATGGTACGAGTCTTACTATGCAAGGATTTGAAACAATGTTAAAAAAGTTGGGCTTGATGAAGTTAATCACAAATATGGAAATCCAATTCACAGCTAATGATAATAATACAATGAAAAATGGTATGTTTACATAAGGAATTAATGAAAACACTTATCCAAAGTTTATTATTTTGTCGCGCCGTCATCTTATGTTGAATCAACAGCAGTCAATGATACCAATTGATTAATTCTATTGTCACAACTTAAATTCATATTTAGAGGACACTTTATATCAATCACATGATAGCGTTTGAAATCAATTGACCTGTAGTAATTAAAATTTCATTCTGATTTTGATTTAAACATTTTTTCACACGTCAATTCATTCAGTGGGATTGGACAATTTTTTTTCTATGTATCAAGCCTATAAATACTAATGAAATTCTTTTTGTTCGCATATAGCAGATGGGTTTAGTAAAATGATTACTAATGAAATCAAGTGATAAACTATTGTTCTTGATGACGGTAATTTAATACTCTGTCATAAAAATCCCGAGTTGTACGTTACGTCAGCTGATTTCATTTCACTCTTATCTAAATGAAGGATATTTTCCTTTATTCATTTATATATCATTCGAGATATAAACAGATAATTATAAACGTACGTTTACTCTTCCTCCAACCTATTATTATAATTATTCATTGATAACTTCAGTCGTACAGTTCTTACCCTCGTGACAATCACACTAATGGCAATGGGTTCTTTATCTATCAACCTTCGTAAAAATAAATCTACACTTATTCAATTTCCCTGATTTTTCTACTCACTTCATTGAGAATTTCCGTTTTTTGCGTGATAACTAAACACACCAGGGAAGCGTAGAGAGAATCGAGATCGTAGTCATTAATAGGAATAAACTACATCCTATTGAATAGTAACTTACGGATGATAGAAATGTTTAGTTCGTACAATTCTAATCAACAGCGAACAACAAAGTGAATTTATAATTAATCATTTTTCAGAGAGCAATTTGGAGTCGAAAAAAATTAAGAACACTGCACCAATCGATCACAAAAAAGTAAATTCAGAGCAAAAGGTAAACAAAATATTTAATTAATTGACAATTTACTTATTTTATTGTTTGTTTATAGATATATTTGATAAATTAATTTTTGGATTTCAGTGTCTGAGCAGGAATGAATTCTTGACGAGTGTGTTGACAGAGGAGAATTTATCGACATCAACGAAGAATCAAACGATTATGCCCGGCTGGTTATTTGAAAGAGTGTGTCCAGTTTTACTTTATCATTTATCAAGTGATTCAGTTGCGGAACGTAACGGCTGTGTATTATTCCCCGCTAATTATAGAAATACTCCATCAATGGATGAATTTATTGAGGAAGAAAATACGCGAAATATGGTCCAAGGTAATGCCAACAAACAAAAGAAAACGAAAGATTTATACATAATCAATTATTCCTAAATATACGACAAATATGAAACAAGAAATGATGTCTGAATGATTGAATTAGATACGCCGTAAATCAATTCTTGCAACTCTTATCACGTCAGCTGGTGTCATAAATAAAAAATATAATACTATCGTAGAACGTTTTCTACGAACATTTATACATACAATCAGACTAAACATTTTTTTACGTCTGTCGCGCTAATGGCACTGACGTAGGAACTTAAAAACTGTTCTTATCAGATTTAGCGATTGAGTACATCCAAGACACTTCAATTTTGTTCTATATTTTCAAAACTTTGAAGTATTTAAAGGGGGAGGAAATAATAATGATTGAATTGATCAAGAATCGATGTAACATCGGGATTGTAACATCGAGTTTGCTATTCGGATCACTTTTATTAATGCCATCTCCTCTCTCTCTCTATTTTATTGACTCATATTTTTTTTTATAGTATGGGTCTATTCAACTATAAGCATTGTGATAATAAGTCTTTGTGGCCTACTGGGTGTCGCTGTTATTCCAGTAATGGGCAAGAGCTATTATCATCAATTGATCCAGTTTCTCGTTGCATTGGCAATTGGCACTCTTTGCGGTGATGCATTAATTCACCTTCTCCCTCATGTAAGTCTTGTTAATCTCATTAAGTTATGTTTTGATATATTCTTGTAATGATTTTTTAATTGTATAAATTAATTAATGTTCTCCACAGGCTATGATGGTGCCGCACAGTCACGACATTGGTGTGTCACCAGTAGAATTAAATCATGAAGAAATGCATAATTTAAATATGTGGAAAGGTTTGGTGGCTATGATGGGATTGATATTATTTTTTTTTACTGAAAAAGCATTATCAATGATTGCTGAATGGCGCAAATATCGTCAACGAAAAAACAAATTACCACCGCGTGTTAGAGTGATGCGTGAATCTGAAGGTGGAAAATCGACTAATACAGTTGGTGAAAAATTGTGTAAGCATAAATATTCATCGTATCCGTATTGTTATGGTGAGATAACAACGGAAACACGTGACAATCATCATGAACATCATGAGCACAATGATCGTGAACGTTTACCAGCTGTTGAGGAAGCAAAACCATTAACATCCAATTGTAATTCTGTATCAACAAAAATAATGAATGATGATATGGAGAAAAAATCTAATGACGATTGGCGCAATGATGATCATATCAATAATAAAAAAGTAACTAATAGTAGCGAAATGCCGCTGGAGGGTGTTGAAAGTTACACAGTTATCATTCGTGAACATGAAAATAAACATCATGGCCATACTCATTCGCATGGTGAGGAAAAAAAATTATTTTTCTATTAAAACTAATACAAATGTAGCATTCTGGTTCCAATCACGCGATGAACTATGATTCTAATAGATAAAATTTCCTGTTTATGTTAATTGATAATATTATTTTTATCGCTAGGTCACGTGCACGCGGCCCCTGATTCAATGTCGAGTGTGGCATGGATGGTTATAATGGGCGACGGTTTACATAATTTTACCGATGGAATGGCAATCGGTGCTGCATTTGCTGCGAATATTGCTGGTGGTTTCTCGACGGCAATTGCTGTATTCTGCCATGAATTACCACATGAATTGGGCGATTTCGCTGTATTACTCAAAGCGGGGATGAGTGCAAAACAAGCAGTATTTTATAATCTATTGTCATCGGTACTCTGTTTATTTGGGATGATATTTGGTGTATTATTGGGTGCTGCACCGTCAGCCACCAGTTGGATATTTGCTGCCGCGGCTGGCATGTTCATTTATATTGCCCTTGTCGATATGGTAATTATTGAAAAGGACTAATTACCTCCTAGTCAATTAAATTAATCGATAACATAGGGCCGAGTTAATTAGCCGGAAAAATAAGTTGAATTTTAATAATTGTTAGTGTGATTGGGAATCCGAACATGAAACGAAATTGACCCAATTAGATATTGGAAAACTTTTTTCTGTGAATTTTTTTATAAACATTTCTTCTCTTTCAGATACCAGAATTGTCATCAGGACATTCGGAAGAAGGCGGCTCAAAATGGCAGTGTGTTCTCCAAGCCCTCGGCCTCCTCACTGGCTTGGGGATAATGTTAATTATTGCTTTATACGAGCATGATCTTCAGCACATGTTTAGCGAGTAAAATATTTTAATGAACTAATTGAATAATTGAATAATTGATTAATTGATTAATCTAAAATGAGTAACTTTAAGAGATCTGAAAAAAAGAGAAACGAAAAATCAAGAAGCCTCCCCGAGTCTTACATGACTGCGCTAACAGTTGCTAGATTTATACATATAATTTACATAACAATACGTAATTAGTATTTTTGTTCTATCAGTAGAATTTGATTTCTTTATATACACACGTTCATAATCATGAATGAAGCAATTGTTTATTCATCATGATAATTAAATGTCATTGGGCACTAATTTTTTATTGCACAAGTTTTGTTCTGTGGTGATTGATGAATCTCTAGATAGGTTTCGATCTCAATGAAGAGGAGGAACATTTATTCATATATTTATGTAAATTCCACAGATAGATTTATTCTGCCTAAATTCTTGTTTTTGTTTTAACTTTAATTTAATATCATCTTCAGATTTATTATCCGTATAAATTAATTTGCTCGATGTTCGATATTTATATGCGGACAGTTCAAATATAAAATGACTACCAGTGAAAATGGTCATGACTTAATTGATAAAAAACGAAAACGTTCACAATTATTTTCTCAAGAGATAGAACAATTGTCAATCAATAACATGAAATTTAATTCAGTTGATTCACTTTCTCTTTCTTATAACTTATTTATTTATTCAATCATTCAATCATCCCGTCATATTTCTCTCACTTTTTTGTCCCTGACTTCAATTATAAAAGTGAAACTAGAAATGCATTCCAAAAAGATATCATGAGAAAAATCTATCTGTCATGTGAACTTGAATGGGAAAAGAAAAAAAAAAACATTAGTAATTGTATGCAATGTAGAATAATTGAACAATTTTTAATTAATTCTGCAATTAATTTCTCCTTCATTGCAGATGAGTTCGGTGCTTTTATGTTCTTAATACATGAAAATATATAAGACCTTACTGGTCATTGACATTCAATCAAAGTGATTGAGTTAATTCATTATTTCAAATTGAATTTGCAGTATTTTGATACTAATAATACTTTCTTTTTCTTTGAATATATATAAGGAAAAAAAATGAAATACTTTTGTTTGCATTTGGTAATGGGCGACACGACAACTTAATTGAAGAACAGCATCGCGTGTAACGTTGCTACTTAATTATTTACTTATATTGATACTTGAATAATGAAACAAAAACAAACAGAAACGACAATGTGTTTTTTCTGCATGAGTGTATAAGTGTACGTCTGTGTGTGTCATGATATCCAACCTGAAACAAAGCTGTCAATTATTTTGAATGAACTGCGGATTCGATTGTATAACAATATAGATATATATGATAATTAAAATGGAATACAAAAGAGTAAGAAGTTGATCAATCTTTTACTTTTCTTATAATTAACGATAAACAAAAGAAAATGAACAAATTAATAAATGAGAATTGTCGTAAAAATACCAGGGAAATGAAAGAGATAACAAAAACTGTTCAACTGTTTAATCAAAACTATATTTCGTTTTATTTATTTACATTAAAAAAAAAAAAAAACTGATGAATAACACAGTCTATATCTGTATTGTATTTAATTGATAATTCATCATTCATTTTTATATTAAAGCTCCCGATCGATCCAACATTCTAAATACAATTCCGGTGAATCAACTAATCGATAAAATAAATCACTAACTGATTATTTAAGAACAAAACGAAAGTATTCCTCAAATGGACGAAGTATCGTCTTTATCACTCTGTGCATTTAAACTGAATGCTGTATCGGTACTCGTCTCACTAGTTTGACTTTCATTACATATTGGTTTTTTATTCACCGCATCGTTCATTTCACGCATAAGACCTGCCATGTCATCATCTGGATCAATTTCATGTGACTCTCCTACAACATCAATTTCCATTGATTGAATATCAGTAACGGAGCAATCGAAATTTTTATTTTCGTTCAATTTTTGTTTCTCGAACTTCATTGGTTCCAATTTACATGGCGCTGGTAAATCCATATGAAATACACAGTTCGAATCGAATATCACAGGAACGGGTTCGTGACATTCAATATCAGCTCTCATGGCGCCACAGGCTTTGAATAAAACCTGATGTTGATCCTGGGAATGACAATTGATATGAAATTAGCATTCAAACTTCTTAATCACTCAATTTCGTAACGTGATACTGGTTGATAATTGATTGAGATATTATTTTAATATAGAAAATTTGTGCTTATACTGACGAAATTATACCTTTAAAATATGTTTCCGACAATGTTTAGCAGATGGTAAAGTTCTCTCACCACATTTCACTCCACCTTCAGTAAATATACATTTAGGAACACTCGGAGGTTTTTGTGATACTCCCTCAGTCATTTTAGATCGCCTCTCTAACGATTTTCGATACAAAATAGCTTCAACACCACTACGTCGATGATACCGATTAAGTGCTTTCAATTTTTCATAGATCTTCTTTTCTCTCGCGCTTTCTTTTGGCTGATCGTGAATGCTGCCTGTATATAAATATGAAAAAAAAACATAAGAATGAATTCGTGAAACAATCGAATCTACAAAAGAAATTATATGAGAATCAAAACGTAATCAATAATTATTACATAATGTTTCCTTTTCTTTTTTCAACGCATGTAGATATTTTCGTCTCTTTTCTCGCATTGTATACTGCAATCTTTTGAATTGTTCAATATATAACGATTGAAGTCTAATGAGTTTCTCCCTTGCGATATAAATGACTTCTTCAGCGGTGAAAATTCCCGCGTGCCTTAAAAAATTGATACTAATCAATGGCAAGATATATTATGTTCTTATTCTGCTTGAAAGCAACTACACAAAGAATCATACATGATTATTAAAGGTTAGAATAGTAATAACAATTAAAACTGGCAAATACTGCGTAGCTGAAGCATACTAGCATACACATTGCCATTTAGGAGCAGAGATATAATTAATAAATGCACATCCCAGCGAATGAATCATCAACCGAATGAAAGCATCGGGAAAAAAAAGGACAAGCAGCTCAATTCATGTGCGAACTCACTTCAATGGATCATCTTGAGGACTATGAAGACTTTCATTATCACTATCATCTAGAAATGTACCTCGAAGAGCATCACTCATCATTGTTGGCTCTACATCACTATCCGAAGAGGATGCATAATCCAAAATATCACAGCCACTTGCGTTCACACGGAACGCATCAATTTCAGCTGTAGAATTATATTCCATTTGTTATTATAGAGAATTCGGCTGTAGAATCAATTGGCAATTAGGTGTGTTAAATAAAACTTACTGAAGGGATCCAATGCTTTCAATGTTTTTTTATCATTCTCTTTGATAGTTCTATCAGAATTAGTGGATTTCGTGGTATAATGATTTAAATTAAGCAAAAGTGTTTCGGGTGTTTCTGGAAGTGTATGACGTGATGTTGATTTAATTCTGGCAATCTGTGCTTTTCTTGTGTGCTCAGAGCAATACGCAGTGTCACGTCTATCCAATTTTGGTGCTGGATTGTAACATTTTCTTCCATTCGTATTGTAAATAAATGCACATTGTTTATATGGCGCAGTTGGATCTACCAATATGTGCTTAAGACAATATGAATAACCTTCCAAACATGGTTGTAAACAGTCATAAGAATTATATGAGCATTTTTGTGATAATTTTAATCGCTTTGACGATGCTACTGTTGCTGCTAATGATGCTGATGATGATGACACTGCAGGCATTGTCTTTGGAACTCGAAACATTCCTTTTATTAACTGCAAAGAATGAACAAATCATCAGAAATAGAGAAAATAATCAATCAGCAATTAATTGTACCAATTGCAAATTTATATACAGAACTACGCACCATAAACTCAAATGCAATATTTTTTTAATGTGAAATTGAGGTTTATTCAAGTTTTTATCTCCTTTTGTATCTGCTTCTTCTCGTAAACATTCATAAACAGACAATATGGCGGACATGTACACAGAAGCCGTTCGAAAGTTATTCATTTGACTCACTACGTGTCGATGCACGAAGAATCAGTGTCTCAGTCGGTAAGACAGTGGCATTGAATTCATTTGTGTAGATATTTTTCTGAAATAGGATTGGTTGGAATGAAATACAGAGACAGTTCGTGTACATAACCTCAAATATGGAACTTCCGTTTCAACTCCCACCATTTTGATTGTAAGATTTCTCAAAGCTCTCCATTATTGCATCATTTTGAGATTATTTTCCTCCCTCTACATCCCCAAGACGTTGCAAATGTGCAATTAGAGAGGGTTCTCTGTCCTAACTTACATTTGTTTATAAATTACAACAAAAGAAGTGATTTGACCACTGAGACATCACTTGTTGATGTTATAATTCATAATTTATTACTGGATTTGGTGTTCTAGGCAAAATGGACGGCAATACATCACAATAAATATTAAAGAAAGTTGGTGGAACAAAAAGTGCAAGTATAGAGATCCATTGGAAGATGGAATTACATAGAATTAATAACACATGCGATAAGAGAAAAGCATCTCATTTAACGGCGGTTCAGAAGATCCGAATTTTGAAGAAGGTCGATGAAAAATTACCAATTGCTGTTATTGCACGCGAACATAACCTAGCTACTACCACAATACGCCGTTGGTTGAGCGATCGGGAAAAGATTGAAGAATGCCAAAATCGCGGTCCAAGATCAAAACATATTCGGATAACGGCTAATAATGATCTGAATAAAGCATTGTACAAATGGTATGAAGAAATGAAGTCTCAAGGGTTTTTAGTTTCTGGTCCAATTTTGAGAGGTAATTTCAGTCTTACCAACTTATAAGACTTCTGTATTGAATATTTATGATTTTCACAGTATTATTGATTCCATTCGAATTTCCCAGGATTGTTTTCCAATATATTGTGCACCGTTATCTGTTTATAATATGAAGAAATCATCGATTGTTACAGAAAAGGCTTTACAACTGCATAAACAGATTGGCGGAACAGAAAAATTTGTAGCAAGTGATGGTTGGTTAGAGAAATGGAAATTGAAATATGGACTTCGACACGTGCCAGATGTTAAAGAAGAAATATCAGAAGACCGACCATTGAAAGAAGAATTCAAATCAACTTTTGAGAGTTGGATCCAAATTGAGGATTTACAACCATGCCAAATATTCACCGCTGGTGAAACGCATCTTAATTATAAATTAATGCCAAATAGAAAATTCGGTGTTGGTACTAGAGCTTTTGTTACCGGATTCAAATTATATGAGCAACGTCTCACAGTAATGCCATGTTGCAATGCCGATGGCTCATTCAAACTGCCTCTATTTGTGGTCGGAAAGTATCCAAAACCACGAGCTTTGAAGAATATATCAACATATAATCTTCCGGTAGACTACACATCTCAAAAAGACGGATGCATTACACCAGATATGTTCCGCACTTGGTTTGTAGAAGACTTTGTTCCATATGTCACATGTTTTTTGAAGAATAAAGGATTGCCGCCGAAAGCGGTATTGATTTTGAACAGCACATCGTCACATCCTTCAACAGAAAGTTTTGCCGTCGATGAATTCATGGTGATATTCCTTCCAACAGACGAGTTTATGTTGATTGAACCCATGGATGGAATCATAGCGCAAATTAAAAAACGATATAAACTGTTTTTCATTACATCAATTTTGAATGCTCAAGAGAAGAAGAAGCCATTGATTGAAGAATTAAATGCAATTACGATAAAAGATGGGGTTTGTTGGCTCAGTGAAGCGTGGGATGATGTGTCACCATCTACAATAATTAAATATTGGAATGCAATATTATCACAACCTACACCTACCAACGACGTCCATTCAACACACGAAATAAAGACACAAACAATTGTGGATATGATCCAAAGATTGAATGGCTATGAAAATGTAACTACCAGTACTATAGAAGATTGGTTGCTCAATGATGATGATTTATCGTTAAAATCTAATGAAACTTTATCCGAGGAACCTGCACCTTCAGCAGAAGTCGCAGTGTCAGGAATTAATAATGCGATTCGATACCTAGAACAGCACAGTATCGTGTCTGGTAAGGATATGACAGTATTAAAGAAGGTCAAATATCAGATACAAGCGACGATCCAAGATAGCTGAGATATTATATATAATTAAACACATAAAGAGTCAAATTATTTTTCACTGGATACTCTGACCTATTGTCCAACTATCCGGCTATTTTTCAAATTCTATATCACTGTTATGAAAATATTACAATTGAGAATAAATCATTATTAGGTTATAATTATGTCTGAAATGCATCATCCTAATTTACCTGAGGTTTAAACATGATAACTATAGTATTTATTTAGAAAAAGACGTTTCTCTTGTTTGAATTCAGCGCGCTTTTGTGGCTGTGCAATTGGTAACACTGCAAAACACACAAAGAAGCTCTTTCGGCAACAATTCCAAGAATTTTCTCCCCACTACAAATCCAAAGAATACATTGCACACATTTTCGTAACCTCTCGGCAATTCTGATTGGATCTCAATGTCGTCATCCAATTATTCTCCAACCTGAAGTTGCTGAGCTACACCTAATTAACTTATTCAATGTTTAAACCGATTATATCAACCAATTTTACGTCCCCGATCCAATAAAACCACAGACTAATGAATTTACTCCAATAAATATCATAAATATAATTTATAATTATCATCAATTATCAGTATCTACATTATCGATACCCAATCGAATGAAATGAATACACGCAGAAGTATATCTATATGTACAGAAAAATGTGGCGCCACTTTCGTTTTCTGAATAGAAAAAAACGACAAAATAACCGTTGGCAATGCTACAATGACGTCATTGCGGCGTCACTTCAGCAATGTGAAGCTATTAACGGTGCGTCCGTGACGAGAGAGAATGTGTTGTGTGTGAAGTAGGAAAAAGTAGTTGTGTATATATAAATGGCGGCTGACGAAAAATGGTACTTCACGAAAGAACAATTAACAAATACACCCAGTCGAAAATGTGGGATAGACGCGGATAAAGAGTTGAGTTATAGGCAACAAGCTGCCAATTTTATACAGGACATGGGACAAAAGCTCAATGTGTATCCTTTTTTTGTAACATTCTTTGCATGCCCTCATCTCTGTGTCTCACTCTACATCTCTCTCTGCCCCTCACACCTCCGCTCGTGTGTTTTTCCATACTCAAACAAAACACTTATAACTACTTATTTATGTTTCGTTTATTTGTGGAAATATTTTTTATGTAACAGAGATTATTTATCAATGATTGCAATGTGGTGGAATCACCACGCGAACCCATAAAGTGTTCATAAACAGCGTTGCAATACATGTGAATGTGTGTGTGTGTTTGTGTAAGAGGTCACGCGTAGCATCCGCATGTCCATATTGTAATTTTTTCAATTATATGCTATTTATCGTGTAGAAAATTATGAGAAAAGTATTTAGAATTGTTTGAATTGAATTTGAGATCTGTTTTCGTTCATTTTTCCGTTCATTATTTTGATATATCAGTTGATGCTGATTCGGTGGTGAATCAGGTCACGTTGAAAGAAGAATTGGCATTGTGTGTTTGGCGTGTTGTGGCTTTGACAGGTGTACCAAACTAATAACAAAAGTTTATGCTGCTCTGAATATCCAATGAATTTACATTATTTTCCATTAATAATTGATAATATTATCTGTAGTTGAATAATTGAACTTGAAAGTAAGTGTATTGCATCACATTATGAATTATTTCTCTTTGCAATATTATATGCACATAATGCGTATAATATCCATTCATATATTATTATATTTATAATCTATATGAGTTACGAAAATATTGTGTACAAAGACGATATTTATAGACTCATGGAAAACTTATTTTCTTCCACTGATTGCTCTATGTTCTTCTTTCTCTCTCATGTACAAAAATATCTTGGAGGAATATTTATCGATTGGAAATAGATTCACATAAGTTGGAGAATATGATTATGTATCTTTCCTTAACTGAGATATTTCTATTGAAATTGAAAATACAGGACGCAGTTATGTATAAACACAGCGATAGTATATATGCACAGGTTTTATGTGTTCCATTCGTTATCGCAATTTCATCGAAATGCAATTGCATCAGCGGCATTATTTCTCGCGGCAAAAGTCGAGGAGCAGCCACGAAAATTGGAACACGTTATAAAAGTATCACACTTGTGTTTACACAGAGAGCCAAATTCAGTTGACATTAAGTCCGAGGTAAATATTATGAAATAAATGTCAATAAAGAAAAAAAAAAGCTATTCATCAATCATCATCACAACATCGTCATTCCTCTCTGACTGATTAACTAATTATCCCAGCAATATCTTGATCAGGCGCAAGATCTGGTATTCAATGAGAATGTCCTCCTACAAACATTGGGATTTGATGTTGCTATTGATCATCCTCATACACACGTTGTACGATGTTGTCAGTTAGTTAAAGGTAATTCATATTTATTAATATTTTCAATAATTACTTTTTATTTAGGTCGATAACTCAGAGTTTTTCACTAAGGTCTATTGTTATTGGAATTTGCAGCGAGCAAGGACTTAGCCCAGACATCGTACTTCATGGCGTCAAACAGGTGGCTAAACAATATTTCCTACTCTTAAACTCTTAACAGAAAAACATCTGCCGTATATAAACACAAATGATATATAAAACGACACTCATGTCGAAGGAAATATTAGTTTTCATGGCAAATCGGACGTCGAGAGTATTTAGTTTTCGACGCAACTTTCTTGCAGATTCATTTGGGTATGGAAATACTTTCTTAAGAATTGACACTCAATTTAGTTTGAGACGTCGTCCCAACTGGCAACACTTCAATATTCCATTATTCATTATTATTAGTGAGAGATATTGGCAGAGATAATGTTGCGTTGCAAATGCTAATTGTGTTCTCGATGTCCGATCTTGAATGGAGAATAAAAATTAATGAGAGTGCGAGAGAGAGTGGGCGAGTTGAAAAAAAAAAGAAAGAATACCCTGTTTGTAAAAAATATATACACATTGATATATATATATACATATATATATTCACATATATATATAAAAGAGTAAATTCACGATCAGGATTTCCCTCGAAAGGTAAATTTAATAATTTAATAACAGACAAAAAATAATAAGTGAATTGTTGATTCAATTCTACGTTTTATCCCTAATTAATTTAACCGTTATTTGTTCATTTTTACGTTTTTTTCTTCTATATTTAATTATTTTTATTTCTTACCAAATGTGTATTTTTTTTTATTTTCGTAGAAATTTTGTGCAGTTACAATCGCGTTTGATTGAAGTGCAAAATGTGTTTATTTCGTTTTACAATATTTATTATTAGTATCCCTTTATGCGTAGAATATGGTTTTTCGATAATTTTAATATAATTCCAAGACTTCTCATTTTTTTGTCCAAATTTAGCTTACATTTGACTACGATGTGTCTGCAATACAAACCAACAGTCGTCGCGTGCTTTTGTATTCATCTGGCATGTAAATGGTCGAATTGGGAGGTAAAAATCACACCTGATCGTGCATTCAGTACAACTTGAAGTGATTCTTACTAATTTAATATTCGTGCTTGTTTCTTTTCTCATCTGTTACAGATTCCGCAAAGTAATGAAGGCAGATATTGGTTTTGGTATGTAGATCGCACTGTCACAGCGGAACTGCTTCAACAATTAACCGCTGAATTCCTTCATATATTTGATAAATGCCCATCGCGATTAAAAAAGAAAATAATGAGCATATCAGAGAAACAAAGTCCAAGTATGCACCATCCAAGTTTGCCCAATTCATTATTTGACGCTGAACCAAGAAGAATAAATTCACCAGCTAATGATGGTGGCCCAACATTTCAATCGTTACGACCATTCCCCATTGAAGAAGACAGGAGAAGACCATCAACGTCAACGCAGGGTCGTCCACCAGTGGATTATCGTGAACATCGAGAGAAAAAAGAGCGTGAACGTTTGGAACGTGATAGAATGGCTGGTGCTAGTGGCACCACTTCATCAACTTCATCATCGTCGTCATCAACAGCACCAACACAAGCAATATCACAAGACCTCAAGCCACATTCCCATCACCACAAACCATCCTCAACGTCCACATCATCAACAGCAACGTCACTATCATCCACAGGAGCTTTAATAACACCAATTAATAAACATCCACCGATACCTAATCAAAAAGTAAATCCTCATCATAATCATCATCATCGTCCGGATTTAAAACTCCAACAACCGACACAGAGGCATTCTAGCAGTTCCCAATCACGCGATCCATCCAGAGACATGTCTAGACAACGGATTCCACGGGATTATACGTCTAGTCAACCGCCAGCAATTGCACCACCATATCCACATCCTCATCCACAAGTACATCAATCGAATTCATCAATTAGTGATAATGCACCGACATCAGATATGACTGCACCTGTCACTGAACCAGTTCAAGTGCATCAAAATCCACCAGATAAATTAACGAACAATCATAATTCCCATCGACCAATTCAACATGACAAACGTGCTTACGATCCCAGACATAAAATTATGGAGCATCGTAAGGACGACCCGAAAAATTATGCGAAATATCCTGGTGGGGATCAAACGCGTCCTGATCGACAACGAAAGCCAGACTCGTTGGAGCAGCGAAGCGAGGAAGTTAGAAAACTCATCGAGAAGCCACTGCCATTGCCGAAGCCTCGTGCGGAAGTGCAGAAGGAGGAATATATTGCTAGCATGTTGAAACAATCACATCATCCAAAGTATGGACAGGAAAAAATTCCAACGGCACATAATTCCACACGCAATCTAGTTCCGCATGATTTTTCCAAGGCGTCTACGTCTAAACCATTGATTGGTACTCAACATCCTCATGGTGTCACGCCAATGTTGAAAGACATCAAAAATGGTACTTCTAATGCGACATCATCGCATTCAAGCAATAATAATGTGGATGATCCTAAAGCTGAGAAACGTCCTCGGCCGGAGGAGCTAATGGTTACACCAATGCCACCGGTCAAGCACAAGAGTCTCTTTAGTCCAGAAAAAGTTCCAAGTAATCGTGAACAACATTTACAACGTTCATCAAAATCAACCAGACAAAAAACACCGCCGGTATCTGTGAAGACCTCGAAACAAGAGCGGGTACCAGAGATACCACCGCAAACACTGCAAAGTTCAGATTTAATTTCACCATTCGCCAGTCCACCGCCACCACAATCACTTTTATTAACAAATTATTCAACTTCAGCTCATAAAAGAACTAAAACACCAATTATTGGCGATGCTGATCAGTCAGCTAAAGTTAAAATTGAGGATCAGTCTGGATTTGAAGCTATGAAAATGCTTGGACGTGTTCCAGAACTTATTCAACCAATTCGTGATACACCAGGCTCAACGAATGGCCGAACAAGTTCGGTAGCTAATGATTTAAAGCCACCAGAACTTATCAAACCATTCGAACCTGAAGTCGATACTCGACATGCATTTACCAATGGATTGGATGTAATGAATACTAAAAATGAATCACGTGATTTGTTACTACAAAGAAACGATGAAAGTGATATGAGTATTATAGAGCAATTGCAAAATCCCACATTTCAAATGAAGAAAGAGTATTTGAGTCCATTGAAGTCGGCACAAAGTATCAGTGCACTTCTTCAAGAGCCTTTAGCTCCGATGCCTTCATTACTTCAACCTATCATACCTGAATCAATGCATAGTTCACAAAGTTTGGATTCTGGTATTTTTACGTCGAGTCAAAGTCAAGAAAATATTAATCAAGTACAAGCGCCAGTGAATATGACACAGGTCCAACAAACAGCGCCAATTACTGATGAACAGTTTACGCTTTCAACTGTTGATATAAGTGCATTGTCAGCGCCTGTTCAAGTTGTTCCCGAAGTGCCAATAGTTACAATCAATCCGCCAATTGACGTTAGAAAGACTGAGCATCATAAAAGCGAAAAGAAAAAGAAAAAGGAGAAGCATAAGCACAAGGATAAAGATAAGAGTAAGGAGAAGCACAAGCATAAACATAAGGATAAGGATAAAGAGAAGCATCGTGATAAAGAACGTGATAAAGAAAAGGATAAAGAGCGTAATAAAGACAAGGATAAAGATAAAGAAAGAGATAGGGACAATAAAAATGAAGAGAATTCAGCGGCACCCATTAAAATAACAATTCCAAAGGATAAATTAAATCTTAGTTCAGACTCAAATCTAATTCAAGATAAAAAAAGTCCACAGAGCACTGGTTTAAAAATAAAAATTCCCAAGGAACGACTGAAAGGTGGTGATTCTTCAATAGTACCACCGATTGTACGTGATATTCAAGCGCCATTGAAAATAAAAATAAGTCGAAAGGCCGGTGGTGTACCGGATTATCCAGAAAGTCGTAAACGTGACAGAGATTTTTTGGAGAGCTCAACACAGCCACCAAATAAAAAGTCACAATTATCCGATGGTAATCAAACATTTGTTGGACAACAACCACAACTGCTGCAACAGCAACAGCCACAGCAGCAACAAAGTCAACCACATCAACGATCGAGTGAGAGGCAAAATGGACGTCACTATAGCTCAGGCAGTAATAACAAGGTACGTGGTGGAGCAGGAGGAGGTGGCCGAGGAATTCCTCCTAGAAAATTTAATCCCCGTGTCCCACCCACAAATATATTCAATCCAAATTTACGCGAAAATAATCATTATTATCCACAAAATATTATTGATCATGAAATTTATGCAAGAAATTCAAGATTATCTAATTCACATTCACGGTCAATCAATAATGATGGGAGCTTCAATCATGCAGCAGCGGCTGCTGCTGCAGCTCAAGATTCTTCATTTTTCTTTGCCAATTATCCCCCGCCAAATATATTCAATCCCGCTGGATATTTTTGCGATCCTTCATTATATTATCAACAATATCAGCAACAATTTATGTATCCATCGCAATCGAATGTTTTACTTACTGTTGATGGTGGTGCTTTTGATACTTCTGTACCACCACCAAATATCCCAATATCTTCAAATTCGTCACAGAATGGCGCACAGACATTTAACAGTGGTCTAGATATGTCCTCTTCCTCTTGTCAATCTCTACCACCTTTACCTAGTGAACCACCACATTCTTCACCGCCACCACCACCACCTCCACCCGAATAATTCATTTAAATTCACCTGATCAGAACTTTCAATTGAAATATTTTTTGTATTCTATTTTCGACTCTTTGTATCTATTCTTCATCTATTTTTTTGTGTTTTTTTTTTTTTTTGATTCGAACTATCAACGATCGAGATGTATATATATATATACACACACTTAGTTGTGTTTATTCAAATAAATCTTTATTCTTTTCTTTGTAAAGACAAACTGTTGAAGCATTTAGTTGAAATGTAGTTTATAGATATTTGTAATCATGGGCTCCCAATTTCTCCGTTTTTTCTTTCATTTTCTTTTGGAATACAAACGGACAGATTTATATTTATATATATACATTTATTGTATGAAGTTAGGTCTTCATGTATTTCCAATTGCTTCTATTATATTCCACACAATCGAATTGTCCCTGACCTATTTAGTGAATGGTAGATGAAATGAAAATCCCAATTTAGTAGTTGAACAAAAGCATGAAATATACAAAATTCTTGAAATTGATACTGTTGTGTTTTTTTTTTTTTTTTTTATTATTATTGTCTACACTCTTTTCATTATTCTCAGGCAATTTATTTACTTGAGATAAATATTTTATGTTTATTTTTCTGTTTTCTTCAATAGTGAATTTTTATTATGCATCACTTTCAGGGAAAGTTTGGTTATGTTTTTTTCATAAGGAACAATAGCAAAATGAACAAAAAAAAAAGTATATAAGACACACTCTATCAATGAACAAATGAAACGCATTAATTGAATGTTAATATTGATTATTCTTCTCTTTTTTCTATTTTCTTCTCACTTATTTATTATTGCATATGTTACAATAATTATAAGTAGAACATGTGAAAGACAATATGCAATTACTTTCAAATGAAAATGGTTTTTCGCATGAGTTGGGTGTAAAACACCTTTGCTGGCAAAGGATTGTGAGAGATATATTGAAAATGTTTATCAACAATAATGAAGAGCATCGGATTTAATAATGTTAACACAAGAGGAAAAATGAAATGAGAAATAGTGAAGAATAAAAAAACAAAATAATAATGTTGATGAATCAAACGAAATGATGAATTGATGAATTAATGATAGAAAAGAGCGACACGACAAGAAAAAAGTTTACAAAAATATATATATATATATTTGAATACAATAACAGTAGTTGTGTTATTTTAAAAAAACACGCGTCATTGTAAATAATTATGTTATTAGCCTTTACACGCATATATACATTATATATGTCTCGTTTATGTTGTTTCATCCATACAATTTATATAATACTCATTTATTGATTTTTTTTTTTCGTGTTAAGAGAGACGAAATGTTCACGATCCATATATTTATATGATGATGAAAGAAAGAGGAAAAAAAAATGATAAAGAACTGGCAGAGTTTATTTTTCACATCGATTGTTCATTCATAGATAGATATAAATATATTCGTATTTAGCGATTGGCGCTAATTGTTATTATATTACAATTAGAGTAATGAACGGTTTAAATAAGAAGTTGATGATTGACTTTGGAACTTTCTTGCCGTCTGTGTCTGCATTTTTTCATTCTGTTTTATTCTTCATTGTTGATATGAATTGAGAAAATTATTAGCGGTTATGAAAATTCTTTTGTTTATTATTTACGTCGAAAGAATAATGTATATTATCTTGTTTTTCAAATTGCAATCGGGTTAATAGAGGGGGGGGGGGGGGGGGGGGGGGGGGGGGGAGAAAAAAACATACATACAATAGTATAAAAACGAGAAAAAGTGATTCACAATACAAATTTCAATCACGTGATTATAAATTACTAACCCTTCCCATCGATGAAAAAGAAAATCAAATGTACCACTGTACAATAAAACACACAACAACTATACCCATTGTTGCAAAAAATCATCGAACTAAAGCTCAATACAACAATCACC
>JAPYZF010000174.1:0-164468 GCA_030523045.1 Meteorus cinctellus
TGAACAAGAAGAGAATAAACAGAAAAAAGAAACGAAAAAGCAAGAGCACAAAGAGAAGTCATTAAAGGGAATGAAGAAAAAGGAGAGTGATATTTTGTTGCAAAAGTGCGCAAAGGAATCGTACGAAGCGACAAAAGATGAAAAAGACGACGATAAACAGTATTACAGAGATGAAGTTGGCGAAGAGCCAGACGCAGGTATGTACAAATTGTCTCATTGCAACTTGTGAACCTTATTTGTATGCATTTTTTCATTGGGGTTTCGTTGATTTTTTACAGATCTGTTTCAAGGGAATCTTCCAGGAAAACGAAAATCATATGGACCGCATTATAAACCTAAATCGAAAAAAGTGAAATTCGAAACGAAAATATAAATGTAATTGGTTTCATAAAAATGGAGGAAAAGACTGAAGATCGAATTACGTGTAAATACTCTAATTATTTTCGTATTTATTTTAAATATAAATGTAAACAGAATGACATCCATCCAATCTGTCTTATTTTTTATTTTGTAAAAATATCGAAATAAAATTTCGCTGAAATTATATGAAATTTTTAATGATTACTTATTGTATAATGTCTAGAGACATCTTGGCAACAACATCGATCTCACAAATCCATACATTATCCATAGATCAATCGTAATCGTCCATTGTATAAAAATAGAAATATAAAGTTTAGGATTTAATCTATTCATTCTTTGGATGATTCATGCATTTTTTCCACTAGAGTGACAATCGTGATATTCGTCGCTTATGAATAAAAAAAAATAATTATGTACATGGAATAAAAGTGATGAAAACTTGACAAAGCTAAATGTAAATATAAACTATGTAATTCAATTAACTTTCCCATAAACTTATATTTAATTGTGCCAATTTCGTTGTGGTACGATGAGATTTGTTTGACCCGTAATATTGGCAGGCACATTTTCCTTCATAATGCTGTCGGAAAGTTCAAAGATTGGTTAATTCAATATCATTATTTCTCTTCTTGTGTAATCTTTTGATTCGATCGATAATGTGCAATTTTTATAAGCGAGGTGCAATCCATGTAAAAAGTACGAGAGGAAATCTACGAAAGCTGAATGCAAGTACACCATGAACAGAAGAATGATATTAATGACTTCATTCTTTCCGCACGAATGGTAAATTTAACTAAATTTCTTACAAATAAAATAATTCAAATAAATATTATTCACATATGCACTGACACATGTACACTAATGAATCCAAAAAAAAATTTCATTCGTAATTAATCAATGTAGTCGGTGAACACACGTTTTACAAATGACCAGTCATATACATTGTTGCAATTAGTTAATCAATAAATTATTATTTGACGCCATGCAGTTACAGAAAAAGAATAATAACCGTCAGAAAATTAATTGAAATAAGAAATTATATTTTGAAATAGAACAAAAAAGCAGCATGCATTTTCCTTCGATTTGCAATCTAAATATGTCTCACTGTTTTGAATTTTTGTCCACTTTGTTGGCTCCTGATTCCGATGCCTCTAATCGGCCTTGAAGATTTTTTATTTCTTCCATACACTTTTGCTTTTCTTCAACTTTACGTTTCAATTTTGTCTTCAACATAGATTTGTCCCTTTCCAATTTAGCAATTTGCATTTGTTCCATCGTATGTTCCTACGAAAAAAAGAACATAAATTAATATAAAAAAATTGGATTGGAAATAAAAACATGAATAATACAATCAGAATAAAAATATTTGATATGTACCTCCACAATTCCTCCTCTGCTACTGCCACTGAGAGAAATGATGGGCTTTTCGGGTGAAGTCTGTATTGAGACATCTCGTCGATATAACGTCCAACTTGTACATCTCACGCAATCTATTTTTCTTATACGGAGTTCATTGTTTTCAGCCACCAATTTTACGTTTCGTTTTTGATACTCCAACATTGCGTCTTCCAACTCTTTACATTTTGCTTCATATGGAAACATTTCACTCCTAATTTGCAATTGAAGAACTCCTATTTTCGCTTGTTTTGAAACCAAATCCTGTTCGAGTTTACGAACTTGCTTCCTGAGATCATCACATCGACAATCTGTTGAAACTTTGACTACGTCTTCATTATCACCATCAAGCGGTCGATTCTGATTGAACAAATCACTTCGGCGTTGGCGTGAACGATTTGTTGGTGTTGGACTTGTACTTCTTGAACTTCCGCAACTCTTTCCTTCATTTTTATTACCAATTTTGCTTTTTAACTCGGCATTTTCTTTCTTCAACAACTCATTTTTCATTGTCACGACACCTAATTCCCTTTTCATATCTTCATAGTATGATAATTTTGAATGATTTAAATTCGAATTATTCATCGCTGACGATGTTTTATTACTATCGTTTACATTAATGTTCTCCATTTCATATATTTTCCGTTGTAATTCAGTATTTTCCTCATCCATTTCATGAATTTTTTTAACGATGTCGTCCATTTCTGCATCGAGTTCAACGTTTTTATTTTTAAGTTGAATATTATCATTGGTTAAACGCACAAGATTAGCTTCGAGTTGAATTATTATTGAACGTTTTTCTTCAAGTTCCAATGCAATTATATTTTTTTCTTGCAATAATGCATCATATTTATCACAAAGTTCCGACTTATCATTGAATGCATTTTTACTTCTATCCAATATTGTTTTTAATTCCATATTCTCTCTACAAACATTTTCATAACGTCCCTGTAATTCTGCATGTTCAATCATCAATTGACTTTTATGCTTTTGCAATTCGACGATACGATTAGTCGCACCCTCCAAATTTTTCAATTGAGTTCTATTAGCATCACGCAATTCTTCCATTTCACGTTCAACAGTCAATTTACTTGTGCTATTTCGCATTTTTTTAATCAAACGTTCATTCTCGCGTTGAATCTCTTGGCATTTATTCTTCAACTGTTCCAATTCTGATTGAAGAATGGTATTTCTGTTTGTTATATCTGCCAATTGTTTATTCATAACTGTTGATTTTATTTCCTGTGAGTCTAATTGATCTTTGAGTGAATTAATTTGTTGCTTATTCTCTTCACTCAATTTTTCCATTTCACTTCTATAAGTCTCTAGCCGTAACTGCCGCTCAGACGCTTGGGCTTTCAACATTTCATATTCTGGTTTGATTGTTTCCAAGTGCGTTTTATATTCTGACATTTTATCACATTTAGTTTTTAATAAAGCAGTTATCTCATCGATTTTTTGACTTTTGAGATTATTATCGTCATTAGTTTGATTGTAAATGTTGGAAAGTTCTTTCAATTCGCCTTGCAAATGTTGGATTGTGGTATTTGATTTCACTAATTCATTAGTTTTCATATCAATTATTGATTTCATTTGTCGTTCATTCGCTTCAAGTGCCTCTAATTCTTTTTTCAAGTCCATATTTTTAGTTTTGCTCATCTCCAACAAGCTAGAAAGATCTTCAATTTTTTTCTTATACTCATTCTCGATTTTAATAAGTTTAGTTTTGAATTCAACTTCACGAATTTCAATCGCCTGTTGAATCCATTTTTCACGCTCGTTCGTTAAATTTGTTGTGTCATCTGATTGTAGATTGGACTTGGAATGTTTCTCATAATCAGCTTGAAGTGTATTGAAATCAACCTCCATAACAGCGATTTTTTCTTTCAATAACTGTTTTTCATGATCACTGTCCAATAATAAATTTTCTAGTTTAGAAATTTGTGTAATTAATGTTGTATGTTTAATCTCTTGCTTCGCTAAATTATTTTGTAAGCGTTCGATATCGGCTTCAAGTTCTTTTGCCCAAGCGGTACTACGTTTTTCTGCATCCACTGATTGTTTATTTTTTTCGACCAGTTCGTATTTTTCACGTTCGTGATCCCGACGCAAAGTTTTTATTATTTCTTGTTCTTTTGCCATTAATATCGTTAAAAACACACTAAATAATTCACTTACTGATTTCCCATCATAGTTTTTCACCTCTCTCTGCTGCAATGTTGCTATTTCTTTTATTATGAAAGCACGTGCGTCAGCCAATTCCTGAATTGATTTGTCTTTAACTGAATTTTGAGTAAAACTCTCATCACAAACTTCCATGTTGTGATCACTTACATTCATGTTTGTTTTATTCACTTGAGCTTGAAGTTCTGTAATACGTTCAGATAGACTTGCATTTTCCTCCGCAGAATGTGCCAATTTCTCATGTAATTCTTTCACAGATGTCTCGAAAGTTTCAATATTCTCTTTGTATTTCTCAAGTTTTAATATCAAGTCCATAAATTGTTCGCGTTCATGAATTGGTGTGGATTTTATTTTGTCTAGTTCCGACTTTAGAATGGCATTTCTCTCTTCGGAATTGTGCAAAGAATCAGTGAGATCTTTAATTTTAGTTTCAAGTACTGATTTTAATTCTTCCGATTTGTTCTGCAATGAATCATTACTGTCTTTGGCTTCTTTCAAGGACTGACGCAATTCATTTGACGTCTCTTCATAATCACTTTTCTCGCGATTCAGACATTCGATTTCTTCCTCGAGGCTCGATTTTAATTCCTCCAATTTCTTGATATCATTGTGCGATTGTTGCAGCTGGTGATTCAGGGTTTTTACATCCTTCTCAAGGATAAGCACACGTTGTTGAGCATGTTCAGTTGATTCTTCTGCGGTTTTTATTTTTGTCTCATATGTTTCTCTCGCTGCTCGCAAAATTTTAATTTCCTGTTGCATGTGTGTCATGTTGTTCTGGAATTTCTCAAATGCGTTGATTGTCTTTGCTAATTGTTGTTGTTCAATTTTATATTTTTCCAATTCGCACTGACGACGATCGATTTTAGCATCACGTTTACTTGTTCTTGGTGAGTCACAAGGTGAATGCCGAGAAATGTCAAGAACACTGCTGTTATTGTCGCGTGTTTTTTCCGTATCACTGTTTTTCTCATTCAGCATTGTCCACTTTTGAAGACTGTCATGTAGGATTTCAAAATCAGTTTGCAATCGCTGAACCTTCTCTTCCACAAATGTGATGTCAACATTCTCAAGAACGCTGTTGCTGTTCATAGATGTTTCATGAATGGAAATATTCATATTCTGATGAGCTTTATTTGTGAGTTTCTCGACTTCAGTACGCGCACGTTCGAAGTTATCCTGGAATTCATACCAACGTGTATTAAGCAATTCCATGTGATTTATGATGGCACGCTTTGCTTCACTCAATTCAGACGTGCAGTGACACATTTGTTTTGCATCTGCTAACTTTGCCATGAAAATTTCAAACTCATTTGCTAAATTCGCAAGCGCATCGACTTTTTTCAATAATTCTTCAAGATAATTCGATTTTTCATGCGTATTACTTTTGAGTTTCTCATATTCCTCCGTTAGAATGTCAAGTGCTTCAATTTTTGCTATCAAATTCTCAGACAAATCAACATTTTCATTTTCAAGAATTTTCGCACGTTCTATCATGTGCTCCCATTTTTCACGGTAAGTGCAGTCATCTCCACATTGTTGTGGTTGTTTATCTTTCAAATTTTCTAATTCCTCAATCTTTTCCATCAAATTGTTTGACAAGTCAATATTTTCATCTGTTAGAGTTTTAATTGTCCTCTCATATTTGGCGTAAATTTCTCTCATTTTTTCATCATCATTTTGTGCTACCGATTTTTCGAAATCGTCCACTTTATCTTGCAACATCTTGATTTGCATTTCTTGTGCCTGTTTCTCCGTTATGAGTGTGTCGGTTTGAGATTTGAGTTCATCAATATTTTTCTGAAAATTAATTTCGATTTCATTTGCACGCTCTTTCTCTGTTGTTAATTTTCCTGCCATGTCAGAGTTTTCTGTAGTCAGTATTAGAATAGTTTGTTGCAATTTTTGAAAGTCTAATTTAAACGCACCGAAGTCTTTTCTGATTCCAGCAGTTTCTTGTATTTTTGATCGTAAATTCACCGCAAGCTTTGCATTCTCTTCTTCCAGTGCTATTTTCAGATTCAATAATTCTCTTACAATACTTATCAATTCTTCTAAAGTTTTTTCTGATAAACACTTTTCCAATTCGTCACATGTAAGAGTTAGGAGTACTTTCGAATTATCTAATTCTAATTCCCTCTCTGTAATGGTTGTATCATTCACTGTGCAATCAACATTAGATAGATTTTGTGTACATGACGAATCAATTATCTCACTTGTTACAGTTGATACGTCCATACTGTCGAAGTAACTACCATTCGCGAAAATGCTACTTGATTCTTTATCATCTTGTGTCACATCTAAAAGTTTTTTCTTTGCTTTCGTTTTTTTTCCACTTCGGGGCGATTCAGCCATATTTAATGGTTTCACAACTTGACAAATACGAGATGAAGATTTCAAATCATTCAGTGAAATATTTTGAACGACATTGTCACATCGCGATGAATCTTTAACGTTTTCATTATCTGATGCATCAATTTTTAATGAGTCAAAATCACTTATCAACAATTTTTTCTCACTTTCTAACATCTTTAATGCAGCGGCTTGACATTGAAGTTCTTTCTTCATTTCCTCATTTTCATCTTGCAATTTTTTCGTGAAACTCTGCAAATTTTCGTTATAACTCTTGAGATTGTCGATTTCACTCTCGTAATTATGCATTTCCTCCATCGCTAAAATTTTTTCATTCAACTGAGTGCGTTGTTCATTTATGATACGTTCAAATTCATTTTTTTCGGCCATTACATAATCTAATTGATTTTTTAGCTCCGGAATTATCTTCAACTCATCATCTTTCTTCTGGAGTAGTGTCTGCATTGCTATTCTGTCCCCGTCATACATCGTTCTCTCACTCTGTATGTTTACTAGATGATCTCGCAACTTTTCATTTGCTGCAGACATTTCATTGATTCTATGTTGATGGGATTTGATGACATTTTCGGAATTCGCTGTCACATCTTCTATGCGTTCTTTCAATTGTGCGATTTCCAAAATTCGCTCCTCCAATTGCCGAGCTAAGTTGTCATTTTCACTTTGCAAATTCTCCACAACTGAATTCTCTAATTTGTTCTCACTGATAGTACTATTTTGAGTGATTGTTTCTGATGTTTCATTAGACTTTTGTAGAAGAATTTTCTCCAGTTCCTGAATTTTCAATTCTTTTACTTCAATGGCTGATAGTGCCGCGTTGAGTTGTTCTTTATTTGACGATAATAGTACATGATTTTCACTAGATGTTTTTTCAGATTCTCTAACAGTTGCATTTAGACGCGATTTCACTTCACAAAGTTCATTACTCTTACTATCGAGATCTGACTGCAATCTTTCGATATCAGTCTTCATTTCATCGAAACATTTCTCATAAAACTGTAATCTTTCAACAGTTTCAGTGAATTTAATGGCCAGTTGATGATTATTGTTATTGGCAAGTTCCAAATCTTTTTGTGCAATTATTTGTTCCAACTCTTCAATCCGTTTGGTATATTCTTCAATTTGAGATCCAAATTCACTCTTCAATGGTGTTTCACTTATTGTTTCCATCTGTTGTACAGTTTGTGATAGTTTTGCTTTCAACATTTCGTTCTCTTCCTGTGTTTGCCTCAATGAATTATCGAGTTCATCAATTTTCAATATGAAATCATCTTCAGTAAACGATGCAGACGGGGCAGACGATACGTTACTGTTGGATTGTAACTGTGACTCCAATGATGCAACTTTCGTTGTCAATTCTGCAATTACCGATTGAAGATGAACAATATCAGTAAACTTTTGTTTCTCATTGGTATCTGTGAATTCTTGCCATGCAAGATTCAATGAAGCTTCAAGTTCTCTTTCCCGTGTTTTGTGCTTGCTTTTCAATAAATCAATTTCAAAAGTATAAGAATTAGATTCGTCTTCAAGAGTCTTTTGTCTTGTCAGTGCTGAATTCATTTTTGATTTATAATCATTTTTCTCTGCCTCCAATGAAGTCAATGTTTCTCGTAATGACGATAATGATTGCACCTCTTCCTCTAATATTGCACATTTGCGCTCGGATTCCAAATATTTTTCGGCCAAAATTCCATGATCGCTTTGTAATTCGGCATACTTTTTATTCAAATCTTTACACACTTGTTCACTGTCGGCCAATGATCTTGTTACATATGATAAATTCTTCTCGTATTGTGCTTGCTGATTAAAAAATTACATTGTCATTTACTTATAGATAGAAAAATATTTTATGAATGATAAAATAAGAATGAGGAGCAAACAAAATTTCACTCACATTGGCAGCGGCTATCCAATCACTTTGTAATAATTGCTTCTCCAAAGTCGTGAATTCTCGAAGTTTGTCGTATTCCGACCGCAATGTTTCAAAGTCTTGTCGTAATTTGACCTTTGGCGTACTTGGTGATGGGTCACTAAAAAAGGAAATGAATATAAAATGAAGAGCAGTGTCAGAAAAGAAGACAGACAGATGGAAATTGATCAAAATCTCGTGGGCGAATTTTTGTTGTGATTATATAAATAACAAAGTTCGTTATCGTGCGATAACGAAGTCAGGTGGCATGCGAATTAATCCAGTTTACCTTGAAGATGAACTGCGCTCAGGTGTTCGTTCTGGACTGCAAATATTTATATTTTCATCATCAACATCTTCAACAGTTGTGTGCGGTCGTGTTGTTACAGTAGGCGCTACAAAACCGCCATCACTGCCATTAGAAAAACGATTTTTTTCGCGCTGATCTTCAATGAGTTGAAGTTCAAAATCTGCAAAGGCGGTGTGAAAAGCTGAAACATATTATAACATTTTTTATTCTCAGTGCTTACTGTGAAATTGATTCTATATAAAATTTGTATAATCCATTTTGTGATTGGGTAAATTGCCCTAAAAATGTTAAATTTCTTTTGTTTAAACATAAAACTCACATTGATTGAGCACATCCATATTATAAATATTATTCGGTTCAATTAATTCGTCCATTCCTGTTTCGGTTTTCAATTCACATTCATCGATGGTTGGTAGAGCAAAACTTTTCCCACATAGACTTGGTCCACCACTAATAGTACCCGCCCAAGTACGTCTACGACGCGCTTTCACTTTAAATTCTTCCTCATGTTGTGAATTACTCGATAGAATTTGCATATTTAATAATGCAATGCGTCCAAGTGAAATTTGCTTATCTTTTTCAGCCATTTCGGTTTTCATATTGGCCATTTCAGCTTCGAGTCTCGATTTTTGTGTTCTAATTCGCTTCAACAATGCTTTGTCAGAAATATTTTCATTAACCTGTGGTTTATTCTTTATTCCTTTAGCACGTACAGCGAATGCTAATGTGCACTGGGTTTCATCATCGGCTGCTGGTGTTACAGCACAAATAATTGCTGTCATTGCATTACCACCTAACGATGGTTGAAGAATCCTCGTCAATTTACTGTCACGGAAATTGATGAAGGATTGCGATTCACTGAGTTGTTTGATGACTAGTGACAATGTTGATAGAGATAAATTTATGTGACGACCTTCATTGAATCGTTCACCAGTGGCGCCAGTTTGACGTGCTCTTTCTGAGCCTGCCAGATCAATTAGATTAAGTTGCGCCTCATTCGCTGTGCCATCGGGATCATCTTTTGCACAACTCTCGATTGTTATCCGAAATAATGTATGACTGCGACTGCTCCGGTCATTCATGTTTGTTTCGCCGGTCCGACGATTCTTATCACCTTTTTTCATGGCACCCAGTACACAGGTTGCAGAATTAGTTACTTCTTCTTTGCAATCAATAGAAATGTGTCCATGATAATCTTCTTTTATTTTTAAGTCAACTCTATTTTTGTCAAGTAAATCATTAATTTTTTCGTTGTATATCTCAATGTAAGAGACCCTATCGGAATAAAGAAAAACAAATTAAATTCATTAATGTCTCATAATTTCAAGGCTCAATGAAACGTATATGCCCACGAATATCCAAAAATTCAATACCTCAATAAAAACTCTCGATCCGGATCATTGCGGATATAATTGAATATATAATCAACTGCAAGTGGAATAACACCTCGTTCTTCTTTCGTTCCCATCATCGTGTAAGTCTTACCCGATCCGGTTTGTCCATAAGCAAAAATAGTTCCATTGAAGCCACGCATCGCAGCTTCAACTATGGGTTTTACGGTGGCATCAAATACATCTTGATTCGACCTACCCATGTCAAATATATAATCTAAACAAAAACAAACAACATTCCATCAATCCTCAATGTATGTACAGCCATGAATATTCAAAGATGTATATCTGAAATTCTCATCCAATTCTTCAGAACAAAATCCTAGAAGTCATCTGATAAACAATCTCTAAAGAGAAAGGAACAAAGATAAACACGAAGTAAATTTTGTGAATAAAACGATTGAATGCATCATTTCCTTGGTCCACGTGAGGTTATAGTAACTTTTTCATAGGTACGAATTATTGGGAATTCAATAAAATATTGATAAGTATCAGAATAATTTGGAGGTTAAGTTACCAAATTGAAATTCAGCATCGCTTCTTCTGTTTGTTATTGGATCAATTTGTAGTATGGAATTGTCCTCGACAATCCATTGAATGGGTAAACGTTCATCCTTTTCTCGTTTTATCAACGGTCTCACTTTGATTGCGACTTTGATGTTGTCGGACATGTTTGATGTTGAAAATTACGTTGAATGTAACGAAAAAATAAATAAATAAACAGGAAACGACACACAATGAAGATCCACAACGACGAACAATCAGGAAAGTTTAATAATCATTTTGTCAACCGGCATCTCAACCACTAAACCAACTCAACTGTCGATTGACAAATGACGCGACTCATATGTATATAACATATATATTCGGGTGATGCGGTTATACATTTTGAATTCAAATTATCGGGCGTTTCATTGGTCAGATTCGTTTTCGTATAGACAGCGCTTTAACTTCAGTAATTTGCCACGAATTCGTTGAACCTGAGTAGAGTGATCGTTATGAATTTCTATGAATGAGAAATAATTTTGCTTTGTAAGAATGAGAGCAATATATGGTCGGTTTTATACTGGTTATATTTACTGACTAACAACTATGCCCATTTCTTCGAAAAATCTACAATGAATAGTATTCTGATGAATAAATTCAATATAATCCATAGATTTGAAAAATACGAGTCGATCTCGAACGGACTCAGCGACGCCTCTTGTGGACTCTAATGGAAGCTGATTTGATCATGAAAACGGATCAAAATCAACAGTTGATTGATGATAACACTGATATTTGATGATACTTGAAAACAGAATGTTAAAAAATCTGTAAATTGCTTGAAACTATTCATTGAACTTCGATTATAACCTCAATTTCCCCAAATTTGACGAGTATCATCTCAGAATCGGCTCACACCCAGGTTATACAAACACAATAGATGCGAGTCAATAACACAAAACAAGTTTGTATCGAGTTGATATCTGATGGTTGTTGAGGAAACTAAACTAGAGTTGGTCAGGAGAAGCCTGAGAGTGCCCACGCTGTAAGAGAAAATTTTTTCTTTATGGTGGCGCCATCGCACTACTATCATTCTGGGCGCCATAAAGAGAAAATTTTCTCTCACGGCGTGGGCTCTCTCAGGACATTTCTGCCAATTTCATCTTGCTTTCAGATTGGAAAATTTGGGTTTACTCAGTCGGTAACCTTATGACTATCTGCCGCCATTCCTGATCATGAAAAGTCTTTTTTTTTCATAGAACGACACTGCTGCCACCATCGACCAAAAATGGTAAACATACATACTTTGATTAGCATTGTTGGCTGCACTGGCGATATGATGTTTACGTGTCTTGTGTGTGGTAACCCTGATATCAATGGCCCATTACTGTCGTCAATCTCGGCAGACTCCTTGTGCTGTGTTGTCATTACAGAGGTGGGCATTATATAGGCAAAAAATTAACATTAGTACGGTTTTAAACCTCACCTTAATCATACTAAAAGAAAAATATGATTGTGTTCAATTGAACGTGCTGCGTGTCAACAATTGAACCACTTGCGACTGATCTAAATTCCCAACTAAAGTTGAGGTTCAGCTGTCGTGTTAGTGGTGGTGTGTGCGCGCCCTTCGTCCACACCATTCATGTAAACATTATTGTACCGTAATTTTTTACGTCACAAACTTGAATTTCATCATTTCTCGCGACTGAAATTGCAAAAATTATATATCACGATATTCGATTATCATTCAGGAATAGTTCAAGATTTCAAGCTAATTGCAAATGTTTATTGTTTATAAATATGAGTTATGATTTATATCCAATTATTTGAGGAACGATTATGCTTTATGGTAAGTATTCATTCTTCATTTTTCAAAGACGCGATCAATTTTACTTGTTCTCCAGCCTAACTATTTCTACTCTTTTTGCAGACAATTTGAAGATCGTCTGATACTCTGATCTGATGCAAATAATTATGGACCAAAAAGAGACTAGCCAGGTTATTAATAATGAGGTAAACATTCACAAAACAATTGGCGAAGTTGATGAAACTTCCAATGCCACTGTTATCAATGAAAAATCCAAAGAAATCACTCTATTGAATGCAGTCGATATTCTCGATCATGAATTAACAGATAATGGAAACATTTTAAAAGTGTTGAGTGATTCGCCGACGATGGAGAATGCACAAAAAAATTGTTTTTCAAAGTCTAATAATTCTTCTGATGATACAGATTCAAATAGTTGTACAGAAAAATGCGAAGAAAGCAAAAAAATAACTTTGAGCACTACAGATAAATGTGAATCAAAAACAGATTCTAATGATAAACAGACTGATACATATCAAGGTGAAGTTGCTGTAAAACATTTCGCGTCGGAAGAAATCAATGAGATTGACTCTGTATGTTCGACGTTGGAAAATACTCCGGACGAGTCGAACAAAACATTGGATAAATCTGCAAAAGACTGTAGTGACGCCAAAGAGGAATGCAAATCACTCAGTGGCGATAAAGTTATCGGAGAGATGATGGTTACATCATCCATCACAGAGAATGCTGAGGTTGCTGCAGAAACGTTTGATATGATAGATGAAACTATACTTATCTCCGAGCAATCACAAAAAGATGAAGCGGTTATAAGTGCAGAAGAGAAAAAAACAGAAGTTTTGCCAATCAGTGAAGATTCAATCGATAACAAAATAGAACAAACAACAGAAACAATTGAGTACAATATTATTGAGTATGTTGATATTGATAGTAACGAGATTGCCGATAAATCGGCAGAAAATAATACAGAATTGAGAATCACAGAAAAATCAAAAGGTACAGAGTTATCTGGTAATGGAGCGTTACCACAGATTGGGAAAGAACACATTTCCGATGTTTCGAAAACCGCCAAAGTAGATGAAAGAAATCCGAAAATTAAAAATGGCGAATGCACATTAGATGAGCGTTCGTCAGAAACTATTGTGGATGAAAAGTCATCGGATAAATTGGAATCGTCCAGTGCGGAAAAGAAACGAAGTGTTATAGAAGACATATTTGATGATTGGATGGACGAGAATGCTGATGAAGAATCAGTATCAACCAAACATCATGATGATGTCGAACAGGAATTGAAAAATCTTCTAGAAGATGATAAACATGTGAAATCAACTGATAATACGACTCATACAGCAAAGGCTAGTACAAAGAAAAGCGTTTCCTTAGTTCCCACATCACCGAAATTATCGAAATCCAGTAATACACAAGATGGCAAAGCCATATCAGTTGATAATGACGATTCGATGAAGCTTTCGGCAGCAAGTAAAATATCTCCACAGAAAACGACAGCATGCGGTGGAGCTGTCGGTTCAGTGCAGAACGTAAGAAAACCATCGACACAAAACACAAAACCTGATGTTAAACCGATTGATTCGATGGGCGCAAATCCGGTGATATCAACAGTAGAAATAGCAAAAGGAATGAAAGGTTCGAAAGACAAAGAACTTGAATCCTCACGGAAGGAAATAATAATTGTGAAAAAAGTGAAACCGAGAACACCAAGTAAACCGGCCGTTACATCACCGTTGCCACAATTGATAGCTATTGATAGCATTGAGAAAGTCCCTGCTATTGAAAGCAAGACTCATGTAGACAATAAAGAGTTATTAGCAATCCTTGAGGGCGACGAGGATCCAGATTGGTCGGATTTAGCGCCACCAAAATTAGTGGAAGAATCCAAAAACTCTGACGTTGTTGTTGGACATAACTCACCACCCAAACTTGATCCGTTGATAGAACGGGAGCTCGCGTTGAAGCAACTATTGGAGCTGCCAGCTACGCCAAAAAAATTACCGCCAAAAAAAAAACCTGTACCCAAACCAGTACGAGGTAGAACATCGAAGGAATTGACGTCGACAGAATCGCGTGAGCCTTCGAAAAAAATTGTGAATATCGATTTGGTGGAGAAAGAGAGTAGCGATGTTGACGTGATACCGGTAAAATCACCACCCGTTTCAATTGACTTGACTAGTACTGATGATAATCAAGATATGAAAATCGACGAGACGCGATCTGGTCGAAAACGGAAACCAACTGAAAAAGCGCGGGAACATGAAATTAGTGCGAAACGTCAAAAAATTGTCAAAAGCAAAACTATACCGAAAAAAACAGCGAAAGATAGTAATACCGAGGAAGAATCTAAACCGGGGAATGTCATAGAGAATAATATTCCCCCAACAAAGGATACACCTACAACAGATGATGAAATCATTGAGACTGAAAAAGCCGAACCCATAACTCCACCAGCGGAAACGAGTTCGACACAGTCAAACGATATTGAGCCTGATGATGACGTGGTGGCAAAGAAACCGAAAGAATCCCCAACAAAAAAAACTGCACAATCAAGTGCCAAACGGAAAGTAATTGGGAAAGTTCAATCAGTAAAAAAAACACCAGCAAAACCTCTACCTAAAAAATCCCCAAAGACGACTAAAAATTCGAGAAAGAGTGCGGATGGCACCACTACTGAAGTAAAACCGAAGAAAAAAATAATAAACGAGATAGATCGTCTTCTTCAAGATGAGGGTGTAGTAAATCTCTTATATGATGTTGAACAACCTGGGAAGAAACGTTTGATACCGGTAACCAAATCCCAAGCAAAAGTGATGGACATTTTGAAAGTCCAACGTGAATTGAAAATACGGACGAAACTTGTTCGAAATGCAGTTTTAAGATTAAGAACATCTAGCACAGCACCGAGCAATGTCACGCCCAGATCGAAGCGGTCAATTTCTCATAATAATGAACAATCATCACAACAATCAACGCCAGAGAAAAAATCACCACAGGACTCGACAAAATCACCACGTTCGTCTGTCACATCTCCAACGGAATTTATGTATCCAGCAAAAATTCGCAATGCCGCTGATGCATCAATAATTGTTCGAAGACATTCGTCAAGTTCGTTCTCAAGTGCGTCAGGTAGTCCCCGAGTTAGTATTGATGGAATCGATAGACACGGTCTTGCAGACAGTGCAAAAATGGACGATAATCATACATTAAGATCAAATAAACGACGATTATCAGTAGAAGATAAAAAAAAATGTTTAGCGGAGGCTAAGAAAAGTAAGAAAGAGCTGTTAAATGATGCAAAAATGAACGATATCATGACAATATTACCGAAAGGCAAATTAACGCCAATAAAAACTCTTAAAAAGGTAGCAGAGACCAAGAAAGGTAAAGCCAGCAAGCTGGACATATCCACTGATGATGATGATATTATGTCCGAAGATGGTTCGCCAATGAATACTCGATCGAATGGCGCAAGCGGAAGGAATATGAAGAATAATAAAAAAATTCTTAAGAGTAAAGTTTCATTCGCAAAAGAAAATGAGAATGAAATGAATGATGAGCCAACAGAACAAGACGATGCATTGTCCGCGTGTCTCGCAGAGGCAGTGACTGCTTTAGCAAACGACAATGCTCGTACACGAACTGCTGCAATTAATCGGAAGACGAAATCGCGGGTATCCGATCCCGAAGGAAGCCGAGCAAAGGACAAAATACAATTCAGCAATAAAGAAATAAATGTACAACGACATGGTAATCTTGTACAATTAATTCTTACACCATCAACTACGTCGAAAATTCGTAATGGAATTACACTTCAAATGATGCAAGAATTTCGTGAAGCACTTACGATATTAAAAAAAGATGACGATTGTCGAGTCGTATTATTGACATCAACGGGCTCCAGCTTTTGTGAGGGTCTTGAATTATCTACGTTGTTGCAGGACAACAAAGATACCAGACGAATAAACGCTCAGCAATTGGCAAATGGAGTAAAGTACGTATTGTATATTTTAATTGAAGATCAACCATGCAGGATTGTTTTTCGTCAGTGTTAAATAGGCCTAGTTCAATGAGCTATTCAAAGTATTTCACTATTTTTCGCATAATTTGAGACAGATGAATGATCGATTGATGAATGAGATCCAGCTTTTATTGGAGTTTAACTTACCAACTATAAAATCGAATCATTCCCTATTATAAAATACCAGAAAAAGTAAAACCACTCTGTTATTCACTCCTAATACGACAAAATTGAGAGACATTGATATTAGTCAAGGGAAATTACACGAGAAATTCCTTCGAGTGTTTAATTTATCTCTCAATCTTAAATGTCTTTACTTTTCAGGGACTTCATTAAAAGTCTGGCGACATTCAACAAACCAATTGTGGCGGGTGTTCAAGGTTCAGCGGTGGGTTTAGGAGTAACTATGTTGCCCTTGTTTGATCTTGTTATCGCAAGTGACAAAGCATCATTCAGCACACCGTATGGAAAATTGGGGCAAATTGCAGAAGGCGCTGCAGTTTTCACACTTTCACACGTGCTTGGGAGTGCTGTGGTAAGTAAAGAAATAATTATAAATAAATATTCTCTCATATTATCAGATGAATTTTTTAATCTAAATATTTATAATAATTCTTGATTATATTTTGATTATAGACAAGTGAACTTCTGCTTGGTGGCAGAACGCTGACAGCTAATGAAGCACTTCGAGCTGGACTCGTGACGAGGGTTCTTTGGCCTGATCGGTTTCAAGTTGAACTATTGCCTTCTCTACGCGCCATGAGCGAGCAGTCTTCACAGGTATTTCAAGTATTTTTTTATATCATTCAATTTTCCTAAGATGAAAATTGTCTTCTCTGGGCTGTGATTTTATATATTCTTATTAATTCTATTTAATTGCAATTGTTTTCATCAATCAATATTCTTCTTCAATTATTAAAAGATCCTAATTCCGTAAATGACTACTATAACCTGAAAAATGCATTTTACAGTTTAGACGTTAGATGTCATAAAATCCAAATCTATATTTGTTAAAATCACTCTCCAGTATTTTTATGAGATTCAAGGAAGAATAAAACATTTCAACATTTTTCCAATCATGATATAATGAAATGCATACAAGCGACCAAGTGTGTTTATCTTTCATTTAAATCAATACTTTTTTATATCAAGAAATGATGATAATTTACGTTTACATTCAGTAGTGTCTACTTGATATATTCCATGGATTACAATATGCTCTGAAGGCTGAGCCCATGTACATTAGCTCTTGTACAATCTCTTTTTTCTTATTCTTAGTGATGCACAAATTTCCTACGGGACACGAACATCGATAGTAAATTGAGAAAATGTCAGTTCTTACAAATCCACAAAATTCGTAACTATCACACATCCTTTGCTGAAAAAAAAATAAAAAGGAAATATATATTCAATAATTATCTTCATTCTCATTTGATTTTTTGGTTTTGGATTAACAGAAAAATTACCTTAGAACATCTGAAAAGTTGATAAACACGATCATCAATATATTCATATTTTTTTAATTTCCAATAATGAGTTTGTGGACATATACAATTGACGGATACACTGTTGACTGCTATACTTGTCCGTTTTCCATTTATTGTACCATCAACAGTAACGGCATTTTGTTTTGGCTTACAAATTTTTCGATCGTTAATTGGTAGACAGAACTGGGAAATAAATAGAAAATTAGTGTAATAAATTATGAAATTGTACTTTTGCATGCATTTATCAAATTGTAGAATAATATGAATTTGTGAAAATAACTTTTAAGAGTGATCGATTGTTGAGAATGATTGAATGATTATCGGTCTTCTCTGACCAAGGACATTCATCTCCATTAGGACATCGACACATTCGTTCAGCCAAATTTGACATCCAAAATCGTTGATGAACGACATTGCAAACTTCATTTGGACGACACTCATTCAAAGTACTTTCTCCAGTTGCCTTAAATAAAATTATCAAATTAATATTGAAGTTTATACACACAAAAGAATTATTTAGATTTATGGCGCTATTAATTAATTCATAAATACTCACACCTTGACGATATTTGAATATAATATTTGCCGGTTTACTCGAAATTCTCGTGTATTGTGAATGACAAATGATCGAGATTGTCATTAAGAAACAAATTAATATCCACATTTTTTATTTTAAAAGTTTAAATGAGTCTTCTTATATGAGTATAAAACTGACTTGTGTTCACTGAAATAGTAACAATTTTGTTTCGACCATCTCTCGTTGGTACGTAGTTAAACCCACATACACGCCCACATTTGTTGTATACTTTATGTGGATAGTAATAAATATTGAGACATCGTGATTTTAAATTATTCATAGATCTATCTACTTTCTGAAATCTTTAAGTATTGTTGGCTTGTTTTATGTTCACATGATTCTATTATTACATTGATTGATTGACATGTTTATTTTTTTTTCTCTTTTTCTCATTGTCTGATTGCATTTTATTGCTTGAAGTGATGAGATAGATATTAGAAATTATAATCGGCAAAGGTTTCATGATAAAAATTTTGTCATTATTTTTTCTATTGTTCAGAGTCGATGAGAATGTTATGAAACGAAATTTTTGTATTTAGCATAATCAGATGTCAATCATGAAGTGAATAGAATTAATTCTGCATTATCTATAATTATTCTTTTGCATAAATAGTTTTTTTAAATTAAATTTCATAATATATTTTATCTTCTGGATTAATACAGAGAAAAAATAAATATATTCATATTTAAGTGTATTGAATTCTCAATGGAATGATGAACTGTATCGCGGATTTTGTAGGAAACATTGACAGATATATCGATCAAGTTTAATTCATTGAAAAAAGTATTGTAGAATGTGGGTCAGTAATAATTCCCTATACCAAGACGAATTCTAAAATGATAAATTATGAAATTCATAGCAAATCATGTGTAGGTATATCAATCTGTAAATAGTTAATAATTGTCGTTGTTTAAAAAAAAAAAAGATGAAATGTTGCAGTCACTGATTATCTCATAACACATCATTTTATAGTTTCTTCCGAAAGTAATTACGTAATAAAATATTCTTTCTGTTATCTTGTAATTTGCGATAATGAAAACGTACAAATAATATCCCGAAATGATTTCTTTGCACTGATGTTAATAAGAATACAACATGTATTGAGAAGTAAAAAATAGAATGATGCTGATAAAAAGAGGTTGATGAACTCTTGCTCGGTAATGAAAACACCACCTTCAACTTCAATTATCTCACAGACAAGAGAGACAATATGTTGATTTTTTTTTTCTCATTTAAAAATACTAAGCGAAATGTTGGAAGTCAAAACGTTTGCCAAGTAGAATTACTGTACATGTAGAGTAATTATATTTTTGGGATGAAGATAAGAATATTTCGTTAACGAAAAACTGGGAATGACATCACTTTGCTAATCAAAATGTCTTGAAGTAGATAAAAAATGTTATTCTATGCTATTATTTCAACTGGCAAATTAAATTCTACACTTTTATTGTGCAATCATAATCAATAACTAAAAGTTAAGTAAGAAAAAGTATTAACTGTAGCCGAATTATTTTTTTTTCAGTCCATGGAGGCAACAAAGGCACTTCTTCGACACAGTCTACGCAAAAAATTGGATGCTGCATTAGAATCTGAGAGCTATCTCTTGGTTCAACATTGGTGTTCAGTGGAGTGTCAGGAGGCAATCAGAGCTTATATGGATGAAAAGGTGCAATAAAGCACTTTTTATAGAATATCGTGAGAAAAAAAAACTAAGAGAAAAATGGAACAAAAAGTGGGATATCTGTAGCTATGTACATTGCATTCAAAATTATCTGGCGTGAAATTTATATCTGAGCTATGACAGGAGAAAGAAAGAAAAGATGGGGAAGTGAGTAAGAGAAAGAAAGAGGGAGAAAGGAAAAAACAGAAAGAGATTTTCGGAAGGTGTGCATGTAATTTTTTTAAGAAATCGGTAATGCAATAAGAAAGATATATAAAACCGCGATAACAGATTAATAATAAAAATGAGTTGAATTGCGGATGGCATAAAGAAAAATGGAGCCTTTGTTTTTGAAAAATGTGAACCAAAACTAAAATAACGAAGCAGAATGTTTACTGTATCTTTCTTTTTTGTTTTATTTTTCCCGCGATAAGAAATATGAATAAAATTATTTTCTTCTTTAATTATAAAGTGATAATTAATATACAAAAAATTTGTTTAGATTTGTCTCTTTTCATTATCACTCTATTTTTTTTTGTTCTTTTATTTTCTTTCAGTCGTTAGATCATTGCAGAATTGTTTAGATAATGAACAAAATTATTTTACAAATAAGATTTCATTTAGGGTTATAATATTTTATCATGAATATTGTATTGATCAATGTATACATTGAACGCGCATACGTTCCCTATTTTCTTTCTTCATTGTATTGTTATATCATGGCTGAATGAAGATGGAGAATCAAGTTTCTGAGTGTCGTTGTTTTTTTCGAATATGAGCCACAACTAATAGATCATCACGAGAATTGTTACAGAATTATATATTATGTATTTATCAAAATTTACAGACTTCATCAAAGAGCATAATAGGAAGAAAAAAAAAACAACAAATTATATTACATGGACAATTGTACAAATGTCTCTTTTGATTTTGTTTCATTAATGGCACCTTTATTATGAATATATGTCAATTTATCTAACAAAAGCTCATTTTTTCGGTGGTCCACAGATTTCCCACAAATTTTTGGCTTTAAACGCCAACGTGAACTTCAATGAATGTCTAATAAAGAAACGTAGAAAATTATGTTTTAATTTTTTTTTCATTTTTCTTTTCATTCGTTCTTTTATCTGTTGAAATTGGTCACGCGGGGGAAGTATGAGGATATATGAAATGGATTGAAATAAAAAATAGAAACGAGCAATTAAAATGGAACTCACAAATATGTGCTAATTTCAATTGAACAATTTAAAACACATGTATTATTTGATAAATATATATATAAAACCCGTACAAATATAAATGAAATATTCACAAGCCAATTTATGTACTTGTGTTTTTTTTTTGTTTTTGTTTGCGTGTAATAAAAATAGAAGTATATTATCTTCATTATTTTGGGATAATACTTTAGTATAGCCTAAGTCTTTTCTGTTTCTTCTTTTATTTTCATTCACTTTTGAGCGAATTGTGAAACAAATGCCTTTTTTCTTTTTCTTCTTCATCAAAATCGTAAGTCTACAAATTCAATTTTTTATTGACTACAATTCCGTATTTCTTTCCTTTTTTTTTTTCATTTCCGCATGAACATTTGATAGAGATATTTATTCGTTCCATTTACAATCAGAATTTGTCGACTATATCATTTAAAAAAGGCCGATTTTTTTCTTAATATCTATCTGCTTCCATGATGGAAGTTCTTGAAATTCGTCTATGTTCATACTCAGCAATTCCTGTATGCGCAAAAAAAGAAACACAAATTTAATACAATATATTTTTTAAGCTGATAAAACATATTGAAATAAAAATTGAAAATTGTGACAAAAAAAAAAGCCAAAAGCAAAAAATTTATATCCATTAATTTTATTGACCTACCTGAAAGTGTTGTGGTGATAAATATAACTCTAAAGTAGTAGGATCGACACCTTCAGGCAGGGGTCGTTGTAATAATTGAGCAGGGGGATAAGTACTTTGCATTAAACGAGCCAGCTCGCTTTCAACGGACAATACTTCACCAGGAGCACGACCATCCTGGAATAATACAATAAAATTCATTTCCAAGTTTGAATAATGATCCAAACCAACAATGAAGGAGAATTTTGATATTCACCTTTATATTTAATTCCGCAACTTCATCATGATCAGTCCAAGTAGGGAAGAGATTGATGAATTCACGCGGTTCCAATCCGGCCCATACCGAGTAAACCGAACACTTTTTCGCATTTGAATGAAGCTTTTTCCAATATTGCAATGCCACTGTCATTGCTGCACGTCGTTCTGCTTGCCATCTCACCGCGCCACTTCCTGTCTGATCATCAGAGCCAGAATCAGGCCACCAACCTTGCCACAGCCAGAGTTCTTCTTTGTTATCCAGTAGAAACAAAGCTGTAAATATGAAAATTAGAAAATAATCGTCATGTGCAAGTAGAAAAAACTCAAGCCAAAAATTCCAAGCCTTTTCACTTATGCATAAATACGCACCAGGTTGATTCACTTGATATAATTCTTCTTGCAAAAATGGAAATGGTGTTGGATTGTTTGAGCGATGAGGGCACAGGAATTCCGTTACTGTAAATTCTCCAGAGAGACTTGAAAAATGGAAAAGCCTCGGTGTATGATGCGGGATCCTTTTTCTGTTCAACGTTAAGTGAAGTTTTCTATCCATTCCACCTATTGATGCATAAAGTATTTCTGTATTGATATTACTATTCCCTTTATAGCTAAAGTTAAATTTGTGTACACATTTACCTTGAAAAAATTCTGTGGGTTCTTCGCCCTCGTATATTTCGTCAACGGTTAATATTTTATTGGCACATAATCCAGCTTCAGGTGGACAATTTTCTATCAACCTTTTTGCAGCATGGGAAGCATTATTTCTCACGTGACTCAATGAATGACGGCCATGCCATACCAGAATTTTTTCAGATTCCGCTTCAAGAAACAACATTGATCCACGACTACGCAATTGTTTAGGACTGCGTGGAACTTCAATCAATGATGTCTCGGATTTTTCAGCACCTCGGCAAATATAAACCCTCGATTTCTTCGCATCCATTCCCTCCAATCGTTTACCCGAATGGATCACCATTCCACCGTTAAACAGATTGAGAAATGCCGCCGATTCGTTACCCTCAACAACGCGAATTTGTGGACCTTGCTCTTTGTCAAGTTCAACTGTTAATAAAGCAGCAGTACCTTGCTTATTCAACGATGCATTTTTCCCTTGCCAAATGAAATATGCACAACGATCACGACCCTCCACTGCATGTTTCGATGGTAGTCCACTTAATTCACGCCCAGTCACTGTTATTGTATACATCCAACGAACAATATAACTATCACCAGTGAAGAATTGTCCAATAGATCTTTCGTCGAGAAGTGTAGATGAATATTCATCGATGTGCCAAACACTCACTTCAGTTGTAACAACTAAATATTGCCTACTCATTTCCTCATCAAACCAGCCATTCCCTCTCCCTAAATGATACCCCTCAAGTATTAAATCAACAAGAGAATCATTTAGTGTAATCATTAAATTTACATCGGGAGGTTCGATTATTATTTTAGGATCAACCTGTTCTTTTTCTTCTGGCTGTTTTACTTTTATAACACCAGAGACATTCGGCCAGTCAAGAAACTTCTCTCGAAACAAAACGGTCTCCATATGTTGAGTTAATTTAGCTAACAAACACCAATTTGGACGTAGAGAATGTTTTTTTATCGGTTCTCGCATATTTATTCTACGTCCAATCATTGATGCCGCATCAATCGGACACGCAGTACATTCAGAATAATCATATCCTTCATTCCATAAATTTTGTGCTAAGTGCGTGGCTATCTTTCGTTTTTCTGTGGGCGCTATTTTACCATTCCACACGTACATTTCACTGCCAAAATCAAATATTAAAATTTTACTTGGATCAAGCATCTTAATCTTTGGTATAGCACCCCAATATTTTGCGAGAGGTATCAAACGATCATTCGCAATTTCATAAACAACATTTGTATCAATTAATGCCGATTCATATAGTTCATCTTCATCAGGATGACCAGCTTCAATCACTTCGTAATCCGTCGCATTATTTTCACCGAGTGCTTTCCAAAAATGTTCAATTTGCGATTGTGTACAAGTTTGTATATCTTCACCAATTGTTATCACTCTTGATGCACGACATCCAAGATCTTTATTTTGTTGTATTCTCAATGCAATTTCAGCAGCACGTGATTTTTCTATGATATTACTATACTTTCCTATATAGTGATAAAGTTCAGTTTTTGTAACTAATATATAATTATCACCAGAATTTATATTCGATGCAACAGCTTCGACTAGACGCACTTGAACATGACGACGACCTTTAACTAGTATTAACATTAAATCCTTATATGGACGTAATTTATTACCAAGTCCAATGTTATCGTCTGTAATATTTTTCAGTGTCACAGCGTTAAAATTCTCTGTTGAAGCTAGTCCAGCTAATGCTTCTACCGCTAGTGACGAATTTTGAGCAACTGAAAGAAAATCAAATACAATTTTCAATTATTATTATAATACGATACATCAAAATACCATTTTTATCAGTTGAATTTATATGTCATCAGATTTTATAGCTTACGCTTTTCTACATTTGTCATTTTCATAAATCTCTCTGCAACACCAGCTGTAGTTTCTGTATATTCATCTTTGAGATCCGTTCGTGCAGCCAGTGCTCTCAAAGGATTTCGTGAATGTACATTACGCCGATGTGCTTTCGTTGTTCTTCTCTTGCCAAGCCTAATTCAAACATCATTCTTTCAGTTATCATTCGAAATTAATTCAAATTATACATGAGAGAATATATCATTTGTAGCGCAACTGAATTCCAAAGTTCGTATGTGCGATTTTATATAAATACATATGTCTCCAAATCTTTTGGTTTCAAATTCTATATTTATTTTCTTGTGTTCAGATGATGTTCAAATGGACACAGCAATAAATCCCACGTCTATCTCAGTTTGAAAGAAAGAACTTTGATGCATACGATCTTTCGACTACAGTCACACAATATTATGAACAATGGTTTTCTCATAACCCACAATTCGGAATATGATGTCACTACGTCCAAATCACTCTCCTCAACACCGATACTCTCTTCTAGACATCTATCAACGGAGACACTCTCAAAAAATGAAGTGAAAGTTTCATCATCTGCACGTGGGACAGATTGAATCGAGTAAGATTGTTTGTTCTTTGATTCATCATCTAAAAATTTCATTCACCATATCAATTTCATTCAATACGGTATAAAAGCCCACCACCATATGCATCATTACTCCATATAATACCACATACCACTTTCATCACTGCCACCCTTTGGGAAATTCTTCATATTCGTTTCAGCTACATGTTCGTTGTTGTACATAGCTGTCAAGTTGTCATTTGAATTTTCTAATGACAAATTAAACACAAAATTTTTTTGCTGATAAGAAATATTTCCACATTCACATATACAATAATATTTTATATTACATTATCTTATCCACTTACCTATATTGAGATGTTGCGCACGTGGAATTTTTTTTTTCCTTTCTGTAGATACACAATTGCCACCCATTGACTCAAATAATGGTTTAGAATTAATATTGAATGAATTCGGTTGTTCAACTTGCATTTTACCAGCGACAGAAAATTTAACAGCGTCAGTAACGGCGACACGTTTGCGCCATCCTTCAGCTGCTGATTCCAATTTCTCAAGTCGATCAGCTAATCTTTGTTGTTTCAATGCAAGCTCGTCTTTTTCTTTCTGACAAATGTCCACCATCTTCTTACAATCCTACATCAAATAATTATGTCGATGATTATCATTAGAGATTACAAGAATCGAGATAGGTACGTGTATAAAAGAGATAATAAAATAGATATTGTTTCTACTATTTCAATGCTGATATCTCTCGGCTTAGGTTACACGACTCTCATTTCTTACTGTTCAAATGGTCAAATCATATAGAAATTAATCACGCGCATTTTGAGTTTCTTTACTGCGAATGGTGAGAGGTGAGATTTCGTAATTTTATCCTTCACTATTTCATCCATTCGAGTAATATATGTTTAACATCGTATGTAAATAAGAATACTTTTCATCGTTTATATATTTCAAATAATATGATAAATAATAGTGTTGGTATCGGCTATTTCTCAATCGATTAGCTGGTATTTATTACAGAAAGCAATCTATAATCTTTGTATATAACTGGACGAGGAAAGATATTTTTAATAATTCCGTTTTGTTTAATCGATCTAACAAACTTCTTCGCTATTTTTGTAAAGTTCAATAGAATTATATATTTGTAAGAGAAGGAAAAAATTTTCTTATTGCGTGATCTCATATATATACATATGCAAAGTTATGGGAGTAATTTCGCGACCTCGCAGTTGTAGTTTTCTATTAGCGCGCACTGTAGCATACTCGCCTGAAACAATAGGAATATTTTATGTTTATGATAACATTACAGCTGTAGATGTGTTACAACACAAAAATAAAACGTGCCCAGTCGATGAGATCACGTGATATGAAAAGAAGAAGTTGCGATATCGCTGGAAAATATATCGTATCAGTTATATCTTGAAAGTAATTCAAAGCCGACATTTTCATTCATATACAACTGTAATACTGTTCATCATCCGTAGCGTGAACTTGTAATGAAAATAATACTTTTCGAACTTCCATTTCAACATAGTGCAACACAAGTCACACTTCACGCCTATGAACGTCTTCGTCGCATTGATTACTTTTATACTTCTACATTAAAATAGCATTTTATAACAAAGAAATTCTCTTCTACTCAGTTACATTTGCAACAGAATAGATTTCAAGAATATTCATTACGTAATATCAGAGTTAATAATTTCAATGTTTGCCGAGTTAATTTAAGTTTTCCAATGGAACATTGATTGTAACTATCCTCTACTTTTACAAATACTTCTTTGTTTTTATAAATTTAAACTTGACGTCATTCCGCTAGACAGTTCAATATAGTACTATTACTATATAAAATCGTTTTCAATCTTTTCATATAGCTATTGACTTCTTTAAACCTACTGAATTTGTCCAGAAATAATAATGAATATATATCGTTATATGTATTCATAAAACTTACATTATCATTAGTTTTCTCCACGATAGTTGAAGGCACTGGTTCGCTCGTTACCCGACGCTTCCAATCGTTCGAGCCACTACGTTGAAGTGCAGCTAAACGATCAGCAATGCTCATATTTGGAAAATCAACACTTTGTGCTGATGATAGTGGTCGTATATTTTTGATAATGTCAGTACTCAATAACTTTTCATCAATCTTTTCGCACTCCGATACACAACGTGATTTATTTATCATTAAACGATTGTGTTGTCTCATGAATTTCCGTGTTACCAGAGCACTTTCCTTTATTAAACTATTACTATCAATGTATTCAGATGAAGGCACTGTTGATTCATCCATTTTATTTTCCATTAAACACGATGTACGAATACGATCAATTTTATTCCGAAAAATGACACCATCATTGAGATCCTCAGAATAATCCTGCGATTCCATTTCTATTTCACTGTTTGTCACTGGTTCTTGATATTTTCGCATGTACACAGACTTATAAATTTCATTTGAATCAATATTCGAATCTGTTTGTGTAATATACTCCGTTGATTTCTGTCTTCCACTCAGAAAGTGTAAACTATTGGATGATTTCAAAATACTTTTCAACGGGTCATTGTGTAGTTGTATTGTAGTAGTAGAAATAGCTGTGGATGTATCTATTTCAAACAAAAAACAAATAATTCACTTTATAATACGAAGTTCACGAAAAAACACTTTATACCAATTTATAATGGAATATCTCAAGTCTGAGAGGTCGCTTTTTATTTAACTTTCTTATTAATAATTAAATAACATCACTCTATCGAAGTTCCAACAGATATTCTCAAGCTTTTTTTTTATTCTTCGAGCATAAATATATTGGTAAATCTATTCGAATGATTTTTTGTTGTTTGACTAGCTGGTGAGTTCACAACTGTAGAAAAATAACTAAAGAAAATGGCCACATCAATTATAACACTTCTATTTATCTAAAATCAGTTGCAAAATTTAAAAAATGCATAACTCTAAGTGTACTTTTTGTCCGTACAACATTTATTCCGAGAACTCTAAAACATATTTTTTCGTCGTCCCAGTGTGAGAGCGAAAAAAAAAACCAAGTGAAAGTGTTAATATTACACTCCAGTGATCAGCTATTCGAATAATTACTTTAACTGAAGATAAAAGGAGTATGAACCATAGTTATATATGTTCTCACATAGTAAAAAAGTTGGAAATTCAATTTCTATTGGAAAACCTTGAAGAAAATGGGTCCCCACAAACGAAAAGAATCGATTAATTGTATCGAATCTTGCACGTATTATTAATACCTCAAAAATGTTGATGCAAATTATGAAATTTATATTACTCATGGCAATTTCAAGAAGATTGAATCAATGTTATCTATTTACACCCAAATCATTTCTGAATGATTAGGAAAAATAGTGTAAAATTGTTCAAAAAGTCAAGTAACAATATGCCGGAACTTCTAAGACGTCTGTTTATGAATATTCTGCGAGGGACAATACAAATTATCCCGAAAGAGACTGAGATACTCCTTTGAATAAAACAGATGAAATAAGAATGATTTATCGATACAAAATATGAATGAACCGCAACTCACCTGGCGTGTCCGTAGAGTTTTTTTTCAAATCCATTAATGTGGCGGGAATACTTCTTGAAGCAACCTCGACCTCTTCGGATGTGATCGGTTGCGTCTTGAAGCGACTGAGCTGTCGCCGTTGGACTCGTTCAAGCGAGATTCCGGCATTAGCAATGCTCTCTGAGGCAATCCGATGATTAAATAAACGCACACGTTCAGCCAAACTCAATTTGGACGGATCAGCGTCATCTATTTTGCTTGTCGCTGTTTTGTCACGTTTGGATGTAGCTCGAAGCGATTCAAGATCCATGCTTGTATCAGTCATGCCCTGATTTTGCAATACAGCATCTTGCACCTCCTGATAAGTCACTGGCTGTGTATTAAATCTTTCATACGCTAGATCACGATGATGACGCGGCGAATCATCATTGCGTGGTGAAATGGGTCGAGCTGTTTGCAAGTGGCTATCCTTCGCACTGTTGATTTTGACCTGTTCTACCATCGCCTTGAAATGCAACGCCATTTGTGTCACATTATTTGTACGATCTGTGACATACTGCCGCCTCGTATTCAATGCCGACGTATTTTCATCTACATCGTTTTGGTTTACACCTGCACTCTGGGCCTGATGCTCTTTCAATCCATCGTCTGCTATCATCGCGTCTGTGTCCAAAATGTTCGAATTGTTGGCTATTACAGTACTGTTCAATGCTTGATAAACATCATTGTCAACACTTGATAATAGCTCTTTTCGATCACGGAATCGGCGTGATAAATGTCGTGCACGACGTGATTTTGCTAATCCTTCATTTAACTTCCGACAATTGGAATCTTCATTTGCCGATTCGTCATCAACTGCTGAATTATAATAGACCACTTCATCTTCTCTGTAAAATTCAAACATAAACAATTATTCATCATACGTTTTTTAGTGAATATTGCAGAGTTAGTCTGCTTGAAGAAATTGAAACAAAACGATTTTGATTTGTATGATGTTCAAGTAAATTCAGGCGAGTTTAGAATTCTCGCAAATCATAAATATGATTATACGAAAATAGTGGTAAAATGCAATTCTAAATATTCTTTTATACTAAGCAGATTTTATCTAAAGTTTAGTTTAAATTTTATGAAATGAAAATCTTCAAGATCGCGATCACTGTTAGGAGCTATCAGTAATGCAATTCACCACTTCCTTTGTACTTTTAATAAAACATAGAAACAAACATCAAAAAATTTCCACTAACTGCAAATTTAATTCAGAAGAAGACATCTCAAATATTATCATGATAAAAATACCTACTTCAACTATAATATCTCCTTAATAATTCAGGAATATTTTAAATATCAAAGAAAAATATAGACTATTGAAATTCTCCGATTGTAAACGACATGATTGATTGCAAAACTTTGGAGTTTGTTATGTTGGAATAGTATTCCATGCTTTCGTACACGATATTTTTTTTTCTTAGTGAAAGAAGAGTTTAAAAAATCGACAATACTGAAGTATAAATATAATGAATATTTACAATAAGCTGATGAACGTTTTTTTGTTTCTGAATTTTGATAGAAGAATTTGTGTTATAACAATTATCTATTCCAAACAAATATTTCTCTAAGAACACCTTGCGAAACATTCTTGTGAATTACTAAATGAATATCTACAAGGATTCTCATAGTAAAATTGTGTAAAGAGTAATGAATATATTTTTTTTGATATGCCAAAGAGACTAACCCTATCAACTGTTCCAAACGGAAAAAAAAAAATGAAATTTCACATAAAGACATTTGATTAATTTATTACTATGCGAAACAAGAGAATTCATCCAGTGAGGAATAAAACACTGTGAGACAGGATCAAGAATGAAAACAATAATGATGCTTACAAGAATAATAGAAAAATTAATGAATTGTATGGAGTGGAAAAGAAAAAGAGCAAGCAACGACGTACCTACTGGGCAACTTGAATGAGACTATGGGAGCAATGGATGAAGCTGAATTATTACAACGCGATGACGATGTATTTAAACTGGGTGTATAATGAACGTCTAAAATATCATCTCTGCTATCATACATTCCAGTCCAATCGTCGAATGACGTGTGTTCATGACCAACCGAACGTGCACGTTTTCGCAGATCCCGTGGTGTAATGTCACTGGAGCGCGATCTACCTGACGATGAATTCTTCAATATTGGTCGAACTGCGTCGCATTCAGGAAGACTGTTGGTGCGTCGTTGAAAAGCACGATTCTTCAACAATGAAAGTTTGTGTGGTGATGCGCTCTCGGATTCATTACTCGATTCTTCAGAGCTCTTTTTTGATAATTTGAGTATTGTTTTCTTCGGGCGCTCGTCATGTTCATCAGATTCGGTGCTAGATTTTTTCTTTAATATTGGTCGTGGTTCCAATGATGGTGGATCGCTAGACAAAGACTCCTCACGGCTCATTTTCTTCTTTAAAATTGGACGAACTTCACTGAAGAATCGATCATTGAAATTCTCCATACCACCAAGTGTTTTTGCAACAGCAACAGCAATGCTCACATGATGCCCACTAGGAGTAGACTTTCCGCCACTGCATGATGGTCGCTTCAAGATACTTTGAGGTTCCGGTGAGCCAATATCATAGCGATCATCTTCACCGGAACTTTTGCGTTTCAAGATTGAAGTTGGGTGTTGTGGTTCAGGACTTCGCAATCGTTTAACGAGCTCATCCAACGATGATCGCCTCTCATTTTTCAATATTGGACGCGACTCTGCGCTATTAATTTCAGTATAAACATCGGGTGAGTAACTTCGTCGTCGTAATATTTCATTTTCATCTAAACTACTTCGTTTCTTCAATATCCCATGTTTTTTAGCAATACAATTGTCGTCGTCCAAAACGACATTTGATAGTATGCGGGGGGACATATCTTCAGACGTATCTATGTCAATCGATTTGTGTTTGAGAATTGAAATTGGTAACTGTTGGTGACGATTTGGTGTTGATTGATGATGCACTTCATCGTTGATGATGGTTTTCAAAATGGAATTGGAATTGGTCGACATTGATAATGATAATGGCGATGACGATGATGATGAAGATGATGAGGATGTTGATGATGTGACAACACACGTGGATTTTGATAATTGTTTTGTATTATTGGTGCGAGATTTATTAACTATTGGCACACTCGAACAATGAGAATTGTCTTTCACGTTGGATCTACTATTAATGGGTGTAATTGCGTGGGAGGAAGCGCATGATGACGAAGACGTGAGCCTTTCTACACGCTCCATTGTTGCTCTAGTGAGCGCCGTCAACGCGTCGACTCGCTGCAATACCTCGTCGTTGTTGTCGTGCCCGTTGCTACAAACATTTCAACAAAAGAAAGACAGTCAAAATACAAACTAATTTTTTCTTTTTCATTTTTCATTTTTTATCGCTATAAATTGACGAAAACCGCGCCATTTGCCATTTTTGCTCTGTTTATAAAACTTTATCAGAGTTTTCAACTCACTCTGAATAGTATTTGATTACATAGTGGATTAATCTTCCTCGTTGCCTTTCATTGTTTCTAACCCTTCCCACTTTTCGGCCTCGACGTTATCCGCTCTAACCGTAAACCGATTTCGTCAAATTAAAATCTTTCTCTCGTCATCTTTTATGTGGGTATTAAAATATGCATTTTGAATATATGTCCACGTCCACGATCGATTCATTCACGATGGCGGAATCACACGAGTGAACGTTGTATTGAAGGTTTAGCCGTCATTGCCAAATATGGCAAATGGAACATGCAAATAAGTGTGGCCCACATGCGAGACAGACAATCTCTTTGATGCTGTTGGCGTATTATATGAAGGCGTACTGAATTAACTGCATAACTGATTCATTTATTCTATTGCAACTTCAACATTGAAGTATAAAGATTTTTGTCTGTTGAATTTGAGGAATTGGGAAAGCACGATAATGAGAAAGTTATGGTCCAAAATGAAAATATGTGTACATACAAAATATTTCATAGAAAATTCACATCTGACTCTGTTCTAGTAGTCCAGTATTTTTTTTTTTTTCATGATATCTTCGACATATTTCACAAAGGAAAAAGTAAACATTTTCATAGGGTCCAACAGTTATCTTTTATCGAAATTTAGAGAAACATTCGAGATAAACAGAAAATTGAAAACACCCGGATTGTCGTTAACGTCGAAATATTCCCAATCTTTCTTTCATTTCATAAAATTGAAAAAGTCACTTCAGATAAAAATGTTTTTTACGATTCAAAAATAAGTACTGAGTGATAAAAAGAAGTTGAAAAATACTTCCGTCACAATAAACATTTGGAATTGAATGAACTTTAAAGTGAGCGCGCCAGCATTTTTCCAGATACATTTGAATGATAACATTATCAACGTAGCACAATTATTCAATGCTATCGCCAACCAAAGTGAAATTATCTAGTAACCAAACGAAAAAATTTACATCTTTTTTTTTCTTTCTCAAATGTAACACGAGAAATAAAATTAAAGGAAGAAGTTCAATGACCTGAACAGAGAGGAATGTGCATTTTCAATGAAACATTTCCTAAATAGTTAAAGTAAAGCAACTGCGACCATGTGAAAGAACAATAATATCAGCTTATTTTCGAACCGAAGATGAAAAAGATCAAGTTCTTGGTACTCTAACAAATGGCGTTGAAGAATCGTTTAGATATATGGCAAATGTACAATCAAATGTTGCGCACGTGAATAATATGCCTATGTAACTAATTATTAGTATTCGTGATTATTTCATTTGTGTTTATGCAGACAACAAGAAAGCGAAAAAATTGAATTCATGATTGAGATGAATAAAACATACCTAGATCGCTGCGTGATACCACAGCGTTTCATGCCGGATGAGGAAATAATAGTTGATGATGTACGAGATGATGCACCACTGTTGGCAATGCGGGATGTGCTTTGTTGACTGGTGACCCGTCGCGCGTTGTCTTTAGAATCGTAATGACGTCGATGTTGTTGTTCGCTCAATACACTACTGCTATTGCTGGAGTTGGATGAACTCACCTCAGTTATATTTTTATATGTTTTATGTAAAACATTTGATTTAAACATACGTTTCAATCGCCTATCATTTTTATCACCTAATCAGAAAAATCGAAAGAAAAACAAAAATAATTAATCCGTCATTTGATTAGTTGATTTGTAATGTTTGCTTTGTTACTAAATTACTTACAATAACTAAAATCTGAACGTTTCTCTTCAGGCTCGGGTATTTTATTGATGAGACGTCGATGTGTTCGGTCCCTCTCTTTTGTTGTTGTTGATGACGATGAGGATGATGAGGTCATGAGATGGGAAACACCGCTACTTGAAGACATTGGGCATTTCTGTGATTTAATAAAAAAAAATATTGTTATCTCTCATTCTTCTAACAAAATCACCGGTTGAGTATTTATTCAAGAAGGCTCCCAAAAGCTGTTCTCACACATGAGTTCGATGTATGCAAACATGGTTAATGTATGGTTTCCAATACTCAACCATTAGTAGCGTGACTGATAACGATAATGGCCAAGGCCTCAAGAGCTATTTTAGTCCTGACTATTCACGAGTAGCTTATAATTGCTGCTATACAGTCACAAATTATGTGACCCGTATATCAGTCATTTCTTTCGAATAAAAATCGATTGAATAGAATAAAAACAGGACGAAAAATCGTGGCGTTGGAATTGACGAAATATTTCTTTGACTTACTTGTTTAATTGAAAAATTTCCACTCGATTGTGCACTCGTGGGTGTCACACTGTCACAACATCCTATTTTTTTAGTTAAACCCGACGAGTCTGGAAATCGGATAACACAACAGGATGAATTGTAATGTTGTGAAATAAAAAACGATTCCTTTCAGTTTTTGTTCTGTTGTTATAACACTTTTAAAACACTCACCAACAGGCGAAACAATGGATGCGGCACGAAGTCTAGATGCTCTAGTTTCTCGAATGGAGGCAGTCTTGTATTGTATCGGGCTTTTGACACTCTCTTTTTTTCCTGAAAAGAAGCAATCAAGAACAATATATTCAATGAACATGAATCAAGAGCACATTGGAATATTTATTTGAAGGTGGTAGTTTAGTCCGGAAGATCATTTTCACGATGTAGTTTCGAATCGTCACGCATTGTGTAAACGAGCATATAAATTGTTTGTGGTGGAATGATAAAGAGCTGTTACAATTTTAATGATTGTCATCAATGATGAACCCCATGAAGTTTCGTAATATTCGAAATTCTCTGCGAGAGTGGTTCGATACCTTGTGATACTTCTGTTCTTCTAACAGTTATCCAACAACTGGAATTTTTTTAAGTACCACCACGGCTGTTATCGAAATAATCGTTAGAGAAAATTGGTTTGAATCACTAACCATTAAAGTCCGACTAACGCTTTTCAATAATGTTATTCTGTTCTCACTAGGCAATCGAAATAAAATACGAATTTCTTCAACAGTGGAATCATCTCAATTCCAACGATAGCCTCACTCATAATGATTAGGAAAAAAAAATCGGATGATTCATTTCTGATGAACAGAAGTGTCCCAAAATGAATGACCAACTCTCAGTTCGAATTCCGGACATTGTAAAATTCCTAGGCTTCCGAAACTAATAAAATTCATTAGAATTGTATTCCACCACTATTCTCATAGTGCTATAAATATGTAGGAATATGAAATCATTCAGTGTCTCCAGAGAAAAGTTCAAAAAGATCACCTCAATAATGGCCTTCCACACCAAGACACCATTTACATTTTGTATTTATAGAAGACAGACTCTTACTGATACTGTCTGTAGAACCGGATCTTGTTGTTCGCTTAACCAAACTGTCGTTACTCTGGTGGCCATGCTGAACTACATATTGCGAGGTAATATTTTCAGCTACCTTAGATGAGCTACCCTCACTCGCGCCCATCAAAGCAGTAGCGCCAGCTGCGACCATGTCTAAAACAGAAAACAAAGCAAAATTAAAATTAAAAATACACTCAACGTATGAGTTTAAACAAAATAAATGTCTTTGTTCAATACTTCATTCATTAACTTCTCAAATCAATTGTCCACAGAATCATAAAAGAACTATTCCACGAGACATAAAATAACAACATGAGTGAAATTAAACTCCGTCCTGACATTTATGAATCATCATAGAAAAATACCAAAGCATCCTGGTTCGACCCCACTCTCTTATTTTATTAACAAAGAGACAAGAGAATGAAATGTATATGTACATGTACACATAAAACAGACAAGTTGGTCAAGGATTGCAGTTAATATTTAATTCAATTCCCAGAACAATTTCCACAGCGAATCTTTTGTTTTCATCGATTTTCTTACCCGCAGGTTATTGACACTGAAGAAAATTGAAGATGAAACAGAAAAAGAGGAAGAGATAAAAAAATAAAGTAGAACAACATGGGTCAACGAATTTCAACGTCATCTGCAATACAAACCTGCGACTTGGTCACACAGGTTTCATGTCACAACCAATAAATATACGAGTAGTTTAATTCATTTGCCAGCGCACTTGGTTATTAAATTATGTCTGCATAGCCGTCAGCAGTTAAATCTCATGGAAAAAAAAGAGAAAAAGAAAAAGAAAAAGAAAAGGAGAGGCAATGTAATTCTGTTACTCTCCAGAAATAATAATCACCGTATATTCATACAGTGTTGATTGATAATGTGTGAAAGTGATGACTACGCGTTGATAATTTAGATTGTTATTATGGTGTCATTCTAATTATTTGATTAATACACAACCTACTGGTGAAAGTATTATTGTAACAGTCGAGAGAAACACGGAGATCGTGTCTGTTGTTCTTTGTCTTATTCTATCTTTATCTCACTCTTTCCTTCTCTATTTCGCAATAACCAATCCATTCTTTCACTCTTTTATTATCACAACTGAAAATTGTTATTCTCCATTTTAGTGTGTTGAATAATCAAATGAAAATATCTTTAATGAATACTCACCAAATTGATTTTTAGAATTTTGTACAGATAAAGAAAATTGTTAAGTTAATAAAAGCAATATGTTCGCGCATCGCGACAAATTTGCAATGACATTTACGTTCTGTTCGTCATTTGTAAGTGTATTTGTCAGTTTGTGTGAGTTTGTATATGGTTGCTCGTTGAGACAGAGTGGGATGGAGATTGGAAGAGTGTTTTTATCTCAACCACGCGTCACATCATATGTGAGAAAAAAAAGCGATGGTAGCGCCACTGTGGATTATAGAAGTTTGGTGGTTGTTAACAACTTGTTATAGGTTAGGTTTGCCGGGCAACCGGCACCCGTATTTGGTATGGTTTTCACAGAATAGAGTTGAACTTGAATGCACCAATCTCGGATGATACAGGAAGTATTTTCTGTGAAACGTATTGTCATTGGATAATTACAAATTAATTTCAGAAGTTTTTTTTTTTGGTCAAGTCGGAAGACATTGTTACAACCAATCACAAGACGCAACGCCTTGTGTATCCTTTGTAAGTGCACTCTGAGTGGTGAGATCGTAGCCAGGTGAATGAAAAATAATCGATTCGGAGTGTTAAATTTGCCATATTCCATGATGAGTAGATTTATAAATGAGTTTTCTGAACTATTGAATGATCCGAAAAAAAATAATGATAGTCAATTAATTTTTAGGTTTTTTACAGTATTTCTGGGATGAATTTGATGATATGATTATGATTGTATGTTCTAAGTATTGTATTATCCCATCGAAATAGTTGGTTGTACTTTGAATCTCCCGCTCTTTGAAATAATGCAATCGGAAATAATTGAAATTAGTAAATTTATTCCAATCTTCTTTCATGGATGAAGTTGCTCATGATTATAAACACATTCTTAATTGTAAAGAAAAACATAATGAAATTTATAAGAATTAAAGGAGCCTCGATCAAATATATTGAGTTAGAAGCAAAAGTGAGGTTAAATATTTTATCTGAAAAACCCTTCCGAATTCTCATTTCCGATTCTGACAATATATTTGCATATATAGTAGGGCAGTGACATTTCTATCAATGTTGATGACCAATAATTGAGTAATGTAACCTTAGATGATGCTATGAATGAATTGGATTAAAAAATGAGTGATTTTTTGGCAAATAATAATATTTGTGGCCAAAATCTGTTACGACTTGTGTCGCGCGGAAATGCCATTATCGCAGAATTAATGCGATTGAAGGAATATGTACCACCTGTTTTCAGGTTTGATAAACAATACATCAATATTTATGTGATTTATATGTATTTCACACAACAACAAATAATTTTCAACTGTACAGACTCGATTCCAAACGACATTCACAAAAATATGGACCAATCATCCTGGATTTTGCTTACTTCAAAGCTGCCGACGTTCACGAACAGAAAATTGAAAATGATCCGGTGAGTAGTAATGAGATATTGGAGGAGTGAAAAAAGAAAAACCTATTAGTTTGATATTGATGACGAATGAATGATCTTTTCAGATATTACAAGAGCTGGATGAAAGTTTACGAGAAAACTATTCGGACGTCTTGTCTAGATTTTATCTAGCATTTGAGAGCATTCATAAATATATTACTGATCTCAATGCATATATTGATGAACTTGAAGAAGGGAGTTATATTCGACAGTCGGTCGAAACTGTGATGCTCAATGAGGAAGGCAAACAGCTGATGGTCCGTCAAGAAATAACTCTCTTAGATGTATAATCAAAGCGATGGTTGCCTTTAATAATGTATGTTTTCATTCAAGTGTGAAGCAGTGTATCTGTATGGTGTGATGCTGCTTCTAGTGGATCATCAGTTCGAAGGACACATTAGAGAACGTCTCGTGGTGTCATATTACAGATACAATGCCCAGAGATCATCGTCAACTAGAGTTGACGATGTTTGCACATTACTGAGATCAACGGGTTTCTCCAAATCATCCTCAAAACGTCCCACAAACTATCCCGAAGATTATTTCAAGTGCGTCATAGAATTTATATCAGTGATGGCATGTTCTAGATTTCATGAATCATCTTATGAATCTTTTTTCCTAGGAGAGTACCAATCAAGTCGGAGTTTATCGATTTATTAATTGGCAGATTAAGATCTGATGAAATTTACAGTCAAACTCTGGCATTTCCAAATCCGGAACATCGTAGCATAGCATCAGCTAACCAAGCAGCGATGCTAGTGATCATTTTATCGTTTCAATCTACGACAATGCATACAGGCAACGCAATAATGCGTGAAATAGTTGATCGATTTTTTCCTGACAACTGGGTAATCAGTATCTATATGGGAACTGTTCTGAATTTATGTGATTGGTGGCTACCATATAAAGCTGCACGCACAGCATTGAATAATACACTTGAAATATCGAATATTAAAAAAATCTCTCAATCATGCGGACAAAAAATTAGAGTAAGTAAACATCATCGCCAAAACTTTCTATACAAGTTCAAACATGTTTCTCTGGATAAGAAAAGAATGTAACGATGCAAAACATAATATAAATATTAATGTCATTACTCATATATAATGTGCAATTATTGTTACAGAAACTAACCAGCGAAACAGAGAAATTGCAGTTAACACCGACACTTGATGAGAATGAGATAGAATCGGTTGTGAAATTGATACGTGAGTGTAATGTATCATTACATTGGATATTATTGCACACAACAACACCAACAGTTCTTCAGGAAGAATCGAAACGTTCACGAACTTTACGGCAACATGTGATCACTGAGAGTAAATACATTGCCAATGATTGTCTTCGTTTGTTGCTAAGTACTGCTCAAATTGAGCATGATGTCAAATTGATGTATAAACAATTGTTAAATGACAAAGGATCGAAGTGGATAGAGAATAAGAATACTTGTGTTGAACGTATCAATGATCTTGTGCAAGTATTTGGTGGTAACAGAGGTTTCGACGGTGTTGAACCTAATGAAACACTGCAATTATGGTTCAAAGAGATAAGCGCTCATGTTGCTTCGTTGGAGCAAGAAGATGAACGTAAAATAGGTCAATTGGTACAAGCATTAGAAGAAGTACAAGAATTCCATCAACTGGAGAATAATATGCACGTGTCCCAATATTTGAATGACACACGTGAAATCTTACGTAAAATGTTACGTACCGGTAGTATATCTGAGGACACAATGATTGCATTGAATATCATAACTGATTGTTGTTATGCTTGGAATATAATGGAAACATTCATCGACATAATGCAGACGAGTATAAAAAAAAATCCTCCGACTGTGATAAAATTGAAAGCTTTATTTCTCAAAATGGCATCCGCTTTGGAAACTCCTTTATTGCGCGTGAATCAAGCACGCAGTGCAGATTTGTCATCAGTTTCACAATATTATAGCCGGCAACTAGAAAGTTATGCTAGACGTGTACTACAAATTATTCCGGAAACTGTGTTTGGTTTACTTGCTCAAATCGTTCATTTAGAAACGAATGTTTTCAAAGAAATACCAACCAAATTATATAAAGATAAACTTAAAGATTATGCACAACTCGAAGAACGATTGCAGATGGCTAAGCTAACGTTTGACGTTTCAGTTTTTACCAAAGGTGTTTTATCATTGAGAAGTGTATCATTGGGTGTATTGAGAGTTGATTCGAATAGATTATTAGAGGATGGTATCCGACAGGAGTTGGTACAGAAAGTCACTCTTGCATTACACAATGGTCTCACATTTGATGTGAAATCGAAGAGTATTTTAGTCGACAAATTGAATGATTTAGCGAATGTTATGGACGGTTATCGAAAATCATTTCAATATATTCAAGATTATATCAATATAAATAGTTTGAAAATATGGCATGAAGAAATAACGTATATAATCAATGTTGCATTGGATGATGAGTGTAAAGATCCAACTTTATCATTGGGTAAAACTTGGAAAATGTTAATACACCCCGAAGAAAGAATAGACAATTCTATTTCATCAGAAACGAATGGTGGAACATTCATGGGCAGGTTAACTCGTGAATTGATTCGTGTAACAGATCCAAAGTCGACAATTTACATAGAACACGCTCTTGCGTGGTATGATTTGAAGACCCAAAATGAAGTTCTCAATCACAAAGTATTTTCTATGATTTTAACAGCGATGGGAACACCGGGACTATTTGGATTGGATAAATTATTATCACATTTCATAACATTAGAATTGAAGAGTTTGCATAGGTACATTGATAATGGCGGTCGTGATAAAAGTTGGCAGAATATGATTGATGAATGTCGTGGAATTATACGAAATGGAAGTGGTGGAAATTATGGAAAACTTTATTCAACTATAACGAATCATGCAGGAAAAATTTGGCCATTTATGACCGAATGTTTGATGAAAATTGGACATTATCAGCTGTTAAAGAGTAAAATTGCATATGAACTCAATACAGCATGCAAGTTCGAAGCGAAACATATGGAAGCAGCACTTCGTACTTTGAATACGTAAGGCAAAAATTAATTATTGTTAGATGGAAAGTAAAGTTTGACAAAAACGATTTGTCATTGATTATATTCATGCATTGCAGTGCGGTGTTGGGTGAATTGAGCAAAAAACCTAAGGACAGTATTATGAGTCAAGAAGAATGTAATTTTTTACAGGAATTGAGCGTACGGCTTGATTGGACAGGCATAAGTGATCCACTCAACAAAATGTATCTCAAGTTGTCTTATATAAATAATTTGGAGTTTATATTATTTTTATATACCGTGTCGCATCTTCATAAACTACAATACTGCAAGAATACAGGTAAATTAATTCATCATGATTCTCAAGAATGAAAATAAAATAATTTTAGTTCCATAAATTTGAAGAAATATATTCATTGAACCATGCACGTTCTAATATGCTCCGACGTCATTTTTATATTTTCAGCCAGTTTACTCAGTAAAAAAATTCAAGATCCAATCGATGCAGTGATATTTACAATCGGCATTCAAACATTACTCAGACAATTCCAACCGGAATATTTCAATAATTACATATCGTATCTCTGTAAATATGTATTATCATTTGTAACAGTTGACAAGTAAGACTTTAATGTTTCAACTTTTAGAAACAAATCTGGAACAGATGAATCAGATGATAATTAATATTTCTCATTGCAGCAAAATTGGAAGTGAGTGGGAATCAGAAGGAACCACCATTTTGCACTTTTTACAACTAATTTCAAAATATGCAAACCTACCAAGATCAGTGATATTTGAAAACATTCCTGTTATTGTGTTCGATCAATATAAAAGAGTGATGAAATAATATATGATTTTTATACAAGAAGTTTATATACAAGTCAGGTATGATTATAAGTTCAAATCTGATATTGAGATGAATGAGAAGATTCGAACAATCGATTTAACTAATAAAAATTTCAAATAAATTAATCACGTGTTGTACTGGAAAATCGAAGAGGTTGGTTATCAGATCTGTATTCACATCAATTGCATGATACAAATCTGAATAACAATATATCCGAGTGGCTTCTAGAAGTACTAAAATAAGACGTCCAGATAGTCATTTGTAACATCGTTTGCCATGGAATAAACAAGTAAAATAAAGTGAGCTAATATCAGTCGTCAGCGATTACGTTTATTGTTCTAACATGATGATTCCAGGTGATTAAAATTCATTTTGAGCGAATGTTAAACGGATAGAAACATCGCAGGAAAAAATATGGGATTCCTTTTGTCCATCTAAATTCATTAAGTTTTCAACTTAACACATCATCGTCATCGGGTCGAAGTGTGGGATAATGTTGCCCAACTAGTAGCATTTAAAAAACGCGACCGCCAAGGAAAATATCAACAAATATCCGCTTGAACAGAAGCGTTGTAATGATATCTCATGTCAGATTTGATAAGGATAGAATCGAAAAATACCTAACAAAAAATTATTCATTTTATTGTCGTGGCACGATGCTTCCGGATAATAAAAAGATATAGAAAGCAACATCAACGAAACATATATTGTAAAAGTCCGTAGGAAAAAAATAAATGTTGCTGTACGTCAACACTAAGTCCAGTATGAATAATTCAGTCTAGAACTTTGGAAAGTTTCATTTCATCCTTTACTGAGCAATTTATTGTAATTAACTGATCTTATTCATTGTACAAATGGGTCATATAATATTGAAGCTTGGAATCATTCTCATCATTAGCTACTATTACTTGATATTAGTTGATGGAAAGAACTCAACGAGCGAAGGTAAAACCAACGCAGGTTCAAAAACATCACACGATATCGAGCAACAGATAAATAAACCTTGTTCATCATCGTTTGCTTCGAATGAATAGTTTATGGTGGCAGACGAACTTCTATACATATTTTATAAAACGATTATCATTCCAATCAATATATAACTCCCACGATGGTTTTCATGAAACAAGGATGGAATCGTTTAGATGATCGTTGGTTAATGCGTTTTGTTCCATTTTTGATAGATCTTAATTTCGTTTGTTCAGATGGGGACTCCAAAAAATCGAACCGTTCGCAGGGACGGAATCGTAAAAATGATAGTCATGAGACGACAACAGATGATTCGTCTGACGTGGTTATTGGAGATATTAGGATCAAAGGCCTCCAGTTGCCTGACTTGCTGAAAGGTTTCAAAAAAAATTCAGGCATTGCTTCGAAAGTTTCCTCCTATTGCTTCTACACAACTTTGCTGACATCAATCATCCTAATCTTACGTGATTTTGAAATGTAAATAAATAGAAATCTATTATAATAAATATCTGCAACTGAATTCTCTCGTTCATTTCAATTTAATGCGTAAATTTTGAACAAATTGAAACTAAAAAAAATGAGAACCATCGACGCCATTAGAGTTATTCACCAAGACAAAAGTCGCCAGTTCATGAAGTAAATTCGCATTTTGTGTTTCAAACTAATTGCGAGAGAATTGGCAAATTGGTTTCATCGAATACTTTTAAATCCTTCAAAGTATTCTCATGCGAGTATATTGTACGATAATCATTAAATTCCCCTCTCTTTTCTGTTTATTCATCAATTCATTCGAATTCGTAACTGATAGTAACGATTTCGATCTGAATTCCTATTCATTCAAATTTGTGGCGCATCGTCGCCATTTTGTAGTCACGCAGACAGTTTTTATATGGCGCCACCTATTTACGACGTGGCCGCCATTTTGAAATACATATTCGAGAAAACGTGTATGTGAGTTTTGTTGATGAAAGGTCGCATTTGATGTACATGAATGCCCGCCATTTATAAGCGTTTGTTTTTCCCGTGTACACAAATAATACAAAGAATTTCGGCGCGAAAACTTTATTATTACATTAATTGTGAATTAAAGCGTTATCACATCTATCTGCACAAGAGTTATCCATTGTAGCACAACGTATGATTAAAATTGGACTGGTGAGTGAATATGATGCTTGTAGATTAACAATATGCGACGTTAAGGAATAAATGTGAGGTTAGGATGTTGACAACATCGATCACTGAAGTATATTTGATGATGTTTTCGTTATTAGGTACTCAGTTCATAATTCAAATAATGCAATTGAGATTGTATATCGTTAACGGTTTATAAATGAACAGATGAATATTTTCAGAGTGAATTTCGAGGTTACGTACAATTAACATTATTTAATTTTGAGTTTCAAATGAATATCTCGAGTGCTTGATGTTTTTTTTCTGCAGTTTGATCATAAAATTAATGTTATACGTCTAACATTGATTCACAGACAGCATCAGCAGTTCTTCAACGATAATGCCTCGATCAACAAGGTCAAGGCAGCCGTCCACCATAATATCATCTGGGAACTATGTGGTTGAAGTTCCAACGTTGTCGAAAAAATCTTCAAAATTACGGAATCCGACAAGCAAATTACATCCAACAAAAGGTAGTAGTACTAAATTATTCAACATCGATACATTGTCATCGATAAAATCTCCAGTTCTGCGGGACAGAACAAATTTGACAAAGGAACCAACCACGAAACTTGATGTTTTGAAACAAGGTCTCAAGGTGACGGATGCTGCTAACGTTAAAACGATGACTGGGGTAAGGACGAGGAGGGCAACGGCAACCGATCCAGCTATCAATCAAGATACGGAAAACACCCAGATTACTGAAACAGAAACGACAGAGGATAGGCAGGCTACAAAGAAAGAAGGTAAAGTTTCAAAAATGAAGAAGCCAGTAATCCCGTCAACTTCCAGCAGTAAGCCTATCGTGGCTATTTCTAACAATAATCTAGGGATAGCAAAACCCAAGAATGTTACAAGAAAAGTGAGAAACAATGAAGACTCTAAGAAAAAATCGCCAGTACTTGAACCGAGAAGAACAAGGAAGGTGGTACTTGAGCAACAGTCAGAGATAGTGAAAAAGACGGGAACACAAAAAAAAAGTGTCGTAGATGACAAACCAGAATCTCCACCCACAAAATCACCGAGGAATAAATTGAAAATACCATCGGCCTCAGCATTGATTCATAAAACAATTCCAAATCAATCGGTGAAACGTACAACTCGGCTATCAGCGAATAAAGCATGTAATGATTCGCCAAAAGCCAATGGTGGAAAGAAATTTTTCCGGTCAAAACTTAGAACACCCGTAACTTTACCGGCACATTCCAAAATTACACCATTGAAAAAACTAATTGTTACGAGTAAAAATCCAAAAGCTGCTACCATTCGGAAGAATACGAATAAAACTGCTGTATCGAGACGCAGTCCTTCATTTCGGTTGCGACAACAAACACTTCGAGAGTCATTTGCAAAGCAGCCCAAGAAGGTATTGCGCCGGCGTAAAACCTCGCAAAATTATTGTGAAGAATCACAAGTGACTGATAAATCGGAAAACAAAATTGTGTTGGAAAATATTGATAAAAAGAAAGGTCCAGTTTACAAATCAATCACCGATCTGAATGAAAAAAATACAGACAAGGATAAAGTTTATGAATTTGTTTTTGATAGTAACGATTCGAAAGAACATGCAAAGAAAAAAAGAAAGAAAAGAATTGTGCGAAAAGCTCCTGCTAAAAAAGCGAAAATCACACCGAAAGAATCTGAATCAAAACCAAGTTCATCCAATGAATTGCCTACGATAAAAATTGATAAACCACCAGCAGCAATTGACCATGACGCTCCGATGGAACAAATGCCTGACAATAATATTGCGAAAAGTGACAATAAAGTTACGACAGTAACCGCAGAGATCCATCTACCACCATCTGAATCGTTGCAAAATGAGGGAGAATCTGTTTCTGGGACGCCACGAATTGTTTCAGATGAAAAATTACAGAGTGGACGACGTATCAGTTTGACAGTAACACCACTGCAGCCACGATCTGTCGATAACGAATCTATATCATCAAAGATTCCAGCTAAATTCAATCTGCGACCATCCGCACAATTCAAAACAATGATGGATGCTTCACTATTACGGAGGTCTCTATCGCCAATTCCAAATGAAATTCCGAAAGACCATATTGAAGTAGACAATCCCTGGCGAGCGCCACCATTGAGTTCATTTTCACGGGTGAAAAACGTATTCCAAAGTACTCCCCAAGGCAAGAAATTCGGGACATTATTAGGAAAAGCTGCCCTTAGCAATGAAGGAACACCGAAACCCCAACGATTGAAAATGAAGAAAATTGCAGAAAAAAATGATGAAAATGCCAATATATCGTTGACAAAAAAATCACCAAGAAAATTTGGCACTGTCATTTCCAATATTAACAATAATTCACCAATCAAACAACATTCATTGCGAATGAATGCATCACCACGAAAGTTCGGAACTATCATTTCGAATTTCAATGAATCGTCACTGAGCCCGAGCCGAATTACAAATGAACGAACAAGACAATCAACGAATATAGAAAGATCAACAAAACATAAAACATTGAGCACGAGTTTGCCTAATTATGATGAAATAATTTCATTGGGAGATGGATTGCTGTATGATAAAGAAAATTCAGAGCCGACTAATAGAAATTTGAAAGAAATAACCGAAAGAATTGATTCACCACGTGCCACACCACTGCGTTCAAATGATAACCAGAAATTAGCTGAAACTAAATTACTCCGGGTTCCGGAACCACAACCAGGACCATCTGGTTCGCAGAGATCAAAGTTATCACCTGACACATGGAACTTGAAGCAATCAAATTTGAATAAGTTCTTGGATCTACCCGACATGCCAAGCAGCACGCGAATCTCTACTGCTCATGGTATATTTGATGATACTCATTCGACACCAATTGTTGGTAAATCGGTGAAAAAAACGACAATAGAATCACTAAATGTGAACAATGCGTTTGGATTTGACGATGATGATACGAATGACAATGATATGTCGCCAATAAATAGGTGTGCTATTAAACAACCTCTAGTTCAAAGTAAATTGGGAACAGGAAACCTTCCCGCTTTAACAAAATCTAATGACCAAGCTGTAGACATACGAAAGCCAGCAAGATTTTTTATTGGTGAAGTTAAGAAAAAATTATTAGTTAGTAAAACAGCTGAGAGTAAAAAAATCGACGAAGAATGTGAGAAGGAAAGTGTTCCTGTTATAAATGATAATTATGCTGTTACCAAGAAAGACGAAGTCATCAAAGCAATCGAATTTTCTGACACATTTGATAATATAATTGATGAAGGTGATAGAGAAAATATGAGAGAAATTCCTTTGTTTGTTGATGTGGAACCTGTTCACTTTACTCAGGTATTAATATCCAAATATTACTATTCAAATACATCTAAAAGAATAATTAATAATTGTTTTCTTCTGTCTGTAGCCACCGAGATATTCATATACACATAAACGTAAACGGAATATATCATGGAACACTTCTGGAGAAACTGAGGATGATGAGGGGCAAGAAGAAGAACATCACAAGCGCACAAAGAAGAAAAGAGTTGGAAAAGCCGAACGCGAGCAGAATAAAATATTAAACGAATGGGCGAAAAGTATGAACAATACATTCGAAGAGATTGATCATTTCGATTTGGTGGTAGAATGAAGAATTATATTTTTGATAAATATTAAAATTGTATGGACTAGTAATGAGTTTTATCAAAAAGTTGGGTAATTCTAGTGATGTCATTTCCTAGACGTTATCATGATTATATGTGCCGTGTACATACTAAAGAGCCTGACCCATTTCTTTTCTTTTTGTCTCTTGTTCATTTTTGCTTGTTTCGTACTGATTCAGAATTTATAAACAGTGACCGTATATTTTTTATTATGAAACAAAAGTATGCTGAAAAGGTTATCGTACAACTGATGTGACAGTTGATTAATTTCCTCTGGTATAAACAATGTACATTTAACCCATATTTATAATTGTTTTCTTTTGTTATTATTAAGATAAAAAGATATTTAGATTAATTATTTCCTACAGGATCATATATTATTTATTAGCTTTAAACTGTTGCTAATATTACTAAGTATCGCTAATATCGATGAAGTGGGGCCGAAATATAAAAATTAAATAAAGATCTACTTTGAACCATAACAAAACTTGTTATAGTTTTTAATGTCAACTGATCGTTTCTGATATAATCATGTTCAAGTCCACTCGTTGTTTTTGATCTATTATTGACGATTATTTGAACTATTGATCAAGTTACATTCGTTGATTGAATAATAATTTACTGTAGCGCAAAACAAGGGCACAATTGTTATCTTTAGAGATGTTTAATTCTCAGTGAGTGGTCGTGCTGCCACTACTATCTGTGATCGTAGCACACAAAGCCTCATGTATCAGTGTCACAAATACACTCGCTACATAAAGAGAAAGAAAATGAAACAACGTGCGACCTTATCTCTGACTCAGTCATTTGTTTGACATCTATATCAATGTTATTGATAACTGAATGTGATTATTCAAAATTGTTTCAATGCGCATTATTTGATGAATTTTCAATGAACTTATAATACCACTTTCGATGGTTATCGATAATTCTACCGAAATTATTCATTCTGTTAAATCTGCAGTTAATTAACATTTTTTAACCATGATCTATTTAACTGAGTTTTCATTCCGACTTTTCTTAATCACTGAATATGAATTGAACAATAAAAAAGTGATCTATTTGATGACTTGTACATTGTTAAAGATGCTGTGAAAGATAAAAACTGTCTTAGAAACTTATACTTTTTTCCATTTATTCAATCAGCGTGATAAATAACTTCTGTTCACTCTGCTGCAATTTTTCTATAAAAAAAAAATTGTGTATTTTCATGTAGTGTACAAATGAAGCAATTTATATTTATGAAGTGACCAATTTTCAACCCAACGAACATTCGTCGCGTGCCTTTGACCAAAAAAAGAAGCAAATAAAAAATTGTGATTAATGGACATTTCACTTTGTGATTGCATATATGTAAAAATTTTCTTTTGTTTGCCATTGCAATTGTATTGCATTAATGAATATCAGTATTTAGCATACAATGACTTGTTCGAACTAAACAAGGAATTTAACATTGAAGTAAATATAATCGTTATAGCCGTGGAATTTTAATTCGGTGACAGAATTAACGCCGAATAAGAGAATTTACAAAAATCATTCTTCAAACTATCCTCTGCTCTTATCATAAATACGAATCTTTACGAAGTCTTACACTTTTTGTAATCAATCTTCATGTAAGAAGATAAGAATCATGTCTTTACAATTCAAGTACCTAATTATCAACATTAAGAAACGCGATTAGATTAGAAAATAATTCGTCCAGATTTTAATCTGAATTTCAATTAATTCTATGCACAAAAAAGAAACGTGAATAGATCAAATCAGAAACCAGAGAGAAAACAAATTCCTTATTTTTTTCTACAAGTCCTGATGCAAAATGTCATATTGAAAAATGGAACAAAGGACTTATAATAAACATAAACTTAGGTTATAACTTTTCGAATCGTGGCAATATATTCATCACGTACGTGTTATATCAATAATAACTGCCGTTATCTCTGACGGCGCTTGATGCGTCAGCAACGGAAATAATATTGATAATAATCGATATCGTGATTCGATGAATTCATCCACACATAAACGAATCGAGAAAACACTTCTATAAGTATTAACACGTGATATGCTTTCCAAATTTTTTATAATACTTTCATTCTTCAAAATTAACGACAATTTAATCTTAATTCTCTATGTCTTACAAAAAATACTGACGTTAACTTATGCGCTAAAAGAAAATATACAAGATATTGAGATTCGTTACGCATTCTTATGGCTGTAGATAAATAATCTTTATGTAACAATAGATACGAACAAAAAGAGAACACACGGCGGGGAATAATCCCATATACGCCGGTGAAGCTTTTGTCTGTTCAGAACGGCGATTCAAACGAACGTGTGTGTGTGTGGTCAGCCGTGTCGCACGTGCGTGTATTTTTTTACACAAACTTAAATCATTTGTTCATATCTAAAGCATGCTTTAACACGCATTCACATTTGTTTTTTTCTATCATTATTTTATTCGTAAGCTTAACATAGAGCGAGTACAAATGTGGCTGTCTCAGCTGCAAAGCAAAGTCCACTTTTGCAATTCTATGCATTTTATATATGCATTTATGTATATACAATCTTATTTCCTTTCTTCCTTTCTATCTTTTCATTATTCTTGAGTTTTATTCTTCCACATATATGTGAAATTGTCAATTGTATCACTTGTATATTTATATTATTAGATATGTATATTCTGTCATGATATTTTTCATTGTTTCATTTTTGCTAAGTCAGTATATGCCAATGACGTAATTTATGTAAACGTTTTGCGCTAATAATAACGCGTGAGAATTTATAACAACGTATGTTATCAATGCATAGACACCAATGAGAAGATTAGACACGTGTCGTGTTTTTTTTTTTCGTTTCCGATTAAAGCTCAGTCCCAAGTTTAATTTTATGCGAATGTGTTCTCGATATAAGTTGTTAAACATACTCATCATTGAATATCTTTCAGTTTCTTTTTATTCAATACTTCCTTCATTTTTTTTTTCTTTTTGCCATATTAAATATGATAAGATAAGTCAGGAAATACGTCAATGTCGCCAGTTAGTATAGAATTTAATCACATTTCTATTTATACACGCAATTATTTTTCTTTCATTTCAATTTCCGTGACGAAAAGAAAACAATTCTTTGATTTATTATTCCTACTCCACCATTCGAAAAATCCAATGTCGCTTCCTGTACATCAATTGCTTTTTCTTGTTCAGTAATGGAATCAAAAATGGTAAAGCGAATAAAGAAGTTGTCTTCATATGTTCATTTATTTCTCATCCTTGAGGGTGCTCGACGATATCTTAGTATTCCAAGGATTAGTTGATTCTTTTTTATTCAAGACAAATTGTACATCACTAGTATTCCTGTACAAATATGTCTATGGCAATGGAATTCCTGAGACAATTTCCCATCATACAATTCGTAGTGGCCACTCTGCAAAAAAATAAATATAAGTGCATAAATTGTTTTTTTCATTTTTTCGCCTCTAAACGTTTTCAATTATGTCCATGTTATATCTTGTTTCAATGATCCAAGATGTTATACACACCAGACGAGGACGTCCTTGAGCTCTAGCGCACAAGCTAGTCCAAGGATTCATATATGGTTGACCTCAATCACTGCGAATTTGATGATAGAAACCGAGATGTGCTCTGTGAAATGTCGTGGCGGCATACATGAAGAGAAATTGAGAAAGCGACTGAAAAGGAAGATCGAACAAAATAGTATATAAACAGCAATCCATTTCGGATCGCGTTATTTTGATGTGGAATTTGTTATTCATTTTATCTAAATTGTTTAACCAATATTTAAAAAGTTTTTCCCTTACTGAGGCTTTTCATGGGAATGATTGAGATATATTGAAGATATATAAGCTATTTATATATTGTACAATCCCCAACCATTAACAGTATGGCATAGCAGAACAGAATAATTCTACATCTTTCGTAAATTATTGTGTATATGAAATGGAGTCACGTTATCGTGAAGATAAGAAAAAAAATTCCATACAATTCGACACTTGAAAAAAATTATCTTCGCACAACTAATCTTGTGCAAATCTATCTTTTATTGGAACTCATTTCTATCTTTATGCACTCTCTTGGAGCACTCCATTATTCATTCCGTATAACTACATTCACTTATTATCATCATTGGAAAATGAAGAATTTTAATAGATCCCATCAGGAATGATGTTTGGTAATTTCGAACAATTACGAGAAACCTTTTTCAAAGTCGTTCTGAGCAAAAAGATATATTATGAAACAGCTTTCGCATCATTTATCATGCTTCTCTCATCATAAGAATCAACATCGTCATCAATCGCACTCAGAAATCGTGAAGTTGATTATTCAATTCAAGATTCGGTATCAGCATTGCCTTTTTTTAAGGTTATCTGGACAACTCTCTATCATACAACACACATTCCTATCACATATTCCAAAAGCTGTAGATGAGAAAAAGTTATTCAAATAAATTCCCAAAAATGAACATATCTGTTGAATACGCAATATGTCGAAATCGAATTTGTGTTCGACAACGTGGTGAATGTGTTTGCAAGTGATCCCCTAGATTTAAGATAACAAATACGCAGAGTTTTCCTGGAATTAATACGAAATTTAGAAAAAGAATGGGAAAGAAAGTAAAAAATATTGGAAACATTTATTATCTTACCTCAAAACTATCATATTTCAGTAATGAACCCACAAATCTGCAACGTTCCAAAAAAAAATCGGACCCTTTTTCTCTAATTACATCCTCCTAGTCATTACATATATATACCTATGTCATTACCGCTTTTTCCGGCATCTTCCAGTCTCTTGGGCACTCGGCCATCCGTACATAACCACCTGTAAATACACATAAAACAGGGGTCGTATCATGAGGTCATATATATGATTGCGTGCACGTTGGTATGGTTTAGTTTACCCGCGCGAATATTTTACATATTGAATCCATGACTCATACTCATATATATATATATATATATATTCAACCGTGGTGTGGATAACTGAGTGCGCACACGCCCACACGTAACCTACCACGATGCTCATGAGTCATCTGGATGAGTTCTTGGAAAGACCGCGACGATGTAGTGGTGAAGTCTTATAATTACCAGTCATTTGGTGGGTGAATATCCATCAACAAAATTCACTGTGGAAAAAAAAATAGAAAATTACAAACTCAATGGAGCAATCCTTACAGTTTCGTCAACGAAGGAATTTCATTCAAATTCATCTACTTGTAAATATTCATTGAATAATTGAAAAGGTAGATTACCGCGGAAGGGGAAAAGTTGTTAGCTGAGGTAAAGGCTATGAGTCATAGCTTTCAATACATATCGGCACAGGGAAATTCGATGATTTGATAATTATCCCAGTTTTTGATAGTATGAGAACGGATTTCAAGGTCATGATAGCACAACTGCAATAGCAACAGAGAATGTGAATCCTTTCGCTGATTGAGACTTCATATTGTCTGATATTAGGAACGAAATATCAGATCTATTATTTCCTATTAGTATTCATTGTTATTCTCTCTGTATCAAGTCTGGATTTATGATGTCATCGGGTGACAGAATGCCGATATATTCATCTTGTCATTAAAATATTGAAGGGGAATAATATGCACTCCTATCCGGAAGCGACAATTTCAATCATCAACGCAATAATCAAACCGCATGCAGAGTCTCTACATTCCACAGAAATACACAGAATGATTATATATCGCTCATAACCTCCAATCTACAATTTACTGCATAAGAGTAATCATCTGATTCTTCTTTAAAATTCTTCCAATCTCTTATTATATTGCCAACGAATTCGGGAAATTGTGATCTATCCCTCCATTTTTCTCGTAACCTCAAAAATCAAATGAATATTATCTCATTACGAATATCGTATATTCATCATTAACCATTCAATTAGAATCATAATCTACAAATTCTTTAGTCGAGTAAATTCAATTGCGTTCCATCTTCATCAACCTGCACCGGTATTTCAATCGAATTCATATAGCTCATGTGGCGCGAACAAATCTGAACCTGCGAAGCAGATAAATACCTTTCTGAGAAAGCGAGTACGACAATATTTCCCGTTGTTTCATTGGTCAATACAAAAACAGCCGAACGCACACGAAAATAACGAATGACATCATGTTCGGACGTAATCGGCCGACAGGCACGAGCTTGTTCCGATGTTAGCCGAGTCGCTTGAGGTATTCCCCCACACTATGAGTCATCGCGGGCGCAGTTTCACAGAGATTCGAAGTGACGAGTGAGGATCCAACGTTTGCTTGTCATAATAGTATATTATTTTACAAATAATACAACAAGCAGCCTAAAATCCCCGTATATTTAAATTATTAATTAGTAACACACGCAGAGATAGAGACACGTGCAATTAAACAATCAAAACAGTCGATATTTCAACGCGTGTTTAATGTACATTTGTTCGAACGTGTGAACGTGACATCTCAATTGTGATACATAGATACATAGAGAAATATTTTTTCATTATTATTCAGAGTATTGAGATTAAATAATAAACGTTCAAGATCATGAAATTAGAGGTGTCGTCGGACGTGCTGTACGACAGCTCAAGCGTATCAAGTGATAGCGGAACATCACAAAGTTCACGCGTCAGTCACGATTTTCTTACGAGCATTACAAATGCTTCAATGCCTACCAACAATGTGAGTACATATATATATACATACATAAATACATTTATCTTCTGCATATAAGTACCAATAATATTAAGAAATTATTTCCCAACTTGAAAGTCATTAAGATGAATGTGTGAAAGTAATTAAAAATGGTAATGTTGCCACGCAGATTGATTATGAATGTTTGAAGATTGCGAATTCCATCGCAATGTCCAATACTGTGAAATGAAAAAGCAAAAGAAATATTGATATCAGACCGAGAGTGTTCGAAGTGATCTGATAACGAATCATACACTTATGGACATCGTTCAACGTATTTCAACTCGGATTTGAGCAAAAGAGAAAGATAATCTTGCAATAAATATTATATACACGAAATGAATTTGCAAGGATGAAATACTACTGATAAATATATTGCCTGATAGGATGGTTAATTATGTTGGAGTAAATTTTAGTTAATGATAGATTGGGAAGTTGATGATTATTGGATGTTCAAAAATTTATGACGTAACGTTATTTTGTTTATCTCGTAGCAACAGTAGTAATCATAATTGATATTATATCAATTCATAATTACGTAAATGAGTTGCACTTATAATCGACATGAGGAGTTTTGAGGTTAGGAATTATTACTCTAGAAATAATTTTACGTATATACACTTGAATGTATCTACGTATGTATTTATGCATGAGTGTATGTTTTGGGATTGTGAGTAGGAGTTTATGAAGACGTAACAGTACATACTGGGTTATATATGTATATACATATATGCATTTGCCGTATTATATTGTCTACAACTGATAATGCTGTCATATATTTTTCGTTATTTTCAGTTGTTCATTATCATTACAAAAGTATGATGGTAGGAATTGTTTAGAATTATCGTTGGCTTTATTTTGTGAATAAATATATAAAAGTATAAAAGAAGATGGGAGAATGGGAGGGTGAAAAAAAGATATTAAAGTAGCACTGGGAGAGTCACGAGAGAGTGTTACATATTATAGGTAGATAAATTCAACTTAACATTTGTACTTGCAATTCCGAAAATAATTCCGTAATCCAGGGACTGTAGACGACTAAAATTATATTATTTTGCTAGAGATCATGAACGTGAAGTATTTCGAGTTCATGTGGATAATTTACAGGAATATTTGGTATGGAAAATAATTTATCAGGAAGTGGATTGATAGAAATAAAGAGAGAAATTGTTGCACGGTTTATTGATTGGATTTTTTAATGAATATCGATAATGACGAATATTTAAATGTTACTCAGTGAATGTGAAAAACACTTGGCATATTTATATGAATATATATATGTGTGTGTGTGAGTGTGTATGAGTTTCAAGCCTAGCAAGTCTCGGTTACACCTTCCATCGGGCGACTACTTTCATACCGGTCTTATCCTGTCTGGCCTTTTAAGGGGGCCACGTGCGCCCCCCTGATCGTTGCAACAATCCATGTATCCACCATGTTTTCTCTATACTTTTATCCTATGGTTGAGGATATTTTCAATTGGCTACTGTTATAAATGTTTCTTTTGTACATTCCTTAATGCAATTGATAATATTGCGCAGGATTGAGGAATTTGCTAAGTGTTATAACAGTTATGAATTAATTAGCTGAATAATTTTGTCATGCAATATTGCAGATGTGACAAAAGAAATAGAGAATAGAATTTTTGACAATAGGAATTTTCTTGAGTCGAGAGGGTCCCATTGAAGAGACCCTTGGGGTTTTTTCACGAGTCATAGGACGATGACCTGCTCTATTGGGTCTGTTTAGTAACATGGTTGGTGTTTCTGGAATTCCGAGACTGGCAGGTGGATGCAGTTTGAATGAGTTCGAGTTGTCTCGTTCCATTCACAGTACGTTACATACCAAATTGAATTGATGTTTATTTTTCTCCCTCTTCTTGTTTTATGAATTTGATTTCGGAATTAAATTATGATATGCTGTCGCAGGTTGGGTCAGTATTTGTTGCCATACTTGGAAATAAATTTATTTTTAACAATATATTGATACAGTAAAATCGTGAGAGATAGTAAAAATATTAGACAGAGCGTGTTTGGGTCCGAAAGGGTCCATTTGTGTGAATGTATGTAGGTGTTGGTGAAAGCAGGGAAAATGAGTCTGAACGAAATGTGAAATTAGATTCAATAGATGTTCAGTATATACTCAATTTTATTCGATAGTATATTAACAAATTGGTGAAAGTTAGTGAATAGGAATTTAATATTATCAAACTACTCTATTACTAATTCTAATTGCTTTTTTTTTTTAAATTGGTTTATAACAAAATCAGTAACCTTTTTTTATCAATATTTAAATTCGCGTTGGTTCGTCATGAGATTCTGCCAATTGTTATTTAATGTTTTTTGAATATATAAAATGCAATCTAAGCAGCTACTAGACGCATACATATTTATTTTTATTGATCGGATGATTATTGACTTTTGATATCTCCAAAGCAATTTGGAATAGAAAAAAAAGGAAAGACGTGGTTCGGAGGTAATTCACACTAAAAATTTGTTCAGCAAAAAAGGCTTCAGGTAGCCCGGACCCATTTTTTTATTTTTGATTGAGGACTGACGACAGGTCGTAGAAGTGTAAAATTCGTAACATCATGAAGTCGTGAAAAAAAGAGGTTTTACTGTAGTTATTGAATGACAATTAAGTTTTAAATATCTGTGATTTCATTTGGAATTGGATGCAGTAATTTTTTTGTTTAGTTCAAAGGGAATGACATATCAGTAATTTTTTATGGAATTGAGTCATGTTAAGGAATAATTCTTCTGTTTTATTGAGCTCGTAGCATTCCTGTATGAATTAGCGATCTATGAGTGAAAGTTTCATCGAAATCAGTTTATTATTTTAGATGAGAGAGAGGTTGAAACATATAAATATACTTTTATTTGTAGCCTATCACATCTTCCTCCCTTCCTTTCTGCAGTCAGATAAAAACATGAGTTAAAATTTTGAATTTTCCATGACGTAGTCAGACATCTGTTTGGAAAACTTTCTTTTGTTCACAACTACATTTATCAAGATGGAAATTGTTTCATGTAAAATTTGCTTTTAAATTAAAAACCGATCACTTTGAAAAGGGGCTAAAGTGAAATGTAAATGTCATGAAAATCTTTTCTTAACTGAAAAGAAAATAAAAATATGAAAATAATATTTTAGCAATCTTCCAGTCCTAATAAGCTTGAAATATATGTTTTGAAATATTCCAAATATTTGGAATATTTCATGACAATAATAATTACAAGGTTGGGAAAATATTCTTCATAATTTCGGCTACAATTACTTGAGTACAAAAATTCAGAACTAAAATTAAGGACTAAAGAAATAAAATCATGTAATCTTGCCTAACTTTCTAGATTATGATCAAGAGAAAAAAAATAATAGAAGGAAAAAGAATAGACATTTCTTATAAATCGCACCAATCTTACAAATCGCTATGAAGAACATGCTGACAAATCCTATTAACTTCCCGCAAATTTAATTGATATATATACCTATTTAATCTTCCATATAATTAACGCCAATGTGAGTAGGTACTTCGGCGAACCCTGAAAATTTCACCGCACATTGATATATCTCCATCGCATATTGTCCAAACTGAAATAAAAAAAACCCCACCAAATATACAACAAAAATGTTTTCCAATAATTCATCCATAAATTCAAATCAACAATAAATAAACTTAAACATCCACCGTAATTTATCCATTTAAATCATCAACTGTACAATTATATACTCTTCTCACTTTCATATAATGGCAATTAGCGCCATAATAATAATGAAAAGGTAAAGAAAAAAAGAGAACATCTAACATAAATATCACGAGGGGGTGAAATATCGACTATCTGATATTTCTATAGTCCATTATTGATCCAGCAATTTGAGGGTTGTCCAGATGTTTGAACGCCACATTGCCCTATTCACAGCTTTATATATAATATAGATATATCCTGCGTAATATATTTTCAGCCGTCGCTGTTGATAGCTCGATCGGACAGGCAGAGTGTGTGTGTCTGCTCGCTGTTCAGTTCTATCCTATCTCCACTATTACCTATATACCAACTAATGCAAGTTTATACTTGACTTGTTTCGTGTCTTTCTGTTGAGTTGCATTTATTTTTGCGTGATCGCAAGCGCGCAACACGCTCACACGTGTCTAGCCACCCGTTTCCGTATCAACGTGTGTCCGGCTTACTATATATTGTTCAAACATATGCATTAATAAATTTATATACATATATGTATGCAATAATATATAGCAGTGTTGATATATACTGCGGAGCATTAATTTTATATACGAACACTGCAATATGGAAACTTTGTCGGTATTGCAGCTGTTCAATATGAATTCCATTATAATGTTGTGCCCATATTATAGCCAAATCATTCAACATTTCACAGCTGCTTTATTGTTTCAATTGTTGATTGTTTTTAATTGATAATTTATTAAACTCTCACTCCCTGATTTTATTGTTGACACTAACATTGTAATGTTGAGACAATAAAATTTGTTTGAAGTCTTTGTAGGTCTGAGTAGAAGAAAAATTATTGAGAAAATTCGGATTCGTTATAGATATGTTTAATGGGATTGTCGTACGATGTTTGGGAATTTGAGGACGTTGATGATAAATGTAATTAGAATGTTTAATCTTGAGAGATACTATTTTAATGATCGGACGATCAACGTTTTTGATGAGGTGATATTTGTGATATAACACGAATTTTTGTTGTTGTGAGGGCTCATTAGATTAGTCGTCATATAACGTCCTTATTTCAACATATTGTTCAGTTCTTTCTCTCTTTTCAATGCATTGTCAATTTTTGTGTTTATTAAATTATGACGAATATACTCGCTAATTTATATTAGAATTCAATCAAATTTCATTTGCAATTCTCTTTTCTTGCTTGGAATTAATTTCAGATATTTTTTTATAATTTCGTGTATTTTTCTAATGCAATTGGCTTCCACCATTAAATTTAATTCAATTCTACATCTCTTTAATATTAAAAAACGACCATACTCATATTTATTCCACTTCCGGATGGTCATTTATTCATTTCCCCTTTGCATTCAAAATGTTTCAAATAAATTCTCGTTTCGAGATGAGGGGGATAAGGTATTCGACCTGAGGTGAACATTTGTGAATATGAAACTTCCATATGATCAATATAGAGAACACCATTACAATTTAACTTCATTTATTATTATTTATATTGCTAGAGAAAGTATGCAAAATTATTTCCATTTTTTTTTCTTGCTTTTCATACTTCCCGAATTCATACAGTCGCACGATAAACGATTAGCCGTTGCAAAGAAGCAACCATAAGCAAGTTAAACGTTTATCGTTAATGTTTCGCTTTAGCTTTTATCCATACTAGTAAACATTACACATATAATCCACATGTATACACACGCACAACTATCGCGTGCTTCGTTGAAGTTTTACGATTTCTCAGTATTGAATCGCTTCAAAGTCTTTCGCAAACACATTTAACCAGTCGAAGCGAAGAATTGAGGCGTGAAATGTTTATTATATACTTTATTAATTATTTTATTACTTTATTTTCATCGTGAGAATTGGGGAAGGAAATAATGCATTAAAGTATGATGTAATTAATGTAAATCGGTGCATAAAGTACTCACAATTGTGAATTGATGTATTAATTGATGAGGAAACGAATTGACGATATGTTTATATACGGCTACAAAGACTTTGTGCATATGAAGGTCGCGACACGCTTCCCATTACGGTGAAACGTCATGGCGATTATATACTTTGGCGAGGTTGAGGCTTTATGTACCTCTCGTAAGTTGACAAGGCCGTGAGCACGCAGTCGATTGCTCCAGTCGTGGTGAATCGGGTTTCGATTTCGGAGAAATAAAAAAAAACGAGTACGTATTATATACGCACTACTGGGTAAATTGGAATTTATAATGCTTTTAAGATTCTTTTTTTTTTGTTACGTACAATCATTTATCTTTATTGATATAAATTTGTATATTTATATTCGGAAAAATTTGACTGGAAATGAACGTCGATGTTTCAGATTGACATGTTGAAATTCCTGTCACGAATTCAATGAAATTATTTAATCAACGATTTTGGGTGGTTTTGTTTAAAGAGAGAGTTGATTATTTATTCGTTATTGTATATTGTTATTTTTTATTAGTCATTAGTAATATATGATTTTATTTATTTCATCGTATTTGTGTGATGTTTTTCTTTTTCTTGCTCTCTCTCTCTCTTCAAGAGGTATAGAAAGTTTAGAATATGAAGAGAATTAACTTCAATCTATTATTAGGATTATAATCATATTTTGTATTTTAAATTAGGATTTTTAATCAAAAACATTTGGAAAGTAATTAGTAAATGGGAAAAGAAATTCATGTTCACTTTAATGGAAAATCTGACGAATCTATTGATCATTTGAATATTGTGGGGAAGATATTTATTTGTTTTTGAAATTGTATTCATCAAGAATATTGTCATTAGAAAACAAAAGAATATCATCGTTTGAAGAATAAAAATTGTATTTCAATTGTGACAAAAATCTTTACATGATAAATCAACTTTTGGAATCTTATTTATTGAATATTATCAATTCTTGTTTATGAATAGAGAAATAAATAATCAAGATAATGAAATTGAATAAAAATACTCGTATAGATTTTGAAATTGCCTACACAAGTATTTTTTTTTTTATTTGTCCTTGCTCTACGATTTATTTATTTATTTCAAAATTCTAAAAATTGTGGAATGTCTGCCACATTCACACTTACATTTATTCTCCTAAATTCACATCTCGATGTCTAATTGTCCTTTCACAATTATTACCAAATCTCTCAGAATTCTCAAAAAGTTTATCAAATAGTATAAATATATAACAATAAAAATATTTAAATAAATTGCGTTGAACCTTCTTTTTTTCTTCTTTCTTTCTTATTCACAATCGATTCATTTTATTTTTCATTTCTCTTCTGACAAAGAAAAATTATTAAAAAAATATTGTTGTCAGCAGTTCATTAATATTACAAAGACATAATTCAACCACAGCCCATCACAAGGGTTTTGAATAAATATATATCCGTTTTATTTTTTTCTACAGTTAATGTATTTTACTTGACTATAAGCAGTCGTAATTTGGACACAAGTCCAATTACAATGCAAGACGTGTATTGACGTGCGTTTGAGGGCTACCCACAAACATTTGATTAACCCCGACCGACCAACGTTGACAATGTTCTCTCTTTCTCCTTGGTTATTATATGTGCAGTAAAGAACAAGTAATACCAACCACGGACGAACGCCTCATTAGAATGTCACTCTTTGTGTGTCGCAAACAAAAGAACGACTCCCGATCCTTTCAAGACACATGTGGCAATATATTAACGTGTGCACACGCGCTTTAACGCACCATTTGGACTTTGATCGTGCTACTGTGAAACGCAACACCATTGTCCTTCTTTAACTCACCTCCATATTCTCTCTCTATCATTCATAAATACAAAAATATACCCCTGGTTGTAAATCATTAACAGTATTAGACTTATATGCACTCTGTCCCGATTTTCTTTATGATAATAAACATGTGGGAAAGAAAGAAAGAAAGAAAGAAAAGAAGAAAAGAAAAAATAAAGGACATTGGACTTGGACATTGTTCGCTTCTGTCCTCTATCACTCTCGGCAAACAAACAAAAAAAAAGTATATTTATCATTGATTATATGTGAGACCACTAATGTTTATTTTATCCGCACCTTTTGTTAAGATTTTATGGAGTGTAATTAGGAGCCATGTGAATTACAGTTGAATTGTGGATTTTCTAAATTGCCACACGTATTATCATTAATGTCACAATAAATGCATTTTTAAATTCCGAAGTAGTTTTACTTAAACTCAACTAAATTTCTTGATAATGAATATGCATTTGATGATTTTTATCTGTTGCGGTAGTGAAAAATTCATTAAAATTATTTCAGGTCCAAAAATGAAGAATAATTTATATTTTTTTATTATTTTTCGTTACGAGTATGATAAGTCTTTGTTATGTTGTGCAATTCTTTCTATTCAATGTAAATATGAAGAGAAAAAGGTATGCAGTAAAGAAAGTGCTCCTTTGCCCTCGCTGGATGACTCATCCAGTGAAAATATCTGTGGACAACTGTTTTGGGACCAGAAAATAAGGTCGTAAATTTCAGTAGTTTCTGCAAGTTTGTTCTTGTTAGTCTGGTTGAACAAAAAAGATATACTTATTGCACCCCGCCGAGAAACTTTTATCCTATTTTCTAATTTATAATAGAACATGTCATGTTAGATTCTTCTTTTCTTTAGTTTTGGGTTTATCTCCATACAAATAAGTCCAATAGAATAAATAAATAATGAATCATCATATTATCATTGAAGATTTTGAGTATGACTCATAGATTTTATTTTTCAATTATTCAGAGATAATTATAATTGAACGAAAGTAAAATGAAAAAATATATAAAATGAGATTGTGCTTAATACCGCGGGGCAAATGACATTGTATACGTACGCACATATAAATCTATATATATGTATATATATCTGTAGGCATATATAAAAAGAATGATGATAATAGTAGCAGGTGCAACGCATCCAAAGTATCATCATCAACTATTTGTTGCTGTAGTAGTAACAGTAGTATGTAGAAACAAAAGAAAAATAAATAAAATGAAATGAAATAAAATCACCACGATGTATAAATGTGTATGGTACGAAAGAACAAAGAAGATGAACAGGCACAGATGAAATTAAATCACTTGCACGTGCAACAGGGAATTCCCGATTCAAAATAGAACTGAGAAAATCACGTGAGAGTTGTTATATAGTGAATAAAATATATGAGCTCTTAAAATCACAAATGTTTAACGTTAAAATACACGGCTGGTCAGTGACAAACTTTTGTGTTGGGTCTTTAACCCGTTACTTTAATCAACAAGAAAAAAACATCAACATACTGAAATCAGTGGGATATTCTGATATGAATATTATTATAAAGATATATAATACAAGGTGAAGAACCGAAGAAATATATGAACGTTCGAAGCTGTGAAATTTTCAGCTCTTATTTTTATTTCTACTTTTTTTTCTCATTTTATGTATTCATTGTAAAATTCATTGGTATACATTTAACAGTTTTCCCCTTGACTCCACATTTAGTAGGAAAAATATATTTAAACAACTGTGTAATTTTGTTTTGTCACAGTGACACATAAATAATTCTACGTATTTTTATTATGACATTTCTACGTATATAAATTACAATGGGAGTATTAATTTCGTGGAAAAAATCGTCCGTAATTCGTCGAATTAATGTCTAGATTTTCTCTCGTTTGATTCACTCGCATAACAATTTAACATTGCCGTTTGCTGATTGGTTGTGCAGTACTTTATCATACAAATCGAATTTAATCAAGATAGTGATGACGTCAGCGACGACATCTCTCGACGTACACCTACCGGTTCATTTCTGCTAAGCAAGAGGTAATACGCGCGCCCGTTTGTATTCCACAAGCTGAATGTATCGTGCTCCTTTGTATATCGCTGTTGATTGGTTCTCAGCTAGCGGTGGGAGGTCGCTTATGTTGCTCACTATCTATATAGTTTCAACAGTCACGTTGGCGCACTCAGTCAACAGCGACATATCCACTTGAGACACGCGCCAAACGTTCGAAAAAAGGATTTTCTTATTTTGTTCTATTCTCCTTTTTTATTTCTTGAACGAATTCAAACGTATTTTATTGTTGAAAATTGTACTTTTGGTTTATATTATTTATTTCTCTGATTGATATAAAGAGAAAAATTTATTTATTATCTACACTTTTGAAAATTTACATTCAGTGTTGACACGAGACAATCAAGTTCATTTTAAATGGACTCGATTACTTGGGATTTTATCTGTGATAATACAAACGGACAAACGCTGTCGCAGCGTGTCCCGAATACAGGTTTATATATGGATCAAATGGTGGATGATAATAATTATTATATACCTTCTACTCTTTATCCAAATAATGTGGGATCTAATCCGTGGCATTACATCAAAGAGGATAATCCAATGGTGAGAATAATATAACAATAGAATTTATATGTATGTGTTTGATAATTGTGTTTTTTTCCATGTCTTCACTGTATGAAGATACAGATAAATTATGATAATAGGTATTGAGGTATCTTTCGAAATAATTTGATCAATGATCAAATAAAAATTTAGTGGAAGAAAGTGTTTTTTTTTTCTTTTTTTTTTTAAAGAGCTTGGTGGAAATATTTTGTGCATAAATATTATGCTGATGCAATATTATTGCACTTTTACGCGGATAAGATATTTGGTTTTTACAGATAAGTAAAAAGTCGAGTTGAAATTGTGGAAGCAAAATTTAATATCCCATTTTTTTTTTTCTGTTCTTTTCATTAATGTCATGTTGATTTAAAGTCCACGAAATTTGATGATATTAATGAAAGAGAATGCATTAACTTTAGAGTGGTATGAATACTTTCTGTCACCTTAACCCTCATCAGCATAGAAGAGTTGATTGGACTAATTGTGAAATAAATATAAAAGAAAAAATGGTGATATGTAGAGTTGAAATTGGGTATGAAATTTCGTGAAGAATTGTGCAGTGATATTTGAAAGTGAAAATTAGTGAATTGCCCTGTTATTTTGATAAGAAAATAACAATTAAATTAAAGACAATGAAAGTTCAATGGCATGACTGGATTATATCGATTTAATTCAGGTTGTACTGTTGATCTGTCGTTTATCTTTCTTTTTTTTCCTGTGAACCTTATTTTGCAATGAAAATCAGACGAAATTATAAATTTGTGACAATTTATGTTGACTGGATCGTTTATTTCATTAATAGGAATGACACAAAAATGAAATTATTGTTAACAATGATTTCTCGAACATTTTTTTGAATTATCTCCAACATTCATTCCGTCACCTTTAATTCAGTGTTTGTGCCAAAACCTCATTTATAAATTTTCAACATTTATATTTATGAAATATACTCTTCAGCATATAAACAAAAATTCATCATTCGTTGACAAATAAACATTAATTGCAAATAATATTGTGAATGAAATAAATGAAAGCTCTATCAATGTTGATGTAAACGAAAAAAAAAAACTTATTCTTTCAACGAATTCTTTCAAAGTTAAGAATAATTCATTGTCAAGTTGGTAATTGAAATTAAAATCAAGTCTTCATGTATAAATGAAACACGTAAAGGTGGTCTGAGGTCAAAGAATCATGTCATTGAAAAATGAACAAAAAGTAAATAAAAATGAAATTGTGCCGATTGCCAATTTTGTTTTTCCTTTTTGTTCTAAATTAAAATCATGTTGGAGATAAATTCTTAATTTTCAATACCCAGCGTATAATTATCGCATAATCATTTCTATCAATTTGTATGAATGAAAATAAAAAGAACAGTTTTATTTTTTTCTCTCCCTCGCACGTCAGTCAATGCGTGCACGTGCACGTCTCTTTCCCAGAAAACTCGTCGTGTGTTCCCCCTATATATCTATACATAATGTACTTGTTATATAATCGGCCCCTCGGCGATCACCGAATACATATACAGAATACTCGATCGTTAGTTCGAAGAAATTGCGTTATTTCAATAGATCACGAGTAGTAAAAAGAAAAATAAAATAAAAACGTACATTGTTTGCTTCTTTTTCATTTCTTCCTTTTCTTTTTGCATTTTTTCTTCATTTAAAATTGTTGATAGAATGTAAACGGAAATGAAGATGGAGTAGAATGTGAATATATAAATTGTTTTTTTCTTTATTTTCTACATCTTGTTTGCGAGTGTTGGCATTTATCTTTTGGGGAGTGGCTAATATGGGAGATACACAGTTGAAGAGTTGGTTAAATCGAGAAACCGAAGGAAAACGTTGAAATCTGACAGGAAACGGGGAGTTAACGCTCGTTAACCCGTCAATTAGAGGGTTTAGTTTGATGGAGGCAGGGTTAAGTTTAGTTGAGAGATATAGTTTCTAACGGGTCATAAGCCAAAAGGTGCCATCCTGTACTGTTGCGTCTTGAGAAGTATTCATCTGTCGTTATTATATTGCTAATATGACCATTCTCTCTGTTTTCATTTTTATTGTCTATATTTTTTTTCATTTCGAATTAAGCGATGCTTTTTAATGATATATCAAATTATTGCAAGAGAGAAATTTCATGTAATTTGATAAGAATTGATAAAATTCATTTGCGAATATTTATTCTTGGTAAAATTATTCAACAGATGTTTATAGAACTTGAAAGATTTTTTGTTTATATATTTGGAATAATTGAAGGGATCTTTTGCCGTTCAAAGAAAAATGTTATTTTCGTGTGTGGGATTTATGAAATTAGTCTGACCTCGATATTGAAGAAATTCATCGATGGCCATTTAAACATTAATATTTTTGTCTGGAATAAATTTTGGAGGAATTTCATTATTATAATGAGAATATATAATGTGAAAAACTACTGAATACTAAAGGAAATGTAAATAATTAAACAAATTATTATAATTATGTACTTCGAATAGCAAAAGTCTGATAATCATCACCAAATATTGCACACCTAATAACACAATAACAATAATTGAATTTTAAATTCATAATTGTTTCCAAAATCCGAAGATTAAACTCATTTTTTTTATTCTCTGAACTATTATAGAATAAAATGATAAGACATTTTTTTTTACGTATACAAACCCGTTGAATGGCATTGCATCACTAAATAAATAAATCACATCAAACAATTCATCCTAATTTTTTATTCATCTCTGATTGAACGATGAGTCACAGCGCTACTGATCCATTTAAATGTTTGAGAGTGATAAAAAAAAAAACAAGTGCTAAAAACAATTAATCGGAGAAAAAAAGGAAATAATGTCTTGGTATTTATCACTTCCGGACTAAAGATCTTGACTATAACCTGAGGTTTTAATATTTATTATGGGTGACACATTCGCCTATCGCGTGCTCGAATACGCGTCATCATGTTGTAGTAAAAAAAATCGAGTGAGAGAGAAACAGTAGCATGAAAATGAGAGAAAATAAAACAACATCAACTGCTTCTGCTGTTGCACTATAAGTATATATATATATATATATAAATATATGAAATGCTCGCGTGCGTCGGAGTGAGATCGAACGAGTTGAGACGCACGACGCTCGACAAACACTCGTTTTATTTTCGAGACGCTTACCTCAGATTCGCTCGCGGCCTCACTGAGTCATCGCGCAACACAGTCAACTCGATTTATGAATGAAAATTCCCGACATATGTTTTATCCCCCTTACTCGCACGTATACACCTCAAAGGTCCATTGCCGTCTACGGATGTAATAGCTATAAAGTCATATTGATTGTTAAATATTTTCATTAACAATATTACATCTATGTTTTATTTGTATTGTATATTGTAATAGAATTTCGATAGCACTTTGGAAAATAATTGGGAATAATTCTACCTTATAAACGTTATCCACAATTAATTGAATTTTTGACAAATGAAATGTTATAATTTGATATTTTTATATTATCATTGGCTTATTTATTGGTTTGTCAATATAACGTTTCGGCTAACGGTTTAAATTAGTTAATTAAATCCGGAGATATAAGCGATGAATTTTGGGTAAACAAATTTAGTTGCGGTGTTTTAAAGAATTTTAGCTGGTTGATGACTTGTAGATTTTGTATGTGAAGTGGAAACTTGTTATGAGTAATGCTTCTGTATTACACGCACTTGACGACTTCGATACTTATACTGAAAGTACTAAAAAAGCAAATAATGTAATTTAAACGATTTGTTTTTGTATTTATTTTGCTATTATATGTGTCGATGGCTATACGATTAATAATTAATGAGCCAACGATACTTGAGTGTCCCAGACTTGAATATTAATGTGCCAATCGTAGAAACCATCCCTCTACGCTCAATGTAATTAACATTGTCTATAAAAATTGATATATCATAATTGAATGAAAAATATTCGGAAATTTTACTATTAAATTTAATTTAGAATTATGTAAAACATTATGTGACATAGTCGAACACTTGTCAACGATGATTTTATATTTTTTTCATTTTTTTCCTTCGTCACGTTACAAAATATTGAGATACTTTAATAATTTCAAAAAAACCCATGACGCAAATGAATTTCATGGAACCGATTAAAAAAAAATAATAAGCGACAAAAAATCGGGCGCTCTCTCTTTTTCTCACAATCATTCTTCGCGCGAATGACGTCAACGGCGCCTCATTACTTTCGCTGAGAGAGTCTTCAGCGACAACGCGCCAGATTCCAATTTTCAACAACGTCCGCCAACGAGTCACCAACGTATGCGGCTGTCGGTTGTGGCAGTGGTGGGTAGCGATGGTGGTCGATTAGTTCCGGCGTTCCGCGAAGTCGATCGCTCATAACCGGCATATGAATATTTTATTCAATTTTATTCGTTGAGAACGTGTTGTTTTTTCACGCAATTCACGTGTCACTTCATGCTAGACTAAATAGTTCACAGACTTCTTTTTAAATCTGTGGCAACTTCAAGGTCATCACAATTAATTAGTTTTCTTTTTTATTTCTTCATTTTTTTCTTTCAACATTGAAAACTGAACTAATTCAACGATTTCATTCAAAATCTATATCAAATATTCCATTTAAACAGTTCATTACATTAAATTAGATTTGTCGTTGATTGGATACACAGACAAAGTACCCCAATTTATAATCAAATAAAGGCACTTATTTTGTTTCAAATGGACTTCATCATCTTCATAATCAACTTATTAAAATATATTCGCCACGGTTTTTTGTATGCAAGACAAGATAAATTGAAAATAAAATGGGAATAATTTATGTATTAATAATTCATTAACTTCAAAAGAAGCGAAGAAAATAAAGGAAAAAGTAAATTAATGTATTTATTTATCACATTCTGTCAAGTTACATTATTTAACGGTGATATATAAAATATAATTTGAAATGTATATATTCTTGAACAACAAAAATAGGTGTCAGTGGTAATAAATGGGGTCCATTTTGGTTCTATGGAAGGGCAACGAATATATAATAATAAATTAAAATGATGATGAGCATCTCGTTTCACGTTCAGCATCATGGATGTATATGTAAATGACAAAAGATGTTTTTTTAGGTCGTATATAGAAGATACGACAATGGGGATTATGATGAAGAAAATTCCGGTGGTAGACAAGAATGACGAGTGTGAGATTAGGTTCATGCCCCACGTGCACATCAAACTCGCGCGGGAGGTCAAGAAAGAATATGAAATACATACAAGCATTTATATATATATATATATATATATATATATTCATATGTGCGCGATTATGCTATGGCCTTCTCACCGAAAGAGGAGGTTGTCGAAGAGTGCAGCATGCGCGTTGGGAATGCCTTCTGGATTGCGTCAGAACTCAGGAATTCACGGACCGTTGTGCCCATGAGACGATCTCGTCTTGTTGTAGTATTGAAAATAAAAAAAAAATAACATATCATTCTTAGAATATATATATATATAATATGTGTGTATTTTGTTATTTTTCTTATTTTCGCCAAATACTATTATTTGTACAGTTTTTTTTGTTTATTTTACCTATTTTTATCAATTTTAATAATTTTTTTCCAATTTTTTATTTTATTTTTTCTATTCGTCTTCGATTTTTCCCACGCGATAAATATAAACTGCGTGCCCTTGGTACCATTGAGACAGATAGAGTAGATTAAGGTAGAGAAAAAGAATTGTAGAAAAACAAGAATAAAAAAATTATTGAGAAGGCCAACATTACTCGTGCGCACTCGTTTCACATCGACTTTACATGAGAAATGAAAGGCTACTTCGTTTTACCGGGAATTATATTGTGTTGATCATATACGTACGCAATTCTTCGTATATTTTATATGTCTGACAATCACTATATAGTTGATAAATAAATAAACTCACAATATGTAGTATTATATGTTGGTTGTGCCTATAACAAGATTGGATATGTTACCGGAAAAAAACTCTGGCTCAATCGCAATGACGCAATCATCATCGCTCTCCCATTTTTTTTCCTGCTAAATAATTATATATACCATGTGTATGTTTCGCGCCGACATTATTTTTCCACTCGGCTACCTTGGCATTGTCCGTATTATTCAATGTTATTTACCGCAGTTTTATTTGCGTCGCATGCAAAAAGAAAAAAAAAGAAAAAGGAAAAAAAGTGGTAAGAAAAAATTATGGGAAGTAAAAATATTGTTTATACTCAAAATTCGAGTCACATTCTCTTGATGTTTGTTAGACTGAAGAGAATAAAGAGGAGAATACACATGAAATATATTGCAATATACTGTGGAATTTTTATTCATCAGACAATTCGTGGAAAAATAAAATGAAGAAAAAATCATTCTCCATTCGCACGTCTATACACAGATGAGCGCGCGGGAACTCCCGAGAATCTTTCTTGTGTGGAGTTCGAACACGCCCGAACTTGCACGAAGTAACGTTTCGCCGGCCATCGGACCATGTGGTGATAGTACGATGACAGGAACACTGTCAGTGTCACTCGGTGCGTTGTGGCGTGCGGGTCTCGTGTTGAGAATTCAATTTTATTTGTATTGATGAGATTGTTATTACATCAGATTTTATTTTTCTAGTTGTGTTTGTGTTTTAATTTTAATTCAAGCGCTTGATATATACACTATCGATTACAAACTCAATTTACAAGTTCTCTATTTGTGTAGTGAATAATCATTGGATATTAAAAACATTCTGCAATTCGTTTGTTCATTATTTCAATTTGATTTTGTTTGGTAAGTTGAGATTAACGATCACTTTCTACTTCATTTGAGAATATTTTTAGCATAATTGAAGTATAAATATTAATAAAATTAATGGATATGTAAAATAATGTGCAGGGAATTGTACAATAGAGATAATGTGAAAGATAACCAGAGAAAAAATATTGCTCGTAATATATTTTATGTGTGAGATTTAATATTTGAACATTTTGGACCCACAATTTTTTTCTTTGTTTTCTTGAGAACTTTTCGTTTAGTCTAAAGATTGTAGTTGATGAAAATTTAGTTTTACTGTATTCATCTACTTTGTGTGTAATTGGCTAAACATTTTTTCAAATTTTATTGAAACGATTGCTCGACATGAACTCAGAATTTTTCGTTGTCGACTTTGGCCTCAGTTCCAAACTTTTGCATTCGAATTGATCCCAGTTTAGATTATTGATAAAATAAATTTTACTTCAAATCAATCACATTATTTTAATGATAAAATTGATTTCATTATATGCGATTTGATTGTTTATGATTTATGAGGAAAACTCATCAATCGTATGATTTTTCATCATCAGTTTTGAAGATCTATAAATATATTTACGATCCTAATGATAAAATTGAATATACGTGTGAAGAGAATACGAAACTAATAACATGGTGTCGTCATTCGATGACATGCCGCAGGGGATTAATATAAAAAAACAAATCTCATTATCTATAGTCAAGGCAAAAGAATAAATACAATAGCTAATAACTTATTTGTCACTCATCTCATTATAACTGCTGCTTCTCGAATTTTTGCTCGTAATTATTTCAACGTTATAAGAAGTATATGCAAATTATACTTTTGTTTTCAATTTAGAACGTCAAATGACGTAAAAACCTAAATTATATTTCAAATTCAATTATTGATAATGCGAATGAATTTGAATATGAAAAGAAAATGGTGGAAAATATTAAATAGTTTACATGAAAATTTATTATATATTTTAAATATGAGAGTGAATTAGAAAAAAAGTGTTTAAATATTTACAGTCTATGAAAAATAGGAAAAAAAAAATTGTGAATGATTAAATTTATTTATAGATATCAATTATGTAAATCTTTTTAATTCCGGTGTTTACCCGTAATCTGTTTTGAATTTTTAATTTATTTATTCATTGTAGATGTTGATTCAGTTCAGGCATTTTTTTTCTTTTTTCTACATTGTGAAACTATTTTGACTTTAACTTTGTTCACAATTTGACTGAATGCCAATCCAGTGTAAATTTATTTTTGATTGAATTACCGTAGGTTAATTGAATTACACATTCCATTCAACTAAGATAAGATATTTTTGAATATTACTAGTAAGTAATATTTAATTATGAACTGCGACATATTTGAAAGTCCAAACATGAATTTGAAACAAAATAATTATAAATTCCATTGAATAATGAATTGAAATGAAAAGAAACAAAAGCCATAAGATTTACAGTAATTATTGCATTTATTAAATAAATAAATAACTAAATAATTCGTAATTTTAGAGAAGAAACCTTTTTTATGCTTAGAAGTTTAGTTTAACAATCTATTTTTTCTGTCTATTCTTTGTTCTATTCTCTTGGTATTTTCTACATGTTGAAGGTCACTCAATGGCAATTTTACTTCCTACATGATATGTTAAACTAATTAACCTTGATTTAATGCCAAATGTATCCAAAGAATATCCTTTTCGAGGATAAAATATTGAAAATTTAATGATAATTACATATTCTCATTATCAAAATAACATCAAATAAAATGAAATCATTCAAATACCAATAATATATATACAATTAAGATCAAAATATTAATTTATCACTTCTATAATGTGTAAGTACAATCTTGCAAGAACAAAGGCACAGATCTTTTTTAACCCATTCGTGGAATCACTCGCTTCAAACATATACATTCATGTTCAACGAGATAAATCTTGCTGAACTAACTAATGAGAAAACTAGCAGTTGGACTTTTCTCATATATAAATATATATTTCTCTTACCATTGGCTTATTATTTTCCCGCGTAATATACACCGTGTGATGGCCGACACGATAGATAGCACAAGTGCCTGCATTTGAGAAAGAGAAAGAGATTGAAACAAAGAGAGACAGAAAAATGAACAAGCATGAAATAAAATGATTATGTGTAAGTGAGAGGGAGTGCACTTATGCCATTGTTGCAACCAATCGGAACTCAATGACGCAAACACTGATGATTTTATTTATTCAACCACTTCACGTCATTATAATTGTCATCATCAGATTCACTGTCATGAATTTTTACCGGTTCAATTAAACAAAACTTGGCAGCAACATTTCAATATACCACAAATGGAATAATAAAATTGTGATCACGATTGTAATTATACGACTCACGTGATTGTATTGTCCAACTTACAAATATTATGCTCGTATGGTATTAAGAACTGGCAATTTGTTTACTGTGAAACACACGCGTGGAATTGACCTTGAATTCGCCTACAAATATACAACCACACATATACCACATGGGTTGAGCGCTCCCGTGATCTTGGCCTGACATTTTCGTATATAGAAGTAACTCACTTTCCCCCTCTTTTATCACTCCCCACTTTTCTATCTCGCACACACTGTTATTATAATAATAATTATTTTTATTGTTGATTCTATTATTTATTCGGACGAAGTTCGTTGGATTTTACTGAAACTTTGAACTCATGAATGAAAAAATAAAAAATAGAAGAACGAACAAAAAAAAGGGAATTCGTAGAATTTTGTTTCTGCTCTGAAATTAATTTCTTTATTTTCTTTTTTTTGTCTGCTTTTTATATGATTTGATTTATTGTCATTGTCAAATGAACGATGTGAATAATTAATTTGTTTCGATTTTTAAATATTTTCAATATGATATTTGTGTTATCAGAATTTTTGTGCTTCGTTATCAAACTGTTGGAGATATGTTGATGTCGTTTTTCTTGTTCTTTTTTTTTGTGTTTATATATAATATTACTTCTGTGTTTATATAAACTGTGCAGTGTTGAAGAGTGGTATAAGGAGAGCTCTAAGCATTTCGAAAGCCTCATCGAGTTTTGCTGGTGTCAGAGTTATATATATATATGTGCGTGTGGTTCGGGGTCGTCGCACGAATTATATTTGAGAAACGATAGCGTTCTCTTTGTTCTTGTGCGCGTGCAAACTTACAAACACACTGTGCGTTGCAGGAGTTGAGAGTTGTTGCCTTGTTATATTCTTGGTCGCCGAAGTAAAGAAGAAGAAAAATATATATACTTATGATAGAGTAAGAGAGAGAGAGTGAGTGAGAGGAGGGCGGAAAGTATGAGGACAACACAAATAGGGAGGGAAAAACGAGAGCGAGGTAATAGTTCCCGGGCAAATGTATGAAGGCTGCACTATATGACAATTACTAACACCGATAAGTTTAGAATTATTCGCGTTGGGATAATCAATTTTTTTAAATAAGGAATTTTTATGTTAGGGGTTGAAAAGAGGATTTTCAGAGTGATTTTGGTATTTTTTCCTTTTGGTATTTTTTCATCTTTGAGAATGGATTTATTGATTTCTGGTTGTTTTGTCATTGAATGTTTATTAACTTTTATTTTTGGGGCATATTTTGTGTTGATATTCAGTGAATTGATTATTCTTAGTTGGGTTGAGTTCGTCTTAGCCCTCGTGAATATCAGAGGGGATGTGAAATGTCAATTACTATAATGAAGGTTGCTGTTAAATCCGAAAGTCGGAATAATGAGAAGAATAAAAAGTATGAAAGAACATGGTAATTAAATGAAAATTTTTCTCTGTTTTTTTCTCTTCTATTCGCTAATGAGTTGTTCAACTTGGATTTGCAGAATAGAATGAAGCTTTTTAATGTGTTGGGGAAATTATTCTTTTGATTATAAAGAAATTTTATAAAATTGAAATGAAATTGCTGTCATTATATTGATTGAGTTTAATTTCAGTGAAGTTAAATTAACTTCGTTGAAATAGCTTTTTGTGTGTTTGATTTTTTATTTATTATAAAACTTTTGTTCTTTATTATTTAGAAAGAAATTCTTTTAGTTATCTACTCTGTAAATGTTACAAAAATAGAAAGATGTGATAGAAATTTATTTACTTTTTTGTTTTTCTTTTCTACGTAAAACATGAAAATACTCTTCTGTGTTTCTATCACGTTCTACGATAAGTCAAGTATTGGAATATCGAACCGATTGTTAAACACTCAAGTGGCTCTGACTTATCTACAAGTTTTAGACTTTTCTCAATTCACAAAATATAATTCTCGGAAGTTGTGAACTAATCTAAGTGTTTCAAGGATTTACAATCTTTATTTTTTCTCGATGGAATATTGTATAAGACAAGACGAACTTGTTAAATAGTCGGATACATTCACGGAAATGAGGTTGACTGTTTTAGAACGAAGATTTGAACTTTAATGATTTTCTTTTCGTTCTTTTTTTTTGACACATCGTATTTTTATCGTTTTAAGTGCTTTATTTCGTCTAACTATATAGGATCTGTGAGGATCCAGAGTGGTTTAGTATAGGTTTATGTGGGTTCATGAATTAATGTGCGTAGATATATTGAAAAAAAGTTGAATCCAATTTTTATTTAAAAATTACATGAAATGTGTGAAAAATTGTAGTTTTTTTTGTCATTAATTATTGAACTTTAACATTATTTATAATCGAAATGATTATTGAGTCGAAATCTACGTCCAAAGACAGGAAATGAAAACAACAATTTACTACTTGATAGAGCTTATTTTATTTTATTCGATGTGATTGAATATTCAATTAAGAGACCACAAAAATTATAAAACCTTGACCTGTTTATCATCCGTCTAAATACGTAGATGAAAATGAACACAAAGCATTAACAATATAACATTCAATATGATTTATTGATCTTCTTTTATCTCTTTGTTGTATTATTGTGACATAATTACATATACACATATGCATTAATATATATATACATATATATTAATAAAAGTACATAGAAATACAGTCTTTGTATGTTTCAATATTATATCTCTCAAAGATTTCTAAACAGGTCAATTCAAGTTTCCCCTGTTTATTCTATTCTATTTTTCATATCAGCATAATCAAAGACACTTTGTCGCTTCAGTAAATTGATATCAATTTCTTCCCCATTCTTATCTTCTTTTATTAATTGAAGAAACATTAAGCAACTATAAATATATATTATTGTTTATAAAATTATTATTTGTGAAAAAAAAAGAATACAAACAATATTTTTATTTTAAAAATTTTGTGAATGCAGTGTCTGATAGAAGAAAACGAATCGACATAATGTTTATTGAAATCGGGCCGCCTACTTCGTGTTTTCGTATCAGCAGGCGAGATAACAGGGCTTTTCAATGTTCATATCGTGTTTCATGAACTGTTTATCGAACATTTGATACATATTATGTAGGTATGCACAGTGTTTTAGTGTTCCTTGTATTGGCTCGTGGAAAAAAATATCTAAATATTTCTCCTTTACTTTAACGTATTTTATCTACATTTTTTTTATAACTACTCCACATTGTTTCATCCATATTGAATATTGTGAATATTCTTTTGAGTGGAATTTATTATTTTGCAGTTATAATACGTGAATTAATTAATTTAAAAAAAAAATGTTGGCAACAAATTTAGAGGATTATGTCACAATTTATGAGGAATTTTCAAGACTTCCTGGATCCAACGTACAATTCTATTCTGAGATTAAAGTTATTTACTCTTTTGGATGATGGCAAAATGTTTTGCGGCTTTCCGGTTAACTTTTTTCTTATCAATAAAATATATTTGTATTTAAACCCATTGATATATGTATATATATGTATATAAACCACGTTTGGAATGTTTGTCGTTTCCCGCAACGAATAAAAAGAAAAAACGAATATAGATAGCGTTCGTTTACATCCGTTCAAGTTCTCGATAAATTTTTTTTTTTCCAACATTATGTTTTTTATGTTTTGATTAATAAATAAAATTGTGCGAACAAATTTCAATTGTATTAAGTATATTCTTTCATTTCTGTTGAATATTATTAAATAATATTACTGGATCTAAAATGAATTTGTGTTAATGTTTCTCTATTTCTATTAAATGACTGTTCAAAATTTGTAATCACATTGGACGGATTCGATAGTGATAAATTGATTTGTTAAATATTTTGTGCTGCCTGAGAATAGTTGATAGCAAAGTTTAACCGGTTTTTTTTTTTCCTTGTTATATTTTTGTGAGAGGATTTATCATTACGGGATATATACATTGGTCAGTGTGCAGATGTTGTGTGTTGATTTTAGCTACAGTTATCATTTGTATGAAGACGTGAATTTATTTATTTTCCTTTGAATATAAATTCATTTCTCACTCATTAGTTCCACTTTGTCATTATATATTTATTATTCTGCGCTTGCTACTCGGTCACTAGATTGAAGTTATATTTTAGAGGATCGTTTGCAGTTCACATATATATATTGTATATATAGAATGGGTCCATTTGGCATTTGTCCAATTACGAGAAGAGAGATCACATCCGTATTGAAGTAGCAGGAATGAACACGCACACTCTACAGGTGCGTTAAAGTTAGAATTTTGGGCTAATTAAGATTGTTTCGATGAGAGGAATGATAATTGGTGATGATAATTAATAGATATTGTTTTTGATTATTGAAAGAGACAAATAATGAGAATGAGAATGAAATAAAAAAATCGAATCACATAACCTCGATGAAAAAAAAATACAAAATAATGATTTTTTAATTGTTTTATTTATTGATGACAATATAATTTAATAGATTGAAAAATTTTGTTGATCTGTGATGACTTAATTATTTAATTATATAATTCAACAAAATTCTTTTATTGCAAATGACCACATTGAAAAATCATTAATTGGGTAATTTGAATTATCCAATGCCCATAATTATACTACGAACAATTAGAATTGATGTGCAAACATCAATAACAATAGAAATGAAAGGGAGAGATAAAAAAAAATAAAAAGTTAATGAACATTCATATCATCATTATCGAATTGCAATTAAGTTGCAATCCTTGAGTGGAGAAAATTTTCATGTCTACGTCATTAACCAATTCTGCATTTAAATGTATATTTGACGCTCGTTTTATGAAGGCTTTCACCCTTATTCAACACTTTATCTCATTTGCTGATGTATACATACATATATATATATGTGTGTATATATATTTATTTTATTCGTTGCAGGGGAATGACAACGTGTCACTATACACAAGACATTTACGAGCGCAAATAATTCCATCAAATTTTTCCCCACAGCGTCATTTATTCAAAGTGCTCCCATCTGCCAGTTTTTTGCTCTTTCTATTTCACCCCCGCATATGCATTCACATATACATGTATATATATATGAAATGTATTTCATTTTGGTTTTTATATTCATTGGAAATTTGATATACTGTAAAAATTCCTCAGGGGCAAATTTTGTGGAGCTAATTGGCGAGTGAATACACGCCCTGAAAGTGAGAAGAGTTCATATACTTTCGATCTCATCTTTATTTTTCTCTTTTTTTCTTTTCTTTCTTCATTTTTATTTTTTACTATCGCATCGTCTCACTTTACCTCGTGCACATGCTCAAAATTCGCGTATCTATTTTTGTGTATGCTGACGGTGAAACGACGACGCACGGCGTCCCGACGTTGCAGTGTTAGACAGACGTTAGTGGACGACGCATTGCGACTTCTTCGTGATATAGAAGCGCGTGCGAGATAAGGGCACGAGAGCGAATTTATTATTACGAATTATTCATACAATTTGTTTTATTGTATATATTTATGTTTATATTGAAGAAGAATATAGAAAGAAGGGGGAAAGAGAATTGAATAAGTAGAAGAAACGAAACGCTACTCATTTTTTAAAGCCCGACCGATATATCATCCATCGAACGAACGATCGACCTAATTAATTTATTCTTTTTTATTTTCATTCAATTTGTCAAAATTATCCTTCATTATCCTTTATTAACGATTTATTTATTTATTTTATTTATCTTTTTCTTTCGTTTATCGTTTACAATTGAAAATGATAGTGAAAATTGTTTTCAATTAATTTCTAACTTTTTTTTTTGAAAAAATATCATAAACGAAAATTTTATTCATTTATTTTTTTCTTTTATTTTTGAAACGAACACGAAAATGGCCACTGCCATTGATTCCATCGATATCGCGAATATTCTTGCACAGGAGTTGCTCTATCAACAGGTAAATTATGATGATTGTGAAGTTTGGAAAAAAAGATGATTTTATTTCTTCAAAATTTCAAAGTAAATGTTTAATAAAAACACACTCAAATCTTTGTTTTGTTTGTGTTGTGAAAGTTCTTAGGTGATTGTGATTATTATTTACGAATGGTGTAGTATAACAGTTGTGTGAATTATTAAAATTTTCCAACTGATTCTGTTGTGGTTTACTCGATTACTTGGAAATTTAGTTGAGTTCTGAGAAATACTTGAAAGCACGTGGGGCAGCTGTTGTTGTGGTTGTTGTACACGTTGAACGAATCGATATTGAACGAGAGAGAAAGCATAATGTTGATGAAGAGGGAGAGAAAAGAAGAGAGATGGAATAGACCTTGACAAATATACGTTTATGTGTATATACATATATATGTTTGAATCGTATATATTTGTGTGTAGACTTTGTCCACGCGTATATGTCGACATTATTTTTTTTTATTTCTTTATGCATGCCAATTTGGGCGCTGGCAAGGTTAGTGATATTGGTTAATCGAATTAAGTGCAAAGGATTTATCTACAAACACATTTTCCAAACGGGAAAATAAATATTAGATGAATTCCAATTTCGAATAATGTTTTTGGTTTATGGAAGAATTAAGTGGAAATTTTTAACTTTAAAATTATGTTCGTTTACCTATTTTTTTTTGTTTTTTTTTTTTTGGTTCTATATGTTTAGATTGTTTTTGAAATTGTTACTGAGATAAAGTCAGATGTGATTTTATATACAGAGATTTTTGAACGAATATAAAGTGAAAATTATTTTTTTAATTTTACTTTAATTCTGTGATGTTTTTTTATCTCATGAATGTTTTATTGTTTGTAAAATGTTTGGTGTTTTATGATTTTACTTTACTTACGTTCTTTATCTGGAAAACATTACAAGGAAAATTCTATGAAATTTCTTATTTTCATTCTTGGTCCACATTGATTGCGATTGTTTAGAATAAAAACTTTATTCTTCTCGTCTATTATCTTAGATATTTGTGAATGTTCTCGCACACAATTCAACAACCAGTCGCTTATCGCTTAAAAAATAATACGAAAATGATTACAAACTAGAATGCGAGAAACTTGTAACTAAGTGTGCGAGTCTTCTTATCGTTTCCCTTTCTTTACTGAACACACAAACATATATACACAATATACATTTATATTTAGGCATATATATTTGCTTGTACAACATTCGACCGATTTCCTTCTTATTATTTTGCAATTCTCCTTGTTAAGATGGCGCAATATCGCACAGGACTACAACAAAAAATGTACAAAGAAACAAACAAAACAAAAAAAAAACGTTACATTTATTTACAGAAATTGTATTGAGAATAGTCCACACTGCTCGCGATTTCATGACTGTAAAGAAATAAATATCCATTAAATTTCAATGCAAAATGGCGTGTGTATATAGATATATATATATATATATATATATAATATGTTTTGAAATAAAAGGGACATTCACCTGGTGCTGATTGTGATGAGATTAAGGCCAAGGTAAACGACCGCCATTACCAACTTTAGTATTATTTTTTTTCTTTTTTTCTTCTTTATTTTCAGTTAATATCTTTCTTTTTTCTTAACACCTTGTATTCTCCCATACTAATTTGCACTCGCATTGTCTTGCTACTCGTCTATATATTCAATGAATAATTGTAGACATGAAGAAAAAAAAAGAAAAAGGAAGACAATATAAATGATTTTATTGTCGTGTACGAAATAAATTATGTTTTGCAATGTGAGCGTTGATATATTATTTATAATTTAATAGTTATCGAGAATTCATTGGCAGTTCACTTTTTCCTTTTACTTTATCGATAGAAATTATTTTGTGGTATTGGATTTTATATTCAATTAGATCATTGGATTTATTACAATGAATTTATTTCATAATTTTTGTCAGTTTCATTTTGTATATTTTGAGAATTATGAAAAATAATTAATCTTACAATTATATTATAAATATATTTTCTATCATGTGAGATATTAATTTCGGTTTCTTAGATTATATTTTTTTTCTTTTCTCAATTCTTTCATGTTATATCGCTTTTTATTAGGATCTTCACTAAATTTGTCTGAGTGAATATGAAGGACTTGATGAATTATAATTTTATATTTTTTATTCTGTCTTGAGTATATCTGTTGAATAATTTTAGCGGTGACACATATGTTTTTACGACGTATTCTTGACATTCCGGAAGGCCCCCACAAATTCCATCAGGCCACCCTTTTATATTATATATATATATAAATGTATACCTGAATTGGTGATATATAATCGGCAATTCCATCAAAAGAATGCGATGACGGATTGATTTGAACTGTTGTCGATTATCCATTCATATATTTAGAATGATTGAGAACAATAATTTATTTTTATCTATCAAATATATCGTGAGTGTGTGAGATAGATCAACGATATTTTTATCGTCACAATGTTTTATAGCGCCAAGCGATAATTTAATTCTTTCATGAGGGAGAGTAGTGTGCTGGTTGTGTTTTGATGTGGGTGAAAAGGAAATTGTCCTACAAAAGCACAACACGACATCTCTCTTTCTCATAACTATTAACCATCTCTTCATCATGGCCAAAATTAGTTTGTCTCAAGTATATAAGTTTAAATGTGTCTTGTATACTTCTTTTTTTTTCTCTCCCTTTTCCTTTGCGTTGAGTTAAAATGTTTCGACTGTTTCGTTTTTTTTTTAACCACCATCAAGCAACACACACGTGCTTCAGATTAAGTTTGGCCTCCGAATTAAATTATATAGTATGAAGCGACAGTGGCTGTTAAGGGAGAAGAGTTGGTTTTCAAATATTTTTGGACATTTTAAAAATCACATTTAATTTATTTGAACTTTATCGTGTCATTTGTATTAGTGGAATATTTGGATTCTTTTCTATTTTTTCTTGGTTGCTGTTTTTCATTTATTTGTTTTTTTTTCTCCCTATTGTTGAGATATAACATGGGAAGATTTTAAATAAAGATATTTTTAGATATGATGAAGGATTCGTTATTGTTGTGGTGATGGAATAAGTGTGGATTGTTTTTAAATATAATCAAGATTTATGTGAACTATTTTAATTCAACAAGGGAGAAGAGAAGAGTTGAGTTATGAAAACGAACAGGAAATGTAGGAAAGACGAATTTATTTGGAAATATTTTTAATTTTAGATATGATGGCTTTTAGGCTGGGCTGATATTCTTTGAACTTCGATTATAGCTCATGCGAAATATCAGATTGAAATGTTTCGTGGAAATAAAAATAATAAATAAGTTGAAATGGGAGAACAATGGGGGAGTCAGAATAAAAATGTGACCACAGTTTTACATATTTTGATTTCTATATTGATGCGAATGTTGACAGCGAGTTGATCAAGGTTCTCCAGCGAAAAATGTCGCGTTGGATTCAAGTTTTAATTTTAAATGAAAAAAAAATTATTATACAAAATTTATCTCTACCTGTTCAATTTTTAATTGAGAAACAAAAATTTTTCACACTGAATTTTCAATTGAGGGATGAGGAGTAAGAATTCCAGAAGTTGAGTTGAATTTTTAAGGAAGTGACACATAAACTCTGTGATAAGAAACGTTGAAATGACTTCTCCATTATTTTTTTACTTGTCTTCTTTATTGCATTGATGATCTAAAAATCTTACATATCTCTTTCTATTTTATGTTACAGCTGGTATCTTTGGACAGTCTGCACAGCGGTGTACCCACGAGGACGACGCCCACATTGACACCAACTACCCTTCGTAGTATTGAGCAGACTTTCTTGGAGTTGACGAGCGAGTCTGCGTCCCACAGTCGTGAGGCCGGTTTTGTACCGCCACTGGTTGAACCATCGCAACCAACACCAGCACAAACACAGAACAATTGTATTTCAACTGTACAACACAATCCAACAACTGTTCTGCTGGAGAACCAACAGGAACGGCCGCAACAGCAGGCCAGAAGAAATATGGGTGGTCGAAGACCAACGAGGACAATTGGCATATCGCCGGAAGAAGAAGAGAGACGACAAGTACGTCGTGAAAGAAATAAAATGGCTGCTGCTAGATGTCGCAAGCGAAGAATGGATCATACCAATTCCCTGCTAGAAGTAAGTTAACAATTCCATTTTGGATTGTTTTTCTATAACAGTAGATTATGAGCAATGGAACAACATCATTCAATTGATTTTCATCTAGCAAAGAACTAATGGAACTCTTTGCTGACTTGAAATTTTGCAGAAGATTATACAACATTTTGTGACACTTCTCTTTTATCAGAGATTATTCGTCCGAATTGTTCTTTTACAAATTGTGAATGTGGATATCGTTCGCACTGGATTCACCTCGATATTTCGATGGAATGTTTTTGCTTCAGCATATTAGAAAAAAAAGCCTCACAGCAGAAATGATGAAATTCCACTTTTGTAGTAAATGGATTTAGCAATTTAGGGCTTAGATTAATATTTTAATATCAATGATTATTGTGTAGATAAAGATAATGTTGAAAAATGATTGGATAATTGATTTTTGATGAACCTATGGGTCAAGAAGTAGTTGACAACTTTCACCAACATTTCATACATCGGACACCCCATGGAGTTTATGATTGATAATTTCACAATAGTGCTGATAAATTTTATGTCTAATGTAAAGTTCCTAACTTTGATAACTTTGATTATCTCCATTCATTCGACGTGTCACTACATAATTTGTTATCTATGTAGAAGAATTAAGATAATCTTTTTATTTCACATAATGTAGTTAGTTTGTAGAATTATCAACAATGCTTATACATTTATTTATGATATGTTGCCGTTTAAATTGTTGCAGGAGACTGAGGGTTTGGAACAAAAGAAGCAAAGCTTGCAGGAAGAAATAAATCAGTTGCAACAAGCGAAAGAAGAGCTTGAATTTATTCTTCAAACACATCGAAGTGTATGTCGACTTCGTTCCTCGTCACCGCCTGATATTAAACCAATAGTTAAACCACTTCCCGAAGATGAACAGCAACAACAACACCATCCACATCATCAGCAGCAGCAGCAGCAGCAGCAGCAACAACACCAACAACAATTTATTGAGCCTGAAAAACGTGATTCAATTACAATCAATGCCAATAGACCAAACAGACCAAACTCGTTACCTGTTGGTTTTGATAATAACAATCGACCGAATTCATTACCAATATTTACTGCGCCAAAATCACGACCAGATACATTACAATTTAAAACGGTTGAGACACCGTCATTTATGAAAACGGCTAATGAAGTTGCTGGTGTACCGATAACAACACCATCCAGTGGTATACCTTTCAATTTTGATTCATTGATGGAAGGTGGAACTGGATTAACGCCAGTATCGACACCATTAATACCATCATGCTCAACACAACAGAGAAATAATCTTCTGGCCGTTGATCTCAGTTCGCCTGATGCCAATCCACCAAAACTTGTGAGCTTGTGACGCCAGGAAAATATTGAATGCGGCTCAAGCGAAAATAATCCCGAATAAATTTGTGGATTGAGCCATTGTGTAAAAATTGCAATTAATTTTTTTTGTTGATCTTACCTCAATGTTTTTGTTTACTTTTTCCTTTTTACTTCGAATAATTCTTCATGTCACAGACATCACAAGTTGCCATAAATGTATTTTTGTCGTTCTCGTGATAGCGGAACGCGATTGTATTTAGCTAATGTCTCTGCAATTAACTGAAAGTAAGATTTCTGTAAGAAGAAATGTTTAGTAGGCATGGATATAAATATATTTTCGTTTTTTGTCTCTCGAGATCATTGTTGATCGTGAGATGAGCGAAATTTATGTTATTATATTTTATTATTACTTTTTTTTCTATTGTTTATATACAAATGTATTCAAATCAAATTCGAAATGCGTAGTTAACAAGCAATTTAGGACGTATTTTCATAATTATCTATTTGTTTTTTTTTTTTTTTTTATCAAATACAACTGTCATGATGTAAAAAAAAAATTTGTGCTCTCAACTTGTCAGTTAGAGTGTGGTAATTTTGACTTATATATGTGAGTGTGTGTGTGCTAGATAGATGACGGTTCATGGTGCCTTTGAACTCTCCGAGTATTCATTTTTATTTATTTTTTTTTTCGTCTCATCGAAGCCAAAAACGAAAATCTTTTCCACCTCATTTATTGATAGAGAATGTACTGTGGTATTTGCTATTCATGTATTGCGTAAAAGATTTTTCGCAGTACTTGTCATTGCCCAATTGTTATATTGAAGGCAATATATATATGCTGTTGCGTATAAACAAAAGAAATATTCGATACGAGGCCTATTTTACATCGATTTTTCATGTCTATTGCAAAGAATTAAATATTTATGATCGTTTACGCAAACACAAAAAGTAAATAGTATACCACAATTGTATTGATAATTATACAAAAAAAAAAAGAAAAAGGAATGATAGAAGATTTTTAATTAGCTCAAACAATCAGATAATAATGAGAGTATTTGTATATTATTGGGGGAGGCTATAGTGTCTTGGGCGCCTTCTTGTCTATTTCTATATCTGTATATAAAATATATAATCTATAACATTTATGAAATATCTAATATTTATAAACAAACAAAATTTACGCAAAAGATTACATCTTTGAAGATTGATAACTCGAAAATAAATCAAGACACAAAAAAATAATTATTATTGACTTCTGTCATGTCTCGAGTTTTTCGATGAGAACCAGTGGTGAAATTGTGGGACCCAAGGTACTATAGTCTACCCTATTATTGTCACCAAAAAGAAAGAGAAGTGTGAAAAGAAAAAAACCCGAAGCTGAATAGAAAAAAAAGTTGTGAGATACGAAAATTGTAAATTAAATTTTTGTGAGACGCGGTTCATTCCCAGTTGCATGTGCTCAAATATTTGTGCAAAAATATTTTGTCGATTTATGAATTTGCGCTCGGAATTTTGTGCCGCAAACCTACGCCTTTTTCACAATATATATATACATATATATATATATATATATATAAACAATAAATAAATTTATGAGAGTAACAATTTTTTTACTGGCATTGATGATTATTTAAGTATAAATGACTATTGTATAACTTCTAATCCCTCCATCAATATAATATGTATATACATATATACATATACATATATATATTACATGCATATAAAAACATGTATATATGTATATATAAATATATGTATACATAAATATATATTTGAAAATATATTTTATAGTGTACGACAATTTTTGCATGACCTTAAGCAATATTAATATATATTTATACGCGAATGCCAGCTGTGATAAGATTCGCTGAAATTTAAATGAAAGAAAGAAAAGAGAAAGAAAAACTAAAAAAAAAAAAGCAGAGATGAGCGGAAGGGAGAAGATTGAGAAATAAGAATTCAAATGGAACACAAAACTCTTAAGTAATTTAATAATAGCGATTTGTCCTCGTTGAACTATTTTGTGAGGCATTGCAGCAAATCTCTCGCGATTTATTTCAAAAATGGTTTTGTAATGACTAAATGAGAGAAGCAAAAAAATTGTATTTCACCATTGATGCAATATATATATATATACATATATATATTTTTAGTCTGGAAACGCCAATAAAAGTTTTGAAATAAGAAAAAATATATAATAATGAATTATTTATTTAATCCGCAACTAATTTTATTCATTTTCACATCAGTTGTATTTACAATGATAAGTTTATATTTACATTTCATATATTTCTAATGAAGTATATATTTTTATTTACATATATATTTTATACACCAGTCATGGCTCTAATTGCCTCTTGTTCTTCTAAAGGTCCCATCGGTTGATATTTGAAGAATTCCGATGAGAATGTTCCATTTCCTGAAGACAGAATTCGTAGAGCAGTTGCATAACCGAGAAGCTGACTGAGTGGCGTCAATGCTCTTAGGACCTTGAAGTAAAATAAATATTTCAGATATCTATTCGAAAGGGAGAAAAAGAGAAATATAGGAGGGAAGGAGTAATGGAAATGATTTCGGAGAAAAAAAAGCATATGACAAAACATATAGCTGAAGGACGATAATGAAAATATTGAAGTCTTAAGACTTTGAAGATGTTCGATGCGAGAAGCTGTTTCTCATATTAATCCTAATAATAAAGTCTGAGGGACTCAATCGATATCAGATTAATCTTATGTGATTATTCTATATGCTATTGTTCACACTGGAATATCCACATCACATTTAAAGTCTTCTACGATTTAAATATTCAGACGTTTTATACGAAGAAAAATGAGGGATATGAACAAGTTCATCTGTTGACGAATGAGATTATTAGAATAATTGTTTTCACCCTGATTAACTTTCTTTGATATTGGATTTCCTTTCTAATAGATATATATATGAATTTTCAAGTACATTTTTGAGAAATAGATACCCTCCCTTTAATAGAGCAATACAGGGTTGCAAACCTTCCGCAAGGTTCTCATCGATAAAAAAAACTTGAAATAATTCTTCTGCAATGTACATTTATTTGATTCTTTGTAGAGAAATTGAAACCAATATTCTCCAGACACAAACCCAAACTCACTTTATATTCTCCACGAATTGAAATCTCTTGTATTTGCGTCCGTCGTTTACCCAAATCGCTCATCACACCGGGTGAAAATTTTTCGGGTACTACAACCTCCAGTAACATAATTGGCTCCAACATAATAACTCCTGCATCCATCAGCATCTTCTTTATACATTGTGACACTGTTGATGTGATCATTGTGGGTGATGTACCACGACCGACTTCTAACCAATGCAATTTAACGCCAACATTAACAACTGGACATCCAAATTTCGGTCCATATGACATTGCTGATGTCACGCCCAATTTCACAGCAGCCAAATTTTTCGGATAAATTGCAGCAATATTCGAAGCATTTTCTCTTGATCCATCAAATAGCAACTGCTGTTTTCCAGTGTAATTCGGTATCAGTGACATGGTCACGTTAACATCATGATTTGTTGAACCTATTTTATGATGTGTTGCATATGTATCTTTGATACCGTTGTCAATACTCTCTTTGTATGCTATTTGCAGTGGTCCTAAGTCAACATCAATTTTATACTCAGTTCTTATTCTCTCTTTGATGATATCAATGTGTAGTTCGCCCATTCCGCCTAAAACTGTTTGTCCAGTTTCTGTATTTAGTGTTACACGAAGACTCGGGTCTTCACGTTCAAGCTCTTGCAATGCGGTATCCAACGCTGATTGATATGATAATGAAGGTGGCTCAATTGAACAAAAAAATACGGGGTCAGGTATTTCAGCTGGTGCAAACAAATTTTCACTTTCATGCTTTCCTGAATTCGTTTTTGCTTGAGATGCTTTTTGCGCGCGATTAGCAGTTGACGCATTAGCCGTTAATAGATCACCAGAAGTTGTGAATTTCAATCCTGCTAATCCACCTATATTACCTTCTGTTACTTCACCAATTTCTTCATAGTCATCTGCGTAAGCAGCATAGAGCCTCCCACCTTGCTCAGTTACTTCACGTTGAACATTGTAAATTTTCTGTCCCTTGATTAATTTCCCAGTATAAACACGGAAGAAAGTTATTGCACCTCGTTGTTTATCATGAATAACTTTAAAAGCACGTGCCGAAAGATTTTCACCAAAACAATCGTATATTGATGCTTTTCGATGATAATTGGGCGCTGGTAAATAAAGAATCACTGCATCCATTAGAGATTGAACGCCCACATTTTTGTATGAACTGCCCATTAATACTGGCACCCCTTTACCATCAACAGTACTTCTTCGTAAGGAATCAACCAGCATTTGGTCTGCTATATTGTCCAATGACTCTTGTTCAATTATTATATTCGCTAATTTATCATCGATACTTGACAATTTATCTGTTAATAGACGTCGTTTCTCTTGTGCATTCTCCCACAAATTGCCATCAACTGTTTCACTCAATTTTTCTCTTATAATTGCTTTGCCTTGTGTATTTTGATCGAATATAATTTTTTCCATTGTTAATAAATCAATGATTCCTAAAAATTTTGATTCATTTCGAATAGGTAATTGTACCGGTAATGTAATCACATCAAATTTAGATTGAATTGAATTAACACACATTTGAAAATTAGCATCAGCACGATCCATTTTGTTGACATATACCACACGTGGAATACTGTATCTATCCGCTTGTCGCCAAACTGTTGTTGTTTGCGCTTCAACACCTGCTGAAGCATCTAGGATGACAACTGCACCGTCCAGTACGTTCAATGTTTGTTCAACACCCATAGTAAAATCGATATGGCCAGGTGTATCAATTAAATTGAAACGAAAATCTTTCCAATTAAATGTTACAGCGGCTGACGTTATGGTGATACCTCGTTGTCGTTCTTGCTCCATATAATCTGTTACGGTATTACCATGGTGTACTTCACCCATACTTCTAATACTTCCTGAGTAATAAAGCATCCTCTCGGTAGTTGTTGTTTTACCTGAAATAAGAATATTCACTTGTAGATAGTAATCACTTCACGATGAAAAATATTCATTGAAGACTGAAGAATTTCAATTCAACTTTGTAGTTTCAATTAGAAAATTCAATTCATCTAATTGGAAACGGTGCATAAATGAATTGAGCATCTATTGTGTGACTTTCTTTGTCGACGATCTTTCAAGTGAATTGTGAATTACATAGGGAAGTGATATTGAAAAAAAAATTCGGATTAGGTTAAATAGTTTTGAAGAATAACCTCTCATTAGCTTATAAAGTGTGTAATATTGAATCGTATAATTACCGGCATCAATGTGTGCCATGATTCCAATATTTCGAATTTTCGATACATTGCTCTTTTCATTTTCCAATTTCGTTTTAGCATTGCCTTTGTGAAAATATCTGGTTCGAAGTCGACACCAACTTGTTTTTGAAATGTTACGGGCCAACATTTTTGTAGGTTATGTTTCGTATATTTGATAGGCTTCCCACCACAATATTTTCACTGATGGTGCTATGTTGAATGAGGACTCTATCTCTATGGGAGAAGACCCAACTTTGAGATATTTTATGAATTAAATTTATTTTCTAGGCATCAGTAGAGTGAACTCTTATAGAATGGAATCGTCAAAACATTATGTATCAATCTCAAAATATGACGATATGGTGAATTGTTAAACAGACTTTATATTGCTCAAGTGATTCGTGTCTTCAGCAATACGAAATTTTACGACGTGCTCATATTTGATGCTCTGCAAATGTAGATATTTCCAAAATTCCTCGTATGATTTTTCTTTTTTTGTGTTTTCAAAAATCTCTCCATTTATCGGTTTATGTGAACGGGAATTTCTTCTCGTGGACGAATCATAATTCCATTTGAAGACAGATATAAATTATATCATGTGTTCAACATGTTACTTGAGAGTTGAGCCATGGATGCATTCCTTCATAAATTGCCTGCAGAATATGATCTCATCACGTATCCCAGATATTTGTTGCAATGCAGACGAAGTCGGTAATATGGGTAATGTAGGTACAAATACACCATAATTTACATAACCTGAAAATAAAACACAATTGTGTAAGATTTGATGAATTAATCATTCAATTTCGAACTCAATGAATAATAATCAAAATAATATTCAAATTCAGCGCCATAGGTTATGTTCATGCGCATAAATATACATATGGATTAATGTTTTTCTCCCCAAACAAAATGGACGTCACGCGTCGCACGTCATCAATGAGTCAGGCGACACACAATCGTCCCCACTTTATCGGAAAAAATATTAACAAGACTCAATCACCAACAGCAGCGACACACAAAGGTGGCCGTTATAATTCATGAAAGTCCTATGCCATCACACGCCAATAAACATAATAAAACACAACAAAAAGATATATTACAAGGGTGAAACAACAGGTGCCATTCATTTGTTATATCAACCACTATTTCTTGAACAACGACGACGACAACAACAATAATAAGGAGAATAACCAGACAGCTACTACCACTACGACGACGACGACGACGATACAATGGCGGTCTACCGTGCGCGAAATAATTCGAACCAAATCATCACCACGGTCTTTTTCGACCTGGACAACACCCTCATCGAGACCAGAAAGGGCGACAGTTTGGCCTGTAAAAAGGTACAGAGTGCATTCTATATGTAATTCCAAATTCCTTTACAGATCATAAAACCAACAATTCAACATGCAAAACCATATATATATATATATATATAGATACACATATGTATATCTATGTATATATATATCCATGTTAAATACTGCAAATCATTTCTGCGTCGAGCAACACACATATGTATAGTCTATACGTATATATCAGAACGTGTGCATAAAAACATTTCAGCCTTGAACATAGGTAAACTGAAGGGTACGAGAGGTCACGCGTGTCAGCACGTATTAGTGTGAAGTATTGAAGAACATCACATTCAATATTGTTCTTCAGAATTGATGATAATGACAATTACAACGTGCAATAGTGACATGTAATAAAGCACTAGTAAGTGGTAAATTGTCAGGTATTCTATGGTGGGTGAAAATTGTTCTTCAGTGAAAGTATGCTCGTCTTTCTCCAACGACATCTAACCTCACTTTATTGAAATTCGCCAAGTAACCAAACACCAGAGAGAAAATTTCTCCCAAGTGGTCCGTACGAAAATAGAAACACATTGTAATTTGATACGTGTTGCCCGTTATAGCTCTCCATTCTCCACACAGACGTCAGCTACTATTTTTGCCTTGGAATATACTCCAACGAATAGAGAAGGAAAGAGAAATACATAGAGTGTGTGTGTGGTTAACTTGGTAGTCATCTTGTTACAAGGAATATGTTAATCTGTTAAGAGAGGCGGCTTCGGTGAGCTTCGGCATATTTCCCACCCTCATTACATTTCCTTCATCAGCTGGCCAAGTTGACCAATATCATGTGAAATTCCAGGAATGACTATCAGTGCAAGGGTGCATTATATGAGTCTGCTGCAATGATGTGGTCCATGATTTCTATGTTGAAACAAGCGCATAAATGATTGAAACGTGCGCTCTGATGTTTACATATGGTTGTTATTCTTATAGGATTTTTATTTTATATCTTGTCTACACATTTCTCGTGAATCAAAACTATATTTCTGAATTATTCAATGAGCATTCGAATTCATAGAAAACGTAATCGAATATTCCAATGTTCGGTGCATTGTAGATATCAGAATGAAAGAGAATATTCAGCTAAACTGTTTTGCAAATGTTTGAGGAAAAAGAATAAACATAAAGAATAATATTCAACGTGACATTCAGTTTGAGAGGTTTATGAACGGGAAAGAGTTGAGCAATTTTTTCCTCATGTTTGTGTAGACGAGTATTATTCAGGTATATGACTTTCAAAACTTAATAATTCATCTATAGTTATTTTCATTTCCTTCGTTTAGTCATCCATATTTACAGAGTGTTGATCTTGAGGATTTTTTAACATTTTGTCCCATTGAATATCACAAATTAATCGTCAAGTTGATTTTCCTGTTCTCTGAATGTAATCAATCATAGGATGGTTGCTCAATTCTTTGATATCATCACAGTACAAAAGTCATTTCGACAGAAACAATAGAATTCTTAATTCATAATACATTCACCGAGGTTTTGTGAGGATTCAATGAACCAAAATGAACGAAGAATAGTGTATCAACATTTTATTTTCCAATATAATATCACCGGATTGATATTGATTCGTAGAAATTAGAAACGTAGAAAGAAAACAAATGAATTCCAGGCGTAGAACTTAAAATAACAATTTCCTTTTAAACATAAACATAGTTGAATTGGAAGTGCTCTGTGGTCATAATTTTCATGTTTCTCATTGACCAATGCACACAAAATTATAATCAATCGATTCACAAATTAAAAATGCGAACTGCCAGACTACCTCGAAAAAAATAGTACGCAGTAGAATAAACAGCGTTCTCAATTTCTCCCAATAGATATTTTCCCATAAGCTAAACACAATCCCAACATAAATTCTCCCTGATGATAATTATGGTCTCATAGAATTTTCTAAAAACGGCGCGCGCGTAGCAACGCATTTAATAGTGGCGAGTAATATGAGATCGAGTGGGGGAAACAAGCCGAAGGTATACGAAGTCGACTCTTTCATTGACACAACTATATTTATCTTGGTGTTTTAAATTAAGAGGTTAGGTGATAGTTTGGAGAGAAACGATTAAGAGACGTGGGATATTGTGTTTGTGAACTATCTCTTGGAGACATTCTCTTGTTTATCTTTCTCTATTTAACTCTCACTATTCATTACTCTATTTTTCGTCTCTCTCCATCTGTGGATTCACCAACAGGACCGATAGGTTATTTTCGTTCAGGCATCAAGTGCGTTACGCGCTTCGAAAGTTTGTTTTCTTTTATTTTCCTTCATTATTTTTATTTCCTCCTTGTGGAGGACAATTTGGAACATAGAGAATTGGCATCGTCACAATTTCACATAGGACGTAGACTTGGTGGCTGTAGTCATCGTTCATCACACGTAACATCCATTGTTCAATGCGTTGTGGTAATATTTGAATTTTAATACCTGTTTTGTTGAACATGCCAATAGTTTGATCATTAATTTCACCTACACATCTATCAACTGATGACAAAAATATATAAAGAAGTTTGATGAGATATATTTGAATGTTCGCAAATAGATTGTGGCATTTTTAGTTTGATGTTAGTGAGAGAAGTAAAATAGAGGAGTATTTCACGTGCACGCGCGTGTGTGTATTTCTGTGCAGTTACATATCGAAAGGGCAAGGCTAGGAAATGAGAAATTGTTCACCTACTGCATGGGAGTGATGCCAGTTGGCTTTGGAACTTTCAAGTAGATTGAACTACAACGTGGTGTATCAATCGTGTTTATACTTTGAACATTTTTCAAATTTAAAAGTAATTGAGATTGTTGACAAATCAAGACTGTTTAGATCTCAGTGTGCAAGTGAATTTGGTGAATAATAATAAATACTATCGTATTTAACACACGTTTACCAAGAAGAATTGCACTGAACATACAATCAACATGAGTATTCCAGAGGGTGTAACCAAATGCGCATCAATTTTGAAGATGGTAAATAGTGATTCGGAGAAATTTGCAGCACTGTTTATGGTCACTAAATTGGTGGACGGTAAAGATTGCAGTTCAGCAGCGAAGAAATTATTATTTGAAGCAATTGGCAGTAAATTTCTACGCAAACTTCTCATCAGTAATGATGTACCTGTTGATTGTCCACCACAAGTTTATAAATCTGTGGCATTATCAATATTATCGGCTTTCTGCACCGATCCTGAATTAGCAGCTCATCCTGATATGATTGTCCACGTACCAGCATTGTTACAAATTGTATCGCAAGCTGATGATGATGCACCTGATGATACGTTAATTATTGTCAGTGAGGCGTATACTTGTTTACAAAATATAGCTCAATACCCTTCGGGACAAAAGGCATTACTTGAACAGAAAGCTATACCTAAGATGTGTGAAATCTATTCAGAAAAAAGTTTCCAAACAGATGAAGCTCTGAATATATTGGTGACTCTTGTTAGTCGATTTGGTCCGGAAGCATGGGATCCAGTTGACACATCGCCATTTCATGCAATTATGAATAAAATTGCATTGGATTTTGAGACTGATCATTCAGAGAGAAAATTTGAATTATGTACAATTCTACAGGCACTAATTAGTTCATGCAGAGCAAACGCTATTTCGATGACCAGCCGTGAAGAATCATGGCCACAAAGTGTTTATAAAGGCCTCAGCGATATTCTCGGTTCGAAAATTACCAGAATTCAACGCGATCCAGCATTGAAATTAGCATCAGCGACATTGGAACTTTTAGGTGTTGAATGGGCATTAGCTGATGAAGAAAAACCAAAAGTTTATTTCTTACTTTTAATTCAATTAGCGTCTATTGAAGTGCGAATGCAGTTGGAGGGCAAACAGTTGAAGAGTGTCGTTCAAAATGGCGATCTTGTGACTGCTTGTTTCATAATATTGGAAATTTCTCTAACATATATCACTACAGATCAACTTGATTTGGAACAAAAAGAGAAGCAATCACTTTATACAGCACTTAAGGGTGCATTTTCCGCAGTAATTGGATTGCTCACAGCAGTCTCAAAAATGAAAGATTTAACCGATATGAAAGAGCGTGTTTTTGTCTGCGCGATGGTTCGAGTTTTAGCTGCTTGGCTTGCACAAGAAACATCAGCGATGCGACCCCAAGTCTACGCTGTACTTCCATTTATGTTGAATGTGGCCAATGATACATTTTACGCTCATCGCAATCGTAAATTATCGGAGAAAGCAAAAGCCGGTGCTAAATTTGACGAAGGTTCATCATCAAGTGAACCAATTGTTCAGGATCCATTGAGCGAGGTTGATGTTTTACGTGTGATGTTGCCGGCGCTCTGCTACCTGGCAGTTGAAGAGGATGCACGAAAAATTTTACTCAAACACAAACAGGAAGAAGTTTTATTCGAATGTCTGTCGTATCATTGGACAATTGTACATTATAAAAAGCCCCCAGTTCCACGTTCTGAACGCTTGAAGGCCATCAAGGAACCGGAAAAAGAACTCGATCCACAATTACTCGATGAGATGAAAGATTCACGTGCAGCTATGGTATCAATTTGCAATGTATTGATGAATATAACTGTATTGGAATCGAAATTGGTTGAACAATCACCTACATTCATTTCACTTCTTAAATTCATATTCAACAATTTATCAGAATTGAAACAAACCAGCGAAAATCTAGTTTTACATGGTCATATGGCAGTGTTGGGTCTTTTATTGCTAAAACAACAAGCAAAACTTGTGAAGAAAAATGATTTTAGTATTTGTCGTTATATACAAGCGACAATACGATTTCTCTGGGACGCATATATTGTTGATGAAAGCAATGATCCAACTGAACTCGTTGTTGCGATGTCGTACAAAGAACACTGGATGGAAATAATGGAACTTTGGTTTCTGGGTATGCAAACAATGGCCGCAGTTGTACAACAAATACCTTGGATTACTGAATTCGCTATTGAATCTGGTTGGGCTGAGGGCATTATCGATATATTGAAAAAAGTGAAAATTGGATCATTACCACCAAATGTTAAATCAGCATATGAAGATTTGCTCTGTCATCTTGTTAAAGCTGAATCAAGTGTGGCATCAGTATTGAAGAAGTGTGGCGCTTTAACTGTATGCAGAAATCATCGAATGATGGAACTGGGAAAAAGTTTGTTTGGGGATTAAATCTATTTCTTTTTCTCTCATCGAATTATTCAATCTCAAAAAAATTTGCCGAAAAATGTTTTGTACTTTGTATATTAAATGCTGTGTCATGTGCTTTTTTTATTATTATCGAATTTGAAGAGAAAAAAAAACGTATAGGACATCATGAATATTGTTTGTTATTTTCTAACTGAAAGACGAAAAACAAGAGAGAATAGAAGGAGAAATATTTGTTTGAATCACTAATTGATGTTAAGGAATTTAATAATATGATGTTATGAGCGGATAAATGAAAAAAAGAACTAATAATATATATTCATACAAATCGGCATTCAAATGATTTGATCAGAATATGAATAATAAATTGAACATTTATTATTTCATCGTGCAGTGTTGTAGAGTTTATCATGCTTGGGTGAATATATTTGATCGTATATTTTAAGCGCATCACACCTAGAAATAGGTTTGCTGGCAAGCGAGACGATGCTGAGTGTGTAATATTTTTGAAAATCAACGAGTATCTGCCCTGTCATTACAACAAATATCTTTGTGTAAAGGAGAACTATCTTTTCATATAATATTGCTACATAATTTCTAATTTTATTACATTTCATCACTGCAAAAGTGTATTTTTTCTCTAGATTTATCAGATTGATACATCAGCATCATCTCTGTGTCAGAAATATATTCACTTTCTCGTTTTTTCTCCTACTTACAACTCAACGATGCGAATATTCATCATTTATCCAATTGAAATAAATATGCGGTGATATATAAATTCATCGGAATAAGAGCTATCTCAAAGAATGAATAATTGTGAAAAGGAAAGATAAATTCACGAAAATGGGATAATTAATATGAAAACAAAAAGGATAAATATAAATAATAATTGAACAATGTAACAACTGATTAATTTGTAATTAAAAGAAATTAATTTTTGTATTTATCATGTGTTCTTCCTTTTATATTTAATTCATCACATATTATTCCTGAATTAAACAATAGTGTGTGCTTTCAACATATTCACATCCTTTGGACTTTTTCGGTACAGAATGAAAAAAAAAAAACCAAACAATCAACTTACCAATTAAGTCTGTTGTTGGCACAGCTGATTTTGTTGTGATTGCAGCAGTATCCGTGGGTGCGTCATCAAATGTCCAAATATTCGGCACCAGTATTTCGAATGAGTCAATGCAATGTTTCTAGGTAATCATCAACTATGAATTAAGCGTCTTAATTTAGTATTATATTTTCCATCCTACCGACTGAAGAGCCCATTTTTAGTCATTTATCAAGTGTCACATTCAATATTCACGCGACTGATAGCCAATTGTGTGTTCTTGCCAAAATTAAATATGCTAATTTTGTCCCGATGACCAAAATATTATTAATAAATTGATAAAGATGAAAAATAGAGAAGCGAGAAAATAGACGAGAAAACCCCTCGTTATAATGCCATGAAAATTTATTGAATGTGACATGGAAATGCTTCAATTCTTCCCTGTCATTTAATCAACTTCGATTAAAGAAAAAAATGTACCTTAGATATTTTCTCTAATATTTATTTCTCTTTTTCTTTCACGTAAGTAGCTTACGGAGGAGTTGATTCAACAACACAACGTCCCATATGAAACATCAACAAGGATCACAGCAACTTATCTGAAGCAGTTTCGAAAGTGTCCAGACAATTCCGCATATGATCTTGACACATGGCGTACAACGCTTTGGCGAAAGGCATTGGGTGAAAAATACACCTATCTTGCAGAGAAAATATATGAAAGATGGCTGTATTTGAGATATCGTTACCTTGCGATGGCACCGGATACAGTTTCAATGCTACTCGAGTTGCGGAAAAAATATTGCCTTGGTTTGATCACCAATGGATCCTCTAAGGCGCAATGGGAGAAAATGGAGAAACTTCATATTGGACATTATTTTGATGTTGTTCTCGTGTCAGGTGATTTATTATGGGAAAAACCAGAAGCACACATTTTCCATGAGGCCTGTCGAATATTGGGCGTTTCACCCAACAGTTGTATCATGGTTGGAGACAAATTGGAGACAGATATTTTGGGTAATTATGATTTAATTATATTCCATGTGGTCCATTAATTCTTTCCCAAACAATCGAAAGAAAAAATTACTTGAGTTTTTCACAGTTCTTACATTCGAAAGTTAACTTGTGGAATAATTGCAAAATTAAGAAGTGAATTCACATATATTGGACAAGAAGTTTTCGGATGGATTCAGTCGAAAAAGTCCATTTTTTGGCGTAAAGATTTAGTTCATTAGCGCTGAAGAATAAAATTCCAATCGATCGTCGGTATGGTAAATTCTCGACGAATCATTCAATACACATAAAATGACGATACTATTCCAACGAGTATGAGTTGTTGGTATTCCTTATTGTTCTTATTTCAACATCATTTCAAATTTTAATAGAGAATTTTCTTTTTGTTCTCACTTCATTTGTAGGTGGACTCGAAGCAGGACTCGCTGGCACTGTCTGGATACCAATTTCAGACAAAGTACGTCTTTCAGTTGATGATCCAAAGCCAGATTACACAATAAAACGTGTTACGGATCTGCTCGCAATTTTAAAGCATCGCCCAGGCGCGCCGGAGCTTGAGGACTCATCATCAAATGCGTCTGATGGCAGCTGATAAGTTGAAAAAAAAAGAGAAAAGAAAGAAAAAGTGAAAGTTGTTATCCGCACTAAATATAAAAGTGCATGACCGAATTTAAACGACTCGACATATCCATGATTCATGAGAATCGATCAATGTATGAGCGCGTTGATTCCAATTTTTTAACTATCTCTAGAACTGAGATAGTATTTGTTCTCAAACAGATTTTCGAATCCAATCATCGATGGTATTACTAACGTTTTCTTTTCCTCACGCAGTCGCGGCCAAAACTCCACTCTTCTTTATTCTCCCACTTATGTATGATATGTTTAAGCTTCTAGAAATCTAACTAGAATAAAAATGTTGTTTGATTATTTATAGTGATGAGACGGTGTGAATGTATTCTATGTTTCCGGTGTAAATTTCTGTCATTCTAGTAGACTGAGAAATATTTTTTATCATAGCATTCTTCGTTCAATTGCCATCAAAATTTTCATGGCAACAAGTTTTATATTTTCATTTATTTGTAATGTCATTCTTTATGGGTTTTTGCTATGCACTGTTCATGATAATGTGATGAGTATTGATAGCTAAAATTGATCCGCCAATATAAATCTTAGTGGAAAGAAAAAAACAAATCTCTAAATATAGTGGCCTCAGCTAATGTACAAAACGTCTACACAAGGTTGTACGTAAAATCACTAATACAAGAAAACGTTGAATGAAAAGAAAGAAAATAATAAATAAATGAATAAATAAATAAATAAATAAATTGTGCAGCTTGATAGTAGTTAAATAAACCACAGATAAATAGATAATTATATTTTCATTGTGAAATATGAAGCAGAGAATTAATCTAATACTCGCTTATGTATCTCAAAGAAATGAAAGTGAACAAAATATCTCTCGCACAACTGATCTGATAAAACTGACACTACTTTAATTAACCACATCACTTGATTGTAATTGTGTACATACGTTGACAAAATTGAAAAACAAAATCTCACGATGAGCATATGAAATAAGAAGTTTAATTCTCGATTTAATTGGAGGAAAAAAATTACAGACATAATTTCTGTTTTCGGTGTTTCCTTCATCTAATCAGGGGTCATCTTTCAACGTCAAATCAGAAAATGAAAAGAGGTAAATTCTTCTTGATAACACCCGACGTCTGATTGTCATGATCGTATCTTGAATCACATATTCTCTTTCTTCATTTTTTCACTCGGAATGTTGTCTCCTGAAAAAACTGACGATTGCTAAAGTAGGAGTATCAGTAGAAATAAAACAGTAGTTATATTTGACAAGAAAAAATGAATTTTAAAAGTGCGGCGCGCCGTCACTTTCCAATCCTGAATATTTGTAAAGATGGTTATTCATTTTGTAAAAACTAATTCCATCGACACGTCCAACATATTAATCAATAATCAGTTCTCTTTCAGACGATTCAAAGCCGAAAGTTTATTGTAATTATGGCGGCAATAAGAATTTGAATTGTATTTGAAGTTTAATTTCTCAAATAAAATAGAGGATGAAAATCCGTGCGCTCATCGCGGTATTTGCCTTCAAATCAATATACATTCATTTACCAAATGTAAATGCACTTGAAATATGTACAGTTTGTGTATGTGTACTGGTTATACATATTCCTGTTGACGTATTATATTTTTCCACTATATATTTTATTGATATTGATTGACAACTATTAAATAAAGTGACGTCAAACAAACAAGATATTAAAAATAATATTGAACGGACAAAAATAGAAATTAAGTATACAAATTCTTGTATTCGAAATATTTCAAATGTAACTATGTCTATGTCAATCGATACTATGGTCAATAATTAACAATGATAATAAAATAATAACTCACTTCAAAATAAACAAAATGACTTTTTCCAATATCTTCAAAAAATGAGCATCAATAATATGGTCATCATATTCATATTATTAATAAGATTAAAACGTTGTTGAATGAATCTTTATCCCTGATTATATGTTACGATGTTTTCACATGATTCACACAATACCATGTTATTATATCTGTTCCAAACGCCATTAATAACTGTCTGATCATTTGCGTTTTCACAATTGATATCGCACAGTCCATTGTTATTTTCATCATAAATACACTCGAGCCATTGTGGTTCATTGTCAATTTCATGATTCCTCATTGAATCAATCCATTTACATGAACAAATTTCTATTACTTCAGTTGTTGGTTCGTTAATATCAACTTGTATCTGTAAAAAAGTTGATTACATTGATTCTAATTACTGGAAATGATTGAATCGAGACATAATCATCTAAGTTACTTCAGTGCTGGTAACGATTCCACTTGGAAGGAAATCAATTGAAGTTTTGTCACCGTGATTTTTTTGAAATTGACTCTCTGTTAAATTATTTCCACTTGTGATCTTATCAATATCACATTGAACTCTCTAAACTCGATAAATCAATTAAATTATGTTTATCTCTGAAATTTTGTATAGAAGCAAGTAGCGCGAATTTTATCAATTTATTGGGTTTACGTCATTAATTCGCTCCACTTCAGATTCTACATCAGATTCTAGAGTATCTTCATTATTAGATTTGTCAATTTGCTGGCATGAATTTTCTTCATCAATTGATTCGTCATCGTCAATTGATTCAATTACAGATTCATCAGGAGTATTAGTGATATATTGATGAATTCCATTGGTTTCATCAATTTCGTTGGTTTCTGCTGATAATTTGTTTTGTGTTTTCGCTTTTCCATTGTTGATTATATCGTCGGATAATTTCATTGCATTTTTTTGTATATTTTTGTTATGGACGATGGATGGAGCAGGTTCGACTTCTATTGATGAATTTACATGATCTGGAACAACAACAATAACCATAATGATGATAAATACACAATCGATTGAGCAATTATGTCATTTATGAAAAAATAGTTCTGTTTGAACGTGCACATATGACCAAAGCACTGTATATAAATTACATATTCGTAATACATTGAACAAGAATTGAATGTCGAAGACTAAAACAATAGATTGTGTGTTCAAAAGAGGATAATTAAGAATGCATCACACTAGTATTATACTGTTGAGAGTGTATATCAAAATTTCGACCATAATACTCATTCAATTTACCAAAAAAAAATTTTAGGCTCAATTTTGAAATAGTCATATAAATTTGAACGCTCGGTTAGAGGTGAGCACTCATGCGAGAGTCTCCAAACGTCACCGCACATAAATATTCGCTCTCGCGGTTTCAATTTATGTCTAATTGGTTAATTCGGATCAATAATTGGTGAATTCCGACGGAAAAACTGAGCGTAATTGGAAAGGGCTGAATTAGTTATTGGATTATAGAGTATTACCACGAGGAAATTTAATTGCATGTGATTGTACTCTACGAATTTGATTTATTATTCCGTGTAGTGGCTGACGAAAATTATATTGATTGGCATGAGCGGATCAATAATTAGCGATTATTTAAGTTACGTCAATTATGAAGTTGAATATAGAAATTCAATTAGTCAAATGTGGATTCAATTTATTTTATCTTTTGTTGAGTAACGCTGGTGCAATAATACGGCGAGTGGTTTCTATGAGATAATAAATACTGAATTTTTTTTTTGGAGTGAAACGAACCTATTCCAATATCTTCATTATCTTGATTGTGAAAACTTTGGTATTCACTTGATGTGGACTCTTGAACACGATCAAAACTTTTAATCTCAATTCTGCTGCCAACATTCTTTTCTATTCCCTCTGTTCTCATTCCATCTGATTGTAGTCCTCCAAGTTGAGATAATGATGTTTTTCTCTGATGAATTCTCGTTGGAGTATATGCAGATTGATTGTTAATTAATTTTTTTGGCTTTTTATCTTTGCTCTCTTTCACAGCAGCGAATTTTTTTTCGTTCGAAAGTTTTGACTTTAAGGATGAACGTCCCGATGATGTTTTATATTCGTCTGAACAGTGTGGCAATCTCACTTCCAGCATCCTAATGAATTCATTCCACATATTCAAATAAAAATTTGATATCATTATAAAGTTAATATGATTAATGTCCATTTCTCTTTCCTTTTATATTGTCAATCAATTTTAATTATATATTCATAATCAGAGAACGTTTTAACATGAATTTATGTGACGTTAAAAGGTTTTATGAATATGTAAAGAATCTTTTTTTGCATTATTGCACAGTAACATTCAACATTCTCACCCTAATATTGTTGTGACCTTTCTGATAATTTTCACTTGCCTTTAATTCAATCACACAAATTGCAACTTTTGATGTAAAAGGACAGGAAGAAAAATCGAGAATGAGAAATACTAACGTGCAATAAAATTAGATACAATTCAATAAAATTTTAGAAATTGTGTCATCAATTAAATACGAATAATAAAACATAATAAAATCTTACTGTTTTCCACATTGACACGTTTTGGTGTGACTCTTTCCTGTACGATGACAATAATCATCTAGACGATTTTTGGGACGTTTTTCTTGACAAGGAAACTTCAATGTCACCGTAGATGGAATACGTCGATTGTTTATTGATTCGTTTTTCTCTATGTTGTAATATCTGTTCGTATTCATTTGGTAATGTCCTTGATATGGAATATCTCGTTGGGTTGATTGAATTTCGTGTCGTTCTGGTGTCACTCTTTGTACATTTGATCGTCTCAGCGTGTTCTTTGTTTCTGGGTGCACCTGGCCGACCGTTCTTTCTCTGAATACAATGTAATCTGGGCGATTGTTTTCTCAAGAAATGTCATCAAAAAAATTTGAAAAAAGAAACAAAATACCGAGAAGAATCAGCGATGTCAGAGGCACGAGAAGAAGGGAAGTTAAATATGACAAAACTAATTGACTTTATTTTTTTCAATGGGTATTTAATAAATATTCACTTACCAATTCTGTATTAATCAAATCTCTGCTTCTCTTTTGTAAACGTTTGTAAACACTTTGTGCTCGTTTTGGCTCAATATTCATTTCCATTAATGTCGCAAGAATATCACGTTCGCTGATGAGTAATTCTGGATTAGCGTCAATAAGAACAACAGTGTTTCTACCGCTGGCAGGTGATTTACTGTATACTTCCCTAAGTTCATCTTGACTCATCAATTTGTCCATCAATTTATTCTCATCAAGAACTTTGGGCGGTGTTGGCGGTTTGGGTGTTAAATCTTGTGAGAATTTTCGATTGTGTTGGAATTGTTCGACGCTTTCATTCTCCTCTTCGTCTTCGTTATCAACTACATTCAACGATAACTTGAGCTGATGTAATTCATACATCATCTTATTCTGTAGAATGTATTCAACAAATGATTAATTGCATTTCTTAATTGAAACTTGATGGGGAGTAATTGTATAACTATTAATGTAATCGCGATATTATTAATTTGTATTCAAGATGGTGCAGTGTTGAGGACGATGCTACTTTCAATTTTGGAATTAATGAATATTTATGTACACTTTTAACATTCAATGTGTACGAATTTTTTCTCGTTCTAGTATTTACGTTCTGGCATTATTTCCATCAAAACAAAGGAGAAAAGTCGGAAATAATGAAAATGTAATAAATAGGTGGATCTGAATATAATTATAATCTAATCACCTTATCAAGAATGTGTGCGTTTTTCTGTAAATGTTTTTTAAAAACATTTCGCAATTCTTCATCAGTATAAAAATCATGTTGAACGATATCTTGCGTGATATCATAGAGAAACTTTGAGTACTTTGCTTCCTCATCGGTCTTTTCAAACTTTGTTGAAGTCACTTCAAAAGTATTCTGATGTCTTTGTGTACTGAATGTACTTTCAACTGGTGTTGGTGCTGAAAGCTTAGGGACTGGTGATCCACGTCTTGATGCTTCCGATGAGGATTCAAAACTCGACGCATAATTAGAGCAAGCTGGATCATTTTCATTTTTACTTTCGCTTGATCTGCAAAGTTAATATTTCAAAAGTTGAAGTAACACCACCCATGTGTACAAAGTAATTTCAAAGTGAAACTCATTCATACAATTTTATTCAGAATTATGATAATAAATTAATTAAAACCTTGGTGATGAACGAATACTCGAGTTGACACTTATTGGACCACAACGTCTTGATGAAACCCCATCTGCGTCCACTTCATCACGACTTCGCCAACTATTACTTTTCCGTTGACTTCTACCAGGACGTGCTGAATGAAATGTTGGTCCTAATCCATAGATACGTGTTCGTGACATTGAACGACTTCGTTCACTCTCTAATTGACGAATTGTTGCTGAATTGATACGACTAGCAGGACATTCAATATAAGAACTGTTGCATGTATTGTTGTATCGTCGTGATCGATCCTGTGAACGGCTGTATTTCTCGCTATGATTTTCATCATTATAACTCATTCTCAAAATATCCTGAAACAATAAATTCATTATATATTCAATCGATCAGGTTTATTCTCATCTCTTCATTTAATATATATTCACCATAGGATGATGTTCAGTGTCGTAAGCAACTCGATCAATAAGATCTTGAGACATAGATTTGTTTAATGATTTATCAGTCACACAAGATCTGCCACGTTGTTGTCTCTGTATATAATTTGGATTTCTTGAGTCAACACGGCTTTTTGCCAAAAGTATTCTCCGTAAGTGGGCAGACATGTGATTGTATGCAGTTAATTGTTGAAAAAATCCTTCGCCTGTTTGATTGTAAACTGTGAATAATAACAAAACAAAATGAAAGTTGAATATTCATTTGCATGGATGAAATATGAGAAAATAAATGGCATGTCCTCGTGGCTTTAATAACAATGTTAAAAGGGAGGATAACTTTAGGTCCTGGACAAAACCAGCAGGTTCCTCTCGAATTAATTAAAAATTTTCATACAGAGACACATCACAACACCCAATTTTATCAGAATTTCAATTCACATTTCACACCCATTTTCCCACAAGCACAAATTTATTTTTTTGTTTAATTTCGAATATTTGTAATTAAATTTTATCTTCTATTCAAATAAAATGTTTTATATAACTCGTTATTCAATTCTTAATTCATTTCTATATTGTCCATTATTAATAATGAACTTTTCCCATAAAAAACAATGAATATGAGTAATTATTTTTACAGCATGAATAAAATATTATGATATTCACTCGTTTTATACAATTATTAATTTCATTTTTAATTTTTTCCAATCATCTTTTTCATTTCTTTTGTTATACAGAACTAATAGTCCCGTCAGGTTTCCAATTATTATTTTAATTATATTTAAAGTCTCAAAATTGGTCGACAAATTGAATGAAAGTCTTCGTTAATTCAATTACGAAAACGCTCTTCTCATCAAGAATATTTTTCTTTCAATTAAATTCAATTAGGCTCTTCTAAATCACCCCTGAATAAAGTCCCACGTTGTGAAACTGTCTGCTTTGGGCAAAACTCGATTCCCCAGTATGAAATGTGATTTATCTCATATAATTCAATCATACCAAACAAAGCAAAAATATTAAACTTGAACTTAATTATTATTACGTTTGATATTATTATTTACATACCAGAGCTTTTGATGACGGAAGATCGACAGCATGTTGTCATCTCGTTAACGTTTTAATGAAATTTAATTATTGTTTTTTTTTTCTTCGTTCCTATTTTTTTTTGTCGTTTTTTTTTCTCCTTTATCGTGGCCAAAGAACTTTTAATTGTGTAGCAGGTAAATGAAGTTTGGTCACAGCCTTAATGAGTAACATGATGAATTTTGAATTTAAAACATATATAATTGTCACGACAATTGAAATATAATTTCTTATATCACTATTTGACGCATTCGTAACATAATTGAATGAGTATTACGTACGTTGGTTTTGTTTGAGCATAAGGTTGCATAGCAACCCTTACTGCCGGGTGTTTACACGTAATATATATAACTCAAAGGTGAATGGGCTCTGTTGAAAACACATATTACTGCTTGCTCATATTTACAATAGAAAAAATAATTAAAACGACCCAGGAGAACGGAGTTATTCGTTAGTGGATGAATATAATATTTTTATTTGGTAGTAATGGATCAAATATTTGAACAGAATGTTTGAAAGTTTGAAGGGATTTGTTAACAACGAAAGTTGAGTTTAGTTAGTTTATAACAGCTCTATCCCTTTCCTCTGATTCAAACTAGACTATATGAAAATTAACCCATTGCGGTTTTGGTTCTATCAATCAACATTCATAATATACTCAATTGTACGAAGTTTTAATCTCCATCAACAGTGCCAGGATTTAGAGAGGATCAAAATTTATATATAACACAAATATATCTTGAAAAGAAAGTATTTTCATTATGAAATACTTTTTTATTTGATGTACAATAATGACTGTTATTTTACCTTGAAAACACTAGAACTTAGTTTTATAATTGAAATATTTTTATATTTTCCTGTGACAATGAAAGAAATATATAAAATATTTCATTGAATCAAAACTTTTTATTGTAAGGTGAAAGAACATAGAAACTAATTACGTAATGTTCCTTACACATTTTAAGAATATTTTTTTCTCCACCGGAAAATTGATCAAATGGGTTTAATTCATATCGCAATATTGAAGGAATAATGGAAGGTGAGAAATAAATGAATTTCCATATATACGTACTATATTTTATTGAATTGATTAATTAAATAAATAAATATTATATCACTAGATATGAATTTTAAATTATACATTTGTGCCAAACATCCTCATGTTTAAAATTGCGATCGAATTGAATAACATAATACAGCCATACAAATATCCATGTAATTTATCGATCATGTCCTTGAGGATATTCGGACAATAAAAAAAGCGTCTGTTTCATCTATAAGTATTTGAATATAATTCATACTTAATACATTTAACATCACTACGTAACTTCTCTGTGCATTCATTTATTCGCTGCTTTCTGTTTTAGCACATCACAGAAATAAATTGAATTAATGGGCCAAAAACGAAAACACGAAGAAGATGAAGAAGTATAACAACAACAAGACAAATAATTTATTCGCGATATTTGTATGCATATATAAATTAGAGACGCAAAAGTGATAACTTCATTACTTTATATTGATATGTACATCATCCCTAAACTATAATACCGAAGTTTATAGGTTCAATTATTTAATAATAATAATTGTAATATTACTACATATCACTTTTGCATTTCATATAATTAAACACGTGTCTACATATATAAGGTGCAGATCCGAATTTATTTCTGACATTACTGAAAATATTATATTAAAAATGCCATTCAGTATCTTCAGAAAGTTATTGCGAATATAAGCTAAGAGTATTCAATTCAATTATGTTCAATCACTCCATCATTTATTGTTTCGGCGCTGTATGAGATTTACGACAAGTATAAATGCTGCAATTTATCGCAGCTATCACTTTGTTAAATAAAAAATATATATAAACATTTGTATATCGGTGTGACAAAATTGTATCAGTATTTTTCTTTACTCATTTCTCTGCTCAATGATTGTTTCAATAATTTTTTCCTATCCAAATTAATCCGTGAATACAATCAAGCATTCCTGAAATATTGCATAAAAATTACAGAAGTCACAAAACAATTCCAGTAACATATTGATGTAAACAGAAATCAAAATAGTGAAAAGAAAGTATGAACATAATAAATGCTGACTTGTTATGTCTGCAACTGTAAGGGTAAAACTTAACTTGCATTCAATAGATAACTTAACTATCGACATGAAGCACAAATAAATGTAAAATCTGGAGATTGATGAGGAGCAAGATGAAAACCAAAAAGATCAATCATTCAGAACGATGGAGAAATTATTTTTTACAAATTTCATGTGTGTTTCAATACGGATCCTCCATCTTCATTTATCATCGTCACGTATAGAAGGTACACAACATCGTAAGACTTCAAAATAGAATATCGAAAGTTATACGAATATTTTAAAATAAAATTCATGACTTCGTGCAAATCTTCAAAATTTTAGATTGTCTATTTAAAATCGATCAATTAGAACATATAAAATTAACCCAATAACAAATAACTATTAAATACAAAGTTGAAGTCTAAAATGTCGAATATTTTGTCGTACAATTTGCCACTTCTAAATATACAAGTATTTATATATATATATATATCAATCCAATCGGTATGAATTATCAGATTTTAGATATATTTCGTGACAGCGTGTAAAATCGCCTACAATATCTTCAGCTTCATATGACGAGGGAAAAAAAGCGGTAGATCGATTTTACGATGATATACCTACACACGCTGCTATCTGTAATGTAAATGTTTATTTCAAAGTTCCCTCTCAAGTATATCTTCTGTCGTGTTTCACACTCAAAAGCGCCCTGCGGTTCATTTAACGATAAAGGTTTATATAAGATGGTGAATGACGCGAAGAAAATAGATCGATAAATGATGATGATCCAACCAAGGAATAGTGAAGAGGTTTATTTATGCTTGAACAGTTTCCTCTGTTGGTTGAATACGCTCTTGCGCCTCTCTGCCAACCTCCATATCCTTTCCATCCTTATCTGCTCCGGATATCACGTACACTGGCTGTTTCTCATAAGCCAGAAACCGTTGATCGGATGGAACCGCATTTGGAGTACAATACCTCGTTTTCATCTATGCATTCATGAATAAATAAATATTAACTTATCGAATTAATAATAGTTCATTTAATCTCAAACTACAGATGTGAATATTTGAGAGGATAACAAACGAGTGGTTTTATTTAAATTTGCTTATCGGATGTTTTCAGAGGATATAAATTTACATACAAGTCTATGTATTTTTTTACAATTACGTATTGTCATAAGAAAGTGACCTCAATATTTCCCATTTGGAATTAGATATTGTTATCCCACTCATCCGAGAGTCGAATCGATTGTCAATATTTTCATTATAATCTGGGCCAAGATAAAACCAGCTACCAAACAAGTGGTTAATATATTTATGGTGAATATCCAAAATATCTGGGATTCATCATCAAAGATATTAAAATTTACTTCAAATTGTTCATTGTTTGATTTTGAACAATTGGAAGTAAAAGAAAAAATTTCATTGTTGGACAACGAATGGCATCGGAATTTTCGTGCGTAATCCACATTCCTATTAAAACAATGCAGATTATGTCGATATCCAAAAATTTATTATATATTGGCTTAGTTTTTACGCTGTATAGAGTATTTAATCCCTCAACACCGAGTTGAAAAAGAATCGCGAGCTATTGGGAAAAATATCAATAATAAACAACACGATGTTACAAAGAGTTAACTTGCAACAAATAAAAAAAGAGTTAAACCTCTTATAACCGATTATAACTAGTAAATATTGATTATTTATTTTTATTTTTTCATTTTATGTTAGAAAAATTTCTCACGTACCTTTTTACGGTGAATGAAGAGCAAAACGATGAGAATTCCGATGAGAAATGCGCTCGCTGAACCAAGAATAACTGTAGCAGTTTGATAAATTGGCGTGTCAACCTCCGGGTGCACCTTCCGTTGTTCAAGTGCCATTATTTTATCCTCTGTTTCAAATGACAATGGACGATGTATGAATCTTGAGGTAGTGGCATCGGCAATAGATCCTAGAAGCGATAAACTACGACTTCTCGTAAGTTCTTCGAGATGAAAAGCCACATCAACTTTATTATCGCCAACGATTTCGAACCCAATAATAGCTGCGTCTAAATCGAGTTCTACTGCGATGCCGTCTTTTACAGTTGCATCCAAATCATGCAACAAATCCTCTGCGGCTATTGTGAAACGATTTGTATCCTCATTAATGAAGTGACCAGGAAATCGTAAAGTTACTTCCACTGCTTCAACCGCTGTCATTACTGTAAAGAATATAATAATATAAAAATACTTTTACATTATGATAATTCTCAACAAAGCACTAGTATACATATTTATCGTTACCGTTATTCTAATGCTTTAACATGAAACAACGGCGCGGTAATAGCTAAGTTTGTTGAGTCCGCATAATTTTTAATAGCATTGAAATTTATTTACGAGTCTTTATTCATCTATTGATAGATTGAAATATGAAATTGCGGAATTTCAGGACGCTTTTTTGAGTTAATAGCATGAGAAATAGTTGTGGGTGTGTTTTGTATGAACATTTCTGTTGGGAATAATCAGCAATGTATAAAAAGTGCATGAAATTTTTATTTTGTGTGAATATCTGCAGAGAAAGGTTCTTTGTTGATGATTGTAGATTCAAAACAATCCAAGATATTTTGATTGAAAATTAGAGTTTAAAGTTTAAATTTGTTGAAATTGGTCTGTTTAGTTTTCCAAGCGTAATTCAATTTCGACTATTCAGACAGTGAGAATTCAGGTGAGACGATTTGAAGAAGACAAACCGACAGATAAAATGAAAACTCGGTCAACTTAAAGTGATCAATAGATTTGTAGATGGCATTCGAAGTTGGGTTTACTCGTGTCACGAATACAAATGTTATTTGCAGAAACTTGAATTTTTCACGGAAGTTGTTTTCCATTTTTCTAAAATTGTTCTCACAAAAAATAGATTGATGCATAAACATGAAAAATATTCTCGCTAGATTGTTAACAACACAATCATTTCCAGAAAAGAAAAACAATCTTCGATTGCTCTTTCTCGAATAGAAAGTTTTGTACCATTCTTCACTCGTCAATCCCCATCGTTTCCTCTTCTTTGTTCCCTCCAATTTTTCAATCGCAATAAATTACCACCTACAATATTTCTTAGAAGTTATATCCTACAGGGAAGCAGTTGACCGAGCATTCGTGCTGTCTCTGAGTCAATAAAAAAATATTATTATCATAAAAATACTTACGGCACATTCGTGATCCTCTATAAAAAGGTTCTGATCCAACAACTTGATTTCCTGCTTCATCAACACACCAACAAGTATCACCAGCGCATTGAGTAGGTTCGAATCGTCCTTGCTGATCACAACTAGTTGGAACATGTCCCCTGTCTTTCATTGCCTGGCACCTTGTAATTAGAACCCGTTCTAATGGTTTCTCTTCAATGGCAATTTCCACCAGAGTATTCTCCATATACGCAGCTATTTCTGGATCAATCTCAATCGGACCACGTCCCTTCCGCGCCTGTCTAAAATTACACTTTGGCTCTTTACCGCGTGTCAGTGAACCCTTCACCGCCACACCTTTTCTATCAACACACCAACAAACACCAACATGCTCTAGACATTGAACTGGCTCCCACACTCCAGTATCTGCATCACATCTAGGTAAAAATCCAGGTTGTTTGAGACGTTGTGACTTTTTCAAATTCCTCTCACGCTGCAATTCACAAGGCGATAATACCGGACAAACATCGTCACAAACAGATTTGCTTGAGAAATCGTTATGTCCAACCGTACATCCAGATTGTCTGCGACACTCGTTCAATTCTGGATCGAAGTACCATCGCTCAGTTTCATTCATTCCTTTATTTAATCCACATTCAATTAACCGTGGTGGTTCGAAGCAAACTTCGCGGGGTTTTGGACAGCAAACAGCATATTCATCCAACGGCGAGAGTTCACATTTATGTGTAGTAGGACAATGATGACCATGAGGTCCACATATTGCTGGTGTGCTATCTTGAGTAAGTAACGGCGAGCCATTGGGACATGGATTGTCTTTCTTTGGCAAACAAACTGGTACAGGTGGACATGGTGGTGCACTACAAGCCACTTCGACCATTCGACAGGCTTCGTTCTCACCGCGACAATTAACCGCTTTGCACGGATCTCGGCAAGAACATAATGGACAACCGGACGGATCTAATTCTAGTCCATCAGGACATTCCAGTTGACATTGAATTTCTGGGCAGGTAACAGGAGTACTGCATCTTGGTACAACTCCCTTCGGTACCCGAGTTCCCGCTGCTTCTCTGCCTTCATCATCAACGCACCAGCACATTCCCAAATGACATTGGACTGGTTCAAATGTACCTTTATCATCGCATCGGGGAATATAAATTCGACGTGCGGGTTCACCGGATTCTCTCGCTGCATGTTCAGCCAAAGTTTGTGCGTGCTGACACGCAGTGGCAACAACTGGTGATACACATGCGGTGCCACAACCGGTACTGCAACATTTTCGTGTGTCAGCGCACTCCTGATCATTATTGCAATGAACTTCACAACTAGATGAGCTTGGTACTAAGTATGGACATTGTCCAGGCTTTGTAGCTAAACATGCTGGTACTTGTGGACAATTCTGATCCTCGCCACAATTGACATCCACCATGGTGCATACTTCACGTGAGGGACATGAAACTCCTTGACATGGATCACGACACTGACACAATTCACAGCCATTTTCATCAACCTCATGACCATACGGACAATTTAAATTACAATTCAGTACCTCGCACATTTGTGCTAGGTCACGAATTTCATCACAATCAATTTCAGTTGTGTTTATATTTATCCGTATTGGTACACCATGTTTGTTTACGCAATTGCAATTAGCGTTGTGACATTGCTCAGATTTCCATGTACCGTCTGATGAGCATATGGGTGATGGTATCGCTAAAGTCATGCCCTCGCGCGTTCCTTCCATGCGGTCGTTGAAGTCCCTTAGATATTCGCACACTGTAATTAATTCATGGACATTATAATTCGTTCATTTAATTCAAGAGAAATTGATGAATGTATGAACAGTTGATCACTAAACGAGCAGATAATGTGGTGAAAATTCGAGCTTCTGTTCAATCTTCTTCAAATGATTGTTTATTCAAATGCAACTCTATTCTATAAGTGCGAATGAACCATTCCGATCTTCAGTTTTTCCCCCTAAATAGGATTCCTTGGTTCATCTAGCTGAATCCGCGCAAGGCTTCTATATTGAATTATCATGGAATATGAACATGAACGATTAAGAGATATTTGATCGATGAGAATCATCATCATCATTCAACAGTTTGTAGATTCAGTTTTTATTGAGTGTTCTTATTAAATGAAATTCTTATTGAAATGTAATCGATAACGGTTATCGCACATCTAGAACATTTTTGTCAGACGTAATAAAATATGTAATCGGATGATAGATATTGAAGTTTCTATCACCTTTCTATTCTTAATATAGGGCATAGGGGAAAAAAAGACACAAAATGGGAGATCAGTCTGTAAGCGTGTTCACGAAACTTCAAATAATAAAACTTGACCTCAATTTTTCCTTTCAATTTTTCAGATTTCAATTCTTTCTCATCAAAATGAAACTTAGAGAGGGGAAAATTCAATGAATGATTGAATACTCTGAAATATCGTTGATGAACAATAAACATCATTCTTTTTCAAACTCCTCGTTCAATAATAACTTTCCTCTTTTTTTCCAAACGAAACATGACGTTGATCGAATTTAAATGTCATCAATTATCACGGCCGCCCCCTCTATTGCCGTGAACTTTGGGGACAAAGCAAACATAATTACTCATGAATTATGGATTGGTTGGAATGCAAGGGGGAAAAAATCGTTGCTAAATATCAAAAAGAAAAAATGAGAAATGAGAATTCATTACGGATAAACACCACAAACTTCCTCGTCTAACAATGACAATTAATTCATTGATAATTTCTAACGGGATTTACTTGACGGTGATTTTGTGGTAGGGACGTTCGGTGGACAGCAAACAGATTGACCAGCGTCCGGGACGATAGTGCAAACATGACCGTCGGCGCACGTGATATTTGTAGAGGAACATGTGATCGCGTTTCCACCCTCATCACTCAGAGGGGCGCCTGTTGTACATGGACTCTTGTATGTTTTTTTGGGTCGACACTCTGGTGTAGTTGGACAAAGAAAATCAGGACAGCCATTTTCACGATACAGAGTGCATTCTTGATCATCTGGACATGGATATCTAGAGCAGTAAAGAAAAAAATGATTTATTATCTGAGAATATTTTATCTTATCATTCATTTTATTCTTAGAAAGTTTTATTCAAGGGGAAAATATTTATACCCTTCGCATGGATCGTCACATTCGCAAGTGGAACATCCGGATTCATCTACTTTAAAACCATACTGGCAAACTTGAGCGCACTGTTGAAGAGCACAGGAAGGTAAAGATCTTGCTTTTGATGGTGCTGTTGATATTTCATTGCAATTCACTGTATCAGCTGGTCCCATTGTACCTGATATCTTCTTCCCATCATTATCCACACACCAACATACTAATCCGTTTCTTGAACACTGTCGCAATTCGTAATTCCCATCTTTGAAACACAGGAAAAAAAAATAGAACGGAAATTAATTAAAGTAAATCATTGTCTCCTTAGATTGTTTTCACTTGAAATTCGAAGTGCACACGAGTTCATTTCAGTATGTCACCAATAAATTTTTATATGGAACATACTATACTAAACTCCCAGTCCAACTTTTTATTCGAATCGAAGAATTAATAATGTTTCAAAATTGTTTTCGTCCATTAGTGCGATAGAAGAATTTCGCATTATACTAAACTTTGACTTTTTCGATGCAAACATTTTTTCTTTCATTATCTTTTCATTCGGTGATGATATAGAAGTTGTTAATTTGAAAAAATATCTGGGATGCTATTGCGAAAGATTCACATTTCTCTTTTATCAGATGTCGTGTGCAAACACTCCGAGAATTCTCTTTCAACATTTGTTCCGATTTTATCACTTCAAATATTCATATTTTTTCCTCAGTCTCACTACCCAGCTTTCAGAATCAATTTTGCACATCTGCATTTAAAATCTACTTTTATTTTTCTCACTCATCAAGAATTCATTATAAATTAATATTTCATAAAATTAAATTCAATGCAAAGAAGAAAAGCAGTCAAGTTATAGTGATTGAGCTTTCGTATGTCTGTACATGTGTTTTGAAACGATGGAATGAATGTTGCAATCTTCAATGGAATGCTTGCTATTATGACCCTACTGATTAAAAAATTCATGACTTCTGTCTTATATATCAATGTAAAAATAATTTTCCTGAATGTTTCATATTTTTCATTTCATAGAATGGCATCATTTCGATTTGAAAATTAAGTCCAGGCATTATTGATCATTCATTCCTATCGCGGATCATAAATTCAGCTTTAACGTCAATAATAGAAGTTGCAATAAAATGGTATAATACAATATAATTTCGAGCTGTCGGTGAGTTGGTTCACGTAGACATTTCATATGCAGAGAATTATCTACAGTTGAAAATTATACATTCGAACGGTGTCTATCAATGACCAAGAACGTGACAGTTGGCGAAGCTTCAATCTGTAGTCAAGTGAACTTTTTTCAAAGAACAGTTTCCAATAGCTCTCGATCTGATATATCGTCAACTTTGTTAGCCAGCGTATATGAATCAGTAATAACTAGCATACAAATTCTCCTGATACCACATCGAATCATATTCAACAATGCTTGAAATAATCTACGATTGATCTCCAATAGTTGGTTTACTATGACTCAGTATAGAATGATATGAATACTTAAAATTACGCTGCTCAGTTTACGGAATTAAATTGTCAATATTCAATCTATGTTCGTTTTCTCGACGTGTGCAAGAGGTAATAATATATGGCATATTCAATAGATATAAGACAGGAAGGAGAATTCAAACCAAAACGATGTCTCACCCGAGGTTGAATTAATAATACTAATGGTAAATTTAAAATTATAACCAGTCAAATCAATAATGGAGCACTGTGTTCCTCTGACGTTTTCTCTCCGTTGATCCGAAATGGAGCGCTGTCCATATTTATCTATTCACTCTAGTGAATTAGACTTTTATGACTTTATATTATATTTCATAATATTATATCAGGGTATCAAACTCTCTTGAATTTGAAGAAGCTTACGTAACAGTTTGAGGTTTGGGGTAAGCCTTTTCTTTCAGCTGCTTCGACTAATCCGACTTTACTCTATATCAATTTATGACGAAATACATGAAGGCTTTCATAATATATTAACTTTAAAGTAGATTGAAGTCAATCTAATTCTCCTGAGCTCGATGAAATTCTGTAAAAAAAGTGTGCACTCAAAATTTCACCATTCAAAATTCACCTTCATTGCATTGTGGTACATATCCACGTCCCTGTTTCTCTGAAATGCTCAGCATCTCTGCCAACATACGATTTTTCCGACAGGCACTAAGTCCAACTGGAAGTAGACAAACTCCACCGCCGCAGTTTTCGCTTGGGCAACATTTCTGTGATTCACCACAATCAAAATCATGCTGGCATGGTGGTCCACATACGGACGTTTCTTTTGGTGGACATGTTCCAGGTCTTTGAAGATGTAAACTCGCCGGACAACAAACTCCATATTCCTGATTAGGTTCAACCAAGCAACGATAGAGTGGTGGACACGTTGGTTTACCCGGTGTATTTCCACATAGAAACGGACGGGGTGAATCGGTAATTTGTAGTGGCTCACCAACAGGACATATTGTCGCAAGGGATTTGGCTTTACGACAACTTGGAATTGGTGGACATGGTGGACGTGCGCAAGGCGATTCAATCAATTCACATGTCTGACCAATACCAGGACACGTTACTCCTCGACATGGATCACGGCACTCACACTTTGGACAACCACTCTCTCCATCAATCTAATTGAATTTCAATATTTAAACACATTACTTATACATTCCAAACAATTTCAAATTTATTATTTGCATTTATTAGTTCAGAATTCATTCAAATGAGATAATTCCCCATAATATTTTGCTATTGATCGTAAAACTATCCTATCAATATCTAGACAAATATTTCGTGGCGTAATAAATCGAATTTGCGATCAATGACCTCGTTTGAACCCAGCATTTGATGTTATATAATTTTATTAGAGCACTTCTCCACTGTTATTCAATTAGCCATCGTTCTTCCATCAAAATTGTTTGATTGACAGTGAGCATTTGTTTTCAGAAATACACTAAATTTAGGTATCTCTGATATTCCCAGACATCCAATATCGAATCAACATGACAAGAGATTTAAAGATGTGGAGATATTGGCATCATTGAATAAATGAATGAAATAAATTAAATCTTATGAAGTATATTGGAGGAAAATTGAATTTTTCATACTCACTTCGAAACCAAGAGGGCAAAACATACGACAAGAATGAGCTTGACACAATCGTGGATTATTACAATCAACAAATTCTCTTCCAGCCGATCTTGTTCCAGCTATTTCACTTCCAAATTCGTCCACACACCAGCAACTTTTTTCCTGTGGTTCACATTGTACCTTTTCAAATTCACCAGTAATATTATTGCATTGTGGAATAAATTGCAATGGTCCATGTCCATCAAGTGCACGCGAACGTCTTGTTGCTGCTTGTGCCAATTGTTCACAACCAGTTAATTCACTTGGCAAACATCTCAATCCACACACGGTCTCGCAACATTTTTCAGTTGAACTTGAACATTCGAAGCTTGTTGAACATGGCGCTGCTCGTGGGGGACATCGGCTTTGTTCATTTAATGCTGGACAACGACCGGCGGTCCTTAATATGGGCTCTGTAATCAGAAAAACAAACAAATAGTTAGTAATTAATTATTAACTCTTCTAATTTATGGAATTTAATTCTCCTATGTGATTAATTCATTCTTCATAACATGAAATAAAAGGTAGATGTTGATAAATATAATTTTGCAGAACTGCAAACAATATTCCTATGCACATTTTGATGAGTGTAAATTTAGCAGACATGAGACCATTTTTGTTTATGAATAGAGAACGGAATAATTAAGATAATGAATGGCATTAAAGAAAAATACCCATACCGATTTTGGAATTGTCTACATGAGCATATTTTTTTTTTTTATTTCTATCTACAATTAATTTATTTATTTATCTCAAAATTCGAAAAATATCCAAATGTCTGCGACATTCACACTCATACATTTTGACACTCACATTATTATCCAAAATATCTTTAACCATATGACAGAATATTTGATCAGTATGAAAAACGGAAAAAATAGGAAAATGTTCGATCTAGCGTTTGTGATACCTCGCCAAGTCAGAAACAGATTTTCTCCATATATCACCAGCATATCAAGCAAATTCATCGTTATGGCGCATTCAATTTGTTTTCCAATATCAGTACATTTCGTTTCACATCAAAACCAAATTTCCAATATCAAAAATTGTATTCTTTCTCATTCATCTCAAACTTATTGTAATAATCACTACAATTTTCTCCATTTAAATAATATTTTCTTATAAAAAAATCAATCTCTAAATCCAATCAAAAAACAATTTGCCCATTTATAAAATATAACGTTGAAAAAATACAAAACAAATCAGAATTGACGCAATTATTCCTGGTTCAATTTAAAATTGAGTGAGAGGATGGAGAGCGCAAGGCATTCATAAGCATGGGAAAATTGTAAAAATAGCTGGAGTCCAAGTTAACGGTTTCTCGCATCCTACTGCCACACTTATCGTGTGAGCACACGGCTTTACCCAACTTATAATATATATAAAGCCGCGCCTCGGGCACTTTATATCCACCACGCTTCATTCAACTTCATGGAGACGAACGCACTTAGATTCCGCTGTTGTAATTCCGGATACATACACACATGCACACATACATATATATTGTATTTACAGATTTTTATACATGGAATATCCATACATGAATGCGCCGTATATGCATAAATTTTGCAGCAACTCTTTACAGTCTCCACGTTTACATTATTCCTCTTTAATACACCTTTCATATATGCATTCCGGGCAATAAACTGTGTAGAAAAAAAATAAAAAAAGAAAATAGGAGGAAAAAGAATATAAATGAGAAACGATAGAGCAACGAAAATATATTACAGTATTAACTCTCATCAGCGCAGTCTATTTTTGTGATATAGTAGCACAGTTAAGTGTTGAAAAAAATTACCCCATGATAACACAAAACACAAAGAAATTTTTTACACAAACTTTTGATTTCTTAATTGAGTAACTTTTACTATGTACAAGAAGAAAACAGAAAGTAAAAACAAACAATAACAAATCACAAAATAATACCTGAATAAACACTAAACAGAATATTAATTTTGAAATAGCAGGTTGGATCCTTTTATGGACTTACATTATAACTTCAGTAGATAAAAAAATAAAACAATGATGAAGTACATTGTAGATCATTAAAACTTATGTTTTTATAAAAATTTAACAAACATTTACTACAGGTTAATGATCGTAGTTGAAGGCAAACAAAAAGGTTATAAAGCGTTTAATAGAACTTTGCAATCGATATTATAATAACTTCTTCAACCCGTATTGTATTGCTTGTTCGTTATATTGCGAAATTGTAGAATATTATTTGGAAATATAAGTAAAGCACTTTGTATCTTATAAAGGGATGAATGAAATCAATTTCTCCATGGTATTTCATTTCATACAAAAGTACAACAAGGAATTCTATTATTACGAGAACTTTTTTTAGTTCAATTTCTTCGGTTTTATTATTAAATATTAAAATATATAAAATCTATCGACATAATCCGATATAATTGAGAAGGCCGAATGATAGAAATTCCAAATAATATTAAGCAATTATTATAAACTGTTAGTATATCGTTAATATTATTGTAATAATTCGTTTTGTTTAATTTCTACACTTTGTAATACAATCAGCGACATTTTTCCAATAATATTCATAATTACATTCATACTAATATTCATAATAATATTCATACATTGATTGAATTTATTTTTCAATAAATCATATCAAAAGAATTCTTTCGTATTAATTTGAATTATTTTCAATAAAACGTCAAAGAGCTCTATAAATAACTTATATAATACTTAGGAAGGTACACGTTGATATCCCTTTTGGAACACAAATTTATCCTCATACATGTACCTTTCATGTATACAAGCATGTACAAACATGTATAGGCTGTGGGAGAAATGTCGTTAAACCACACGATGTCGTCGTCGAGAGTTTGTGATTTTCATTTTATGCAAGCTCGCGCGTTTACTAATTGGCCGAGGGAATAGACTGTGCTTTGAAACTTCTCTTCCTTTCTCACTCTGCTTCTCAATTTTCACTTCTCTGTTTCACTTCTTTCATTTACTCCATCATTCGTCCATTCACCCTCTAGTATTTCTTGTGTTTCACTCTTACTCCCTATTACCTGATGTAATATTCGAGTCTGTCGTTGATTATTATATTCATTATAAAATATTTGCCAAGTTGAACAATCAAACGTAGCGCAAAGCCACAAAAACGAAATGTAGAAATGGAGCTTCAAATGGCACAAATTAATACGAATGTTTTATAAATTGTGAGGTAGACTTAATTCATTCATTTTACTTTCTTTGTTATTTAGTAAATGTTGATAATATATTTATAAGACTTGTTTTATTATTAATGTGAATAAATGTTGATAAATGAGGTACAATTATATTTTTTTGTTTATACAAAACGAACATGAAATCAATAAACTCACTATTTATATCATTGAAAGTTCAATAGGTAATTCAAAGTTTTCTTCTATCAAAATAAGTTATGAGAAATCAAGAGTTTGAATAATTTTTTTTAGATATCGAAGATCAACTTGTGAACTTAATTTTAACGATTCTATTTTCAAATATATTTGTCAGAGTTTTTTCGAGAACAATTTTGATAATTAAAATAATTCCGCTGAAAAAATAGCAGTGAAACATTAGTGTTTTATCAATTTTTTATTTTTATAAACTGTCTTGGAGTTCCATTAAAAATGTAAAATTCGATAAGACAATTGTGAGAAGAAAAATATGGACTATAAAAATATGATAATTATGAGAAAATAGAAAATAAACTGCACTCAATGGTATTATTATTCAATCTCAGGACTTATGCAGGAGGATTATTCAAATTAGACGATCGATGTAATAAAAGTCACAATGTGAATAAAAATGATTCAAACGAATAATATTCACATTTTTTCCATAAAATTCTCGTAAAATCACCAAAGCAATATAAAAAATTTGAAATAAATATTCTCCACAACATAAAATAAAAATAATATTATCAAAACTATTCTTGCATAAGACAATTAAATTCATTACAAATTTTAAATTTAAATTTCAATTTTTTCAACAATTATCAAACTAAAATTCGTTGTCGGAAAAAATTACCATTTTACTAAAATCAACATTGCCAAAAATTCATTACAAACATCAAAAAATATTTTCACACATTATTCTCGTCCCTCGAATTATTTCAAATGGAAAACAACAATATTCGAAAGTCCATTAAAATTTGCAGTTTCATAAATTCCATAATATCACATATTTATTTATAAACATATTTTTATTATACTTTTTCTCTAAAAATAAAAATTCTCTCGAGTCCGAATTTATTTTTCGATCACAAATCACTCGTGGAATGAGAATTCAATGTGAAAAAACCTCCAATTTTTTTGGGTCATCACTTAAATGTATCCTCTCTCAACAGTATCGAAGCAATAATTGATTGGAATGTGACCCAAATACTCATGGAATGCGATATAAAAAATGGAGAGAAATCGATAATTGATAAAGATACTTGTTTAAATATATATTTGACCGACAATGTTTTGAGTGTGAATAATCAGGTGCTGTCGTGCGTGAGTAAACAGATATACAGGTCGAGAGTATATATGTAGCACGAGTGATGATCATTGCACTGATATATTTATAGTGAGGCATTTTAATTCCACTACATGTGGACAAACACTGCATATTCAAGCCGGAAGCGATACCACTCGAAGAGAGAGAGAAATTGCTGTGTACTCATTCTTTGATAATTAAAATTACCATCATATATATGCATATTACAACTTGCAAAATAGCATAAAAAATAATCTGCTAACATTGCTAATTCTGTTATAGTTCATATGGACGTGAAAAAAAAAACATATTACTGCTATGTTAGTGTTTTGTTAACAACAATTTGATATTCTCATTGACATTTTGTTCTTTCTGCAATTTTTTCAGTGTAAAAATGAGTGAGAAAACTGAAAAGAGTTGGAAAATATGAAAATTATGATTATAGTAATATTGTGGTGAAGTTGATGTTCACTGTGATACCTTTTGGATTTATGATCATTAATTTTCGATTATATATTTTTATAAATATTTAATTAATCAAGTTTAGATGTACTTTGGCCAATTTGTATTTGAATGTTCTGTATAGTTAGTAATAGAGTTGAAATGATTGAAGAGAGATATATTGTTTCTCATCATTCATTGAAATTAATGAAATCGTCACATGTTCCTCAAAGCATTGAACAATATACTCCATGGAGGAATATTGATTTGATTGCAAAATGAAACCAATTAATTCACACTGAATTTACATCAAACATTTTCCTAATACAGTATTGAAAATTAATAGAATTTTTAACCGCACATTCAACATTGCAATATTGCATGAAAACTAATTTGCTTTCGTAATCAGTTCCCTTTTGAATTTATATCGGGAAAAAATATTACTGGAAAGTTATGAAAAGGATGAACAGAGAAAAGAAAAATATTCAGCGAATTTTTTTCATCTTTTTTGCTTCTTTCTGTTCATATTAATTAGGCAAATTTTTATTCTCCCAGCGAGTTGATACACACTGAATAATCAAGTATGTACTTGATTAAATTTTTGTTAAATTCCATGCTTAGGCACGCGCAAGAGTTGTTTAGTTTGATTATACCTGGAAAACTAATTATAATATTGAGGACATGTACATGGAAGTGTGGATTATACTTTAGATAATGATATAGCCCGAGGTTATTCTTTGATATTCATAGATTGAAATAAAATTGTTTGTTGTTACCTGCAGCAGCGATGAATGACGAGGTCAAGAGTATGAAAAGTAGTTGGAGACAAACGACGGACGTCGCCCGAAGCGACAGTCCATTGTCCCGACAAGAATCCACGCGCATTCTCAGCGCATCAAGTTGCCGTAGATAAATTTTTTCCTCACTTCCTTTTTCCTTGATTTTATCCTTCTGGATTTGCACGAACACCTGAAAAAGTCCAAAATAAACCAGATGTTAAATTTTCTGCTCACATAAACATATAAAAAATGATCCAATTACAATGGACATTTTAGAGATAAAAATATTGGCTGTTTTCAAAATGAATTTCATATTTATCTCGGACTTTTTCTCAATATGAAAAATTCAACTGGATTCATATTAATAAGAAATGAAAAATGAAATTATATCAAATTGAATAATTATTGTGACTGCAATTTATTATACAGTAATTATTCTTTGTTGTTATTGTGCATTGCCTATGGATCCAAAGATATCTGGAAAATTATTTTAAGTCATCCCAATGTTCGATCCAAAATAAAACACAAAGGGCAAGTGTGAATACAACGACTTCAACGGAAATATCTGAGGTCATTTTTAAGAACACTAATTCGATACTCAGAAATGATCCTCCCAGGATCAAAATAATTTTATATTTTAAACAGTTGAACTCATTCGTTCAACGATTGGCATAAATTCCATTGTGATAAAAATATTACAATGAACTAGTTCAGTTATTTTCTCTGTCTTCTTGAATTGCGTAATAATTACTACAGGTAAAAAAGTTTATAATCGAATTTCAACATTGAACTAAATTATATAACAAATATATAAAAAAGTTGGGATTAATGGAAGAAATTTCGCCAAGTTTCTCATCAAATTCATTATCTCTCATCTTAAAACTTATTAATCGACAGCAGGAGCGAATATAAAATGGACGTGAAAAAATATTTAATCTTAAACGAAAAACAAAAACTGAAGAAAAGAAATAAGGGGATATTTATCTTGATGCAACTGTATATACATATGTATACAGAAGATGCATACGACGATGCAATTTGAATATAACACAGAGCTGATAAGAAGCGTCAACTCTAATGAATTTATATTTTTATTATACAACGCAAAGTTATGAACTTTTCCAACTTGGAAACGATGTACAAAATAAGTTTTCCACAATTCAAAGTGATTGGCAACTATTTAAAAAAGAATTATTCACAACTATCAAAATAAAAACTGAATAAAATAATGAGATTGAAAATGGCCAAAATCAGCTGTTGATTCACAGAAGTTATCGAGTATTTTATATTTGTTTTTATATATTTTCTATCATATTCCTTTTTTTCTTTCCGTTTTTCTCTTCTCTTTTAAAATATTTTAATATCAGAATTCCGTTACTATATCTCTTAACCTCATTGGAAATGTCTTCAAAGTGACTTTGCTTATTTTTATACGAATACATCACGATTATAATTTTTTTTTTTTCAAATTACTTTCAATAGACTCTAATGCGTTCGTAAAATGTTGGCTAACTGTAATTCTATTACCTATAATTTCACCGCCATACTATTTTCGTTGAGAATGAGTTGAAAAAATTTTTATTTGTTTGGATTTAATTATAAGTTCTGAATTAGAGCAAATATTGTTCTCTCGACTAATCGAATTTTAATCATTTCAAAGCTATTTTTAATTTTATTGTATAAATTTCAACGAAATAACAATAGAAATTATGATTGATAGTAATTACACTCGAAATGTTTATTCAATCCGCTGATCCGCAATAAAACAAATACTTTTCCTCTGATAATTTCGTAGAATTATTCGTATTGATTCTTTTTCTTCATTCTCCTAACTGTTAAAACATCAAAATTCCATCAGCAAAATCCTTAATTCTGTTTAATTCAATTCAATTATTCTTAGTACATATATAAATTCTCATTCAAATTCGTCACAATGAATTTTTCATTGACATATTTCGTTATTCAACAGCCAATTTTAACAAAATAACTTTCATTGCAATGAGAGTTGAAATTACTGAAGATTAAATGCATATTTTTCAACCATATATTTCACCTAACTTCATATACATTTATAGCCATTATGAATTTCTTATGAACACGAATCGACATGAAGAGATGGCAGACTAATTAATTAGAAACAGCCATCCCAGCGGGTAATTCTCTCTCGACTTTATAGACACTGACGATGATATAGTCCAAAGTCTCTCTGGGTTTTGTCAAAGATTTCTGTATAAAACAGAAGTGGCTCCCACTTGTGCAGTAGAGTCACTTCAGCATCAGTAGCGATTGCAATTATTACAGTACAGTAAAGAGAATTCGCATATATACATATCTGTTGAAGATAAAGTATAAATTGCAATGTCTCTACATAGAAGAGTCATTGAAATAAATAGATAGTGAGACAAACGCAAATAAAATACATTTAAAACGTAGCTCGTCATATACCTGGATACACATTTGAATCTCTAACGTGCCCACTCACTGTAAAAAAAAAAAATCGCCGTTATTCATAAGAGACGCGTGCAAGCGTTTGCTCGTGTACTCGCCCGGAAGAAGCCTCCTCAATTGTTGGGATTCGCGCGCGCGTATTTCATCTTATTCTCTCGAGTTATGAATATTTTTCTTTCTCTTTCATTTTTTTCTTTTTTCATACTTTTGTTCCTCTTTCTCTCTTCCAACAAACTCACCGTACAATTTTGTTTTTATTTCTCCCTTCTTATGCCTTCTCTACAATTCAACCATGAGCACTGCATTCGAGCCTTCGTTTTAGTATATATATAAGGCATCATATGAAGAGAGTTTTGAAACGCGCACTAAAATATCTTCGCAGTCCACTTGTGAAACTAACGGTCTTTCACACTCGCTTTGTGTCGTTTGTTTTGTTTTTGAATTTTCTCTTTCTCTCATTTTTCACTTAACTGTGCTCTTGTCATACGAATAAAAACAAACGAGAAAAAAAAAAATTTTGTAATATGAAAACGAGAAAGTGGATGAAATAAAGCACACAAAAAAATGGAATACGAAGATGAAAACAAATATAATAATGATAATTGACATATATCTTTTGTTTTGTAATTTTTTTCTCGCTTCCATACATTTCATCCTGTGTCTTTCATCTTGTAATTCAAACGCCTGTATATATTCTACGTTGATGCATCCATGTATTGTGTATGCAAGAAGACAATTGTATACAATAAAAGACAAATGAAGTTCTATTTACAATGGAATGCACTCAGTATATTTGTTTAAATTTTCTACTTTTTTTTTAACCACTACTCCTTTTTATCTTTTTGTTTATCGTGGAATACAAAAGATATAAACAAGATGAAAATAAATTGGAATTCCAGGTGTCTTGGATACTACTCATTGTTATTCAGCAGAGGATACGACTTACGGGCGAGTTAATAATTCATTATTTAATATTTTATGTGACATAGGTAGAATTTATCGGTGTGCGAATGCAAATATATGTTTTTGTATTGTTATTCTAGGACTCGATCTAATTTACACGAAAACCTTTTTGTACTTGCAATGTATATTGAGTAGAATATTTAGTGTGACTGCTTTCAATGAATTATTTTAGATTTTAGAATTCTTTTGTTATATTTTATAGTCTTTTTTATGTTTGTCTCCTTCATTGATTTACAATCAGTATAATAAATTAATTAATTCTGGGATGTTTATATATAAAATGAAATGTTATTGGATGATTAATTCATCACATTGGAATCGAAATTTTTGTTTTGGAAAGAGTTAGTCGCAGTTTGTATTGAAATATTGGCAGAATTTGTATAGAATACGAAATTAGATTGTCGTGTTTAATCAATAATTTCTTATTTTTTTCCACTTTCACAACTGCGTCTCTATTGTGTATAAAAGATTTGTAATTGAATTGAATAATTAATGTATGCATTGATGAGTATTAATGACGGATCTGAATGGAGAATACTTTGATGTGAAGCGATTACCTTGGGGTTATATTTGTCCCAGAGGAATTCTGCCCTTTTTATAAAGTTTCAACAAAGCTTCACCACCAACTTTCGTTCATGCGCGAATAAATTTAATTGTCCTTGTGGAGAATTTTTGTAGTGGCTGTCAGTCGTTATATTGTAGAAAAATAGATTTGGAGAATTCTTTCTAAATGTTCAACAAAGACTTCTTGAAGAATTTTTGATGATTATATTTTCAGTGTATCAAATATTCCTTCACTTTATTTTTCTATGAATTGTAAAGAGGAAGAAGAAAATGCTAAAAATCCTTTGATATTTTAGGAATTTTCCATTGCTATTAAATTTAGAGTTAAAAATTATTCTTCACCCAAGGTGTAGAAAGAGTTGTTCGAACAATTCCTCACAATAGTCATTCAACAACTTTGCACTCGACAAAGTTCCAATTCAAACAATTCGCAATAGCTTTTTTTTCCCACATGACCTTCACCCTAAATAAAAATTTATTGTCCAACATCAATTGAAAGAAACAGAATCTTAACTCAATGAATTATATGATACAAAAGTCATAACAGCACTCGATAAATAAGTAGAAACATTTTTTAAAACTATTTAAACGACTTCTGAATGTTTATTATACGTAGCAAGAACTTTTCTCGTTTTTATATATGAAAAAAGAAAAAGAGAGATGATGAAATTACTAGACCTCAAGAAGTGAATTTAAATCTGTAAGAAATTTGAAGGTGAATATACCAACGACTACTTTCTTGACATTCGCGATCGATAAGTCTGCAAGCATTTCATGTTTATTTCTCTCCTCCATCCTTCTTTATATATAGATATATAATCACGTATATCAAAGGCTTTGGCGAAACACGTCAATTTCTAGGCCATTTCCTGTTTTTTCGCTTCGACTCTTCTTCCTCTTTACTCTATTTTATTTTTTACTTTTAAACCTTTTCGTCTCCGTTCCTATGTCTCCTTCTTTTTCAGGTCTCTGCAGTTTACATTTCTTATCCGCTGTTAGATTACCTATCCATTTTATTTACTCTCCAGATTGTCAATACATTTCAATATTTTTTCTTACTTCTTATATTCATAAAGTGAGATATTACAGATAGGCCAATATTATTTTCATATTTCTTTTTCTTCATTCTTTGAAACGTAAACGTTAAATATATCATCAACTTTTTTAATAAGACATTTTAGAATTGACATTTTTCTTTATTTATTTAAAATTCCGTATGTGGTAGCTGGTCATTACGCTGCGTTTATGGTGACACTTTTTATATCCTATGTGAATGTATCTGTGTCTGTATAGCGAATTTTTATAGTACTAAATGGAGAGTGTTATTAAATTTTTATGTAAACTTTATTATGCCACCGAACGACTTCCACATACATTTTCTTCCTTTCATTCTAAAAATATTGCTCATATTATTTTTATAACGGGATAATGGAAAAATAGATGATTAAATAAACGAGTATGGCAAACATTATTGCAAGTTTCACTGCCTCAAATACAAAGTTGACAATGATGTCATTGTTTATTAAATACTTAATTAAAATGAGTGCATTTTCTACTTCATTTCATAATTCGCATGATTTGTCTGATAACGTGACAAAATTTCCATAATTCAATGAATTTAATTATTTTTAAAAATTACAAAGATACAAATAAATACAGGAATTAATTTTTTCTTCTAAAAAATGAATATCATTTACATAACTGCATTAACTAGACAGAACATATTCAGTATTACGACACCAGATAACCAGATTTTAGTTTGAATCAACAGAATTACCACGTTCTTCACCGGATATGTCTACATAATTGAATTTAATTGAGGATAGTTACCAAAATCTGAATAGTCAACCCAATCTTCTTCTTCCCATGAATTCTGTTAGCTTAGCAGTGGCAAATTTCGTAGACATGAATTAAGTACGAATCATTACGATGTAAAAAGAAGAACTAAAAGACAACTTCAACCATATGATACTCGGAATTTCTAAATAGATTATGACGTGGAATTGAGATGAGAATAAATTTAAATTAGATATTTTTATGGAGTAAATTAGCAAAGATTTGGATCTGATATTCAAAACGAAATTACCTGCAGGAATATTACAGCTCATGTAACATAATTAAATTCAAAAGTATAATTTTTTTCATAAAGCTCAACATCGACAAAAGTCACCAAGAAAAAAAAAAAAGATTTCAATTATAACTCAATAAACTTCATGAATGTTACAATGAAACCAAAAGTAATAACTGACTTTGGATTATCTCAATTTCCACATAAAAAATTAATCTAAAGTTCATTTCTGAAATGTCTACATCTGATCGACCCAATAAAGTAATGAAAAATGGCTAACACAAATTTTTCCAATTAAAAATTGTTCAACTACTCGATAATTTCAGTGACTTGTTACACAAGTAACAGATTCAAATACTTTGAGAGACTATAGAATAAAAAAAAAGCTAATTATTCACTTGACTAATTTACATTCATAAATTAATGATTACTCAATGAAACATTAAATACATATACAGCAGCGTTGATCTTTAGCACACATCACAATTGTCTCAGTTGGAAATTGAACAGTTCTACCCTTATGTACATTCACCCAAGGTTCATGCAGATTTTCCATGTCAACATATATAATTAACTTAATTAAAAAAAATACTCTGTTTCAATTTGTACTTAATTCTATATAATCTTTTTTCAAGCTCAATCAATTTTTTTCCATAATGAAATTGGTCAAAGATTCTAACAAATTTAATACGATTCTTTATAACAATAGTTAAATAATTCAACTCCTAATCGTATTAACCGTTTTTATAACTTATTATTATTAAATCCAACTTAATGATCAATCCCATAATACTATCAACAAAAAATTGAACTAATTGGACCATTAAAATTTTCTGTTGTCATTATAAAAAAGAAAAAAACAATTCACATCATTCCAATTATTGGAAAATTTTTTTTTACTCAGCTCAGCAATGATTATTTATTTACATTCCAATTCATATATTCTTGTCAAGCATTAATATTGCAAAAACGATGTCATTCGTATTAGTGACGAACGGTATGTATATACATATAAAGTAAGGTGAGCTGGAAAAATATAAATGGTTTCATAGTCAATACGTCCATTTGCTATTACTGAACGTCATTTCAAAGAGAAAAAAAAAATATCAAAAGAGCCTTTTGATTTAAATGTATAAACCTTTTGCTTCTGTGACTTTTCAGTATTTTCTTTTATCTCGCTCTATTTATTGACATCTAGGCGAATAGTAACAAAGCGCTGTAGAGAATGAATGTAAAAAAAGAATAAAAATAAAATACATCCACCATTTTAGTCTGAAATTGGATTTTATATAAAAATTGGTACAAATATGACATAACAATTAATTACCTTGCCAATATCGACTCTCTACACATTAATTTGTGAATCACCCAAACTAAATTCATTTTCTCCAAATTGTTCAATTCAAATTCGACACATGCAAACATCTACTCTGTCAATTGATCATTAAAGCATTTCCTCTAAATAAAGTACGCAATTTATAAAATGTTAAAAAATTTTCTTTTGTTTCCTCTCTCATCTCCTTTTCTCCTACATCTCGCAATCAATCAATGTCATATCCTACCCAATGCCAATATTTCTTTTCATCACATCTTTATAAATTGCAGTAGACAAAAAAAATATAAAAAAAATTACTTTCCCTGTGTGATCGTTCAAATTTCCAACGAATGCAATATTATTCTTCGTCACTACACATGTGATAAAAAAAAAATAAAGTGTGTGAAGATTTTACACAATTTGTGTCGCGCTCCCAACGTTTTCAATATATAAATAGTTTTTTTTTCTCCCTCACTTTGCGTGATGAAAATTCCAAATTTATTTACATATTTACATATCACATTTTGTTCATGTAACTCATATATAAATATGAAAATAAAAATACTGCAAAAAAAATGCAGGGGAATATATTTATGTAATACCAATTTACTTTATATTACCCCAATGGACGTGATTGAGCAATAGGGCGAAAATTTATACTTGTATTTACCCTCATACATATCTATGTGTATTCGTTATGTTTGGATATGGGATGGCGATCGTTCAGGTGACCGCAACAACTTCCATATATATGTATATACACAGACAGACATAGGCTGTTTATTTATACCAAAGTTATATATGTACACCGTACACACGATACAACCATGAAACGACTGTACGACGTACCGAACTGACACCGGATGTAGGTCACACAGCTCATGGTGTGTTCCTTCCGGGTTGCGGCCAATCAACTGACAACTTTCTATATAATATTGTCACCACTATGACGAGTTCATACACGTCATTATTTGTCATACTTTCGTGTATATAAATACATAGAGAAAAGAGAAATGACGTGCGTATACGATCAGTGAAAACGACTTAGTCTACACTCAACCCACGTCTGTCTTCACTTCAAGGTCTTCGTCAATCTTTTTTTTCTTTTTTTCTATATACTTAAAGAATATTTTTCATTTCTTCCTTGTTCTCAAGATTGAATTGTTTGATTATTCCAATTCGAATTATGGGCGAACAGTGTGAAGAGTAAATTTGGAGAAAATATTCATCTTTATAAGATATCGATGATTTATTTTTTTTTAATTTGTGAAGTATTTCAAATAATTCTTTCGATGATCGAAAATATTTGAATATTTGATTCAAACATTTTTCTTTCAATAACTTCAAGTTAAATTATTTTTTTCATAATCACATTACAATTGAAAGACTAAACATTTATTATAAAAATTCTTTATCCATTTTCATATCGACTTATCATCATCATCAATTCAGATCATTGAATTAACAATAATGAAATCCAATCGACTTTTCTATTATCCAAATAAGCATTGCCAAATTACAAAATAAACCGGAAGAGGAACTAGGACACCTGAATAATAAAAATCAAACCTAACCAAATTCGTCACGAACACATTCCCAATAAAATAAATAAATAATCTAAAAAACAAAAAAAAACAAACCCAATCAATCTCCCAGATATAAAACAACGTTGATATATATCAATGTAAAATGTAACAGTTGGCGTATAAAAAATGTGTGAAATAAATAAATAGCAAAGACAATGGCCGCTTTTTGCATTGCTCATACGTTTTGTGTTAAAACTTTTTTATTTAGTTTTCCATTTATTTATTCATTCGTTGTTTTTTTTTTCTACTTCTTCGCCTCCAATGCTTTCACCGTATATATTATTCTTCTCATACAAACCGACAAACACATACATATATACACACACAAATACACAATAAAATTTACGAACTGTACATACATACTGGAAACACGTCCAAACATTTTTGCGTTGAGCATGTCCGACCAAATAGAAATGTTAGAATATTATATGTTAAAAAACATAAAGTAGAATTTTTATTTACACATATGAATATAAAAATTTAATGAAGAAATTTAGCTACAGAATGATACATTCATTGTTTTTAGGCGCGCGAACATTGAAAAGATATATTGCTCGTGCTGTTGTTTGCCGTTAGACATTCACAGAACGTTATGTTTTGTGGAACTTATTGTATCTCGTCATCATTCCTTCAGAAAATTTCTCTATACAGCTTTATCGCCTTAGCTACACTATTTGTTCAAGACGTACGTATATATTTCAAACGTATGCATACTTTTATATTGTGTATATATATATATATATATATATATATATATATATTTTGTCGCAATATTGCAGAGTTAGGTACGTGAGATCGAGGTCGGGACGACGACGCCATCGTAAACATGATAAATATCTCAACGAGAAACGAAATTTTAGTTTTTGTCATTTTTTTTCCTTCTCTTGTTTCTTTGGAAGAAAATGAGGAACTGAGCAAAGATATGCATATGAAATAGCTTTGCGAATGTAAATTGAGATATAGAATTGAGTACAGAAAAAAAGAGGAGAATAAATGTTGCAATTGGATAATAATTAAAATAACAATATTAATAATAATTTAATCGATTATGATTATTGTAGAAAATTGATGGATATTGGAGAAGAGATGTATTGAATTGTTGGAGGAAATTGATAGTAAAGTGGGTTAAGTTGAGATTTATCTGATTTTTTGGTTGTATTATTTTTGTTTTTCTCATTTTGTTCACTGGGATTATGTGAGAGAATTTTAAACAGATGAATAAGTTGAAATTGAGAAAAAGAGAGAAACGTAGATCATTATTTTATATTTTTAATTTCATGTTTTGTCAACTGTATGCACAATTTCATCTTGCAAAGTGAAACATTATGTAGAATATAGCAGTGATGGTGAAGTAGTTGAGCGACGTGATGTAATACAATAAAGTTGTGATTATATTTAACGCATGACGATTCTTTTGTAAGAGTCATGAAGCTGACAGAATATTTTGTAAAAGTAATCGTCTACTTTTAGTAACATTTTTAGTGATTCAATTCTTTTAACAGCGCAGAAAAAAATTTATGTTTTAAAAAAAGCGACAATTTACAAAACAGATTTTATAAACAATGACTATCTTCATTTTTTGTTAATTAATGACTGTGTCACCAGTAAAATATTTTCATGAATTATCTTCAAATCATATACATGAATTAATATTTGAAAATTATAATTACATAGTAAAATAATTATATTCGCCACCATTGTTTTCTATATTTCACCATAATTCTAATTTTCAATATTTCTGTATGAAGAATTCCAGAAGTGTAATCCAATGAAGCTATTGTATTGTATGTATTTGAATTATAAAATATGAATTTTCATACATCTTTACTAAATTCAGATTCACATTAAAATTGCTGAATTCTCACGACAAAAGACATTCCTATAAAATATTTCATCTCCATAGAGACATTCTCATAAATAAAAAATTTATCAACACCAAATGAAAATATATGAGAATGAGTTTGAACGAATTCCACCAACATCTTGAAAACATTCTCCCAATTTTTATTCGTTTAAAATTAAAACCAAGATCTTTCAAAAACATTAAATTTGTAAAATTTAACTTTAATTCAATAGAATCATCACATAACATAACTTCAATCACATAACAAAAAAAAAAGTATGTGTTGCTGAGAATGACAAAAAAATAACTGTGAATATCGCAAGAAATCAACAATGTTACAGATATAACTTCAAGAGTTTACATTTTACTCTCAATATTGTCGTTTATAATAAAATTATTTCAAAATAACCCATCACGTACATCCAATATTAGTTTAATAACTAAATTTCACTCGATGAAATTGCATCAGTATCTGATATGAAAATTTGAAATTCAATAAGCAAATGCATAGACATATAGATAAAATGATAGTTAATCGATAGGTCGTCTACCTCAATATATAGCAGAGTTACACTTTAGCAAATTCTATTACTACTGGTTACGTTATATGTGAGGTTTGCCTGCAAGCGGTTAGTGAGAAGGACAATGAGGAAGGGGAGACACTAGTAAAACAGATCCAACTTCTACATAGATATAGATGAAGCAGAGTAAGGTACTTCGTTGCTTTTAGTCGTTGCCTGGAGTTTATTGGACAGCAGATTGACTGTGAATTCATTCGCGCTATAGGAGAAGTCTCCTTGCTAACGAGTATAACAGAGAAACAGACAACGAGTGAGAGAGAAACGACGTGGTTTACAAGCTGTATATCGATGTGGTTTCGGGCCGTTTGTAGGTTGGATGAATCAAAACAAAAGTGTGTATTATATCACGGTTAAGTATTCAATAGATATTGGGATAGAAACCCTCATTCAATTTCATTTTTATCCTTTTTTAAACTACAAAGTTCAATTCTTATTAAGATAAAGTTTGGTAGTTTGTAATTATACATTTTTTATGCTTTCAAATTGTTAGAGTAATTTTTTGTTTTTATTTCATTATGAATTGAGTGACTGACAGTGGATATTTTAAGTAACTATAAAACAGTTTAGTTTGTGAATTAATAATAACTTTTGTATCTTGTTTTGGCAATTGAGAATTATGTCTATGGTTTTTTGTTGTTTTTCAACATGAGAGTTAGCGGGTGGACGATTTTGATTCCTTCATGGGACTGGAATTTAATCATTTACTGATATTTATTTTTTAATAATGGAACTATTCAATTTTGAAGTTTTTGATCGAAAGAGGAGACCAACTGCATAAAAAATAAAGGCAAAAGGAAAACTATAACTATTATTTGATAATTTAACTGACATTTCAAGTAAAGTTTTGTTAATCTACCATTAGATAAACTTCACTTTACTATTTCAATATGTGATGGGGTTAAATCATGATTATTTAATCTTCAATAAAAATAGCGGATTATTGAATAATTCACGATCTGTATTTGTGAATTGAAAGTTTATAGTTTGTGAGCGAATAGTCCGAGAGAAACTATCAAATTCTTTTGAATAATAAATTAATCAATTTCATTTGTCATATCAAATTGGGTGCAATAATTAAGATTCAATTGATGGAAAAACCATTTATGATGTTTTGTTTGATAGCTATTCAATCATGTCTATAATCCATCACCACCTTTTGCATTTGAAATCATAAAAAAATTCACATTTATGAATTAAATAAAACATCTCAGTACTAATTTTCAATATTTTAAATCATTATTAATTCTTACGTCACATCAATTTCACAATTTTTATCATCACAAGTTCAAACATTGAATTATTATCTCACAATTTAAATAAATTACCATAATCGAATGACATTTGTTTTTTATTCTCAATGAACTCATATCTGATGATTCAATTAGATATGAAAACCTCTACTGATAACATCACCGAAACAAATAGTGCACAGAGAACATTTGCGCCATACGTTTACATATACAAATCGTTTACACATATCTCTCTATAACAATAAATAAATTTGTTATTTTTCTCAATCTCTCGTTTTCCCATTCATTACGAAAAATTCTATTTCAAATCACATCTTTTATCAATGTAACTTAATTTTTATCCTGCATAAAATAACAACATTTTTATCTCGTTATATTTTTCTACCCCAATTTGTTCTAGACACACAATAAAAAAAAAATCAATCTGTTCCAAATCATTTCCAAGTATTAGCTCAGTCCGAAAAATTTTTATAATTACCACGAAAGTTGAAAAATAACCAATAGTAATTTTTATTATGTATACAAATACGAGAAATGTTCAATCCAATAGAAAAAGGGTTAAAAAAATAACCACTTCTACATACTTCACTTTATTTTTTTTCAATCAAGCAGCCATTGATGATATTACTGACAACTGCACAGTTGATTGGTTTGGGTGTGTATTAAATGTGAAAAAATAAAATACAAAAATATATATTCCATCGCTACCTTTATTTTTTTCTCTTTCTTTCAGATGCAAATACGAATCGAGTTCCACTGCACCACTAGCCTCATCACAACCCCTTTTACATCACTCCCTCTAAGCCGTTAATTTTGTGGTGAACGTACACATATATATACACTTGAATGCATACATATATTCGTCTTTCATTTGAGAGAGTTTCCAGTTTAGTTTGTTCCCTCGGAGACGAATCACGCTTGTATAAGTCACGTAGGAGATTCCCGCGAGGGAAGTTGCGGAAGAGAAAGAGGGTTCAGCAACGACGGTGGTGGTGGTGGTGGTGGTGGTGGTGGTGCAGCAGCAGAGAAGTAAAGGAAATGTTGGAACGAGGACGTCATTCGAGACGAATACAAAGTGCCGGCACTTTGGGTCTGCCTTCCCACGGGTAACACAAGAATAAGAGCGAAAAGGAAAGTCAGTCTTCAGAATATGAGTAAAGAGAATAAAAAGATGAGAAAAAATAGGGGAAGAGAAGCAAAAAAAAATGACAGGCTTCCGATTTCCGTCGGGATCTACTTCGACGCCTCGTTACTGATTTTACTATACGTTACATTTCATCGCGTTTGACATGCCGTTATATTTTATACTTAGCGTATATATGTATGCATAATAAAAGGCAACCATTTGTATAAGAATAAATTTTAGAAATGAATAATGTGAAATAATAAATTATGTGATAAGTGATAGTTAATGTTTAGAATAAAATATTAATTATATTTATTGAGTTTATTATTTTGTGATATAATGCGTTAGTTTTGAGATAATACAGTGGCTTAAAATACTGGATGTGCATTGAACGCGTCTTGATATTTTATTCATGAAAATGTGAAGAAGTCAATATTAAATATTTATTACTCATTTCAATTTTCAAACGTTGAATAATTGAGTGAATGAGATCATTTTAATTATGAATGAGGTCGGTAATAATTTATTAATAATGAGTATGTCAGTGATTCTGGAATATACTCTGAATTATACTGTGAAATATAATATGTTTGAGGTTGAATTATTTTTGATTGGATACATAATCTCATTCTTGAAAATATTGTTTTCACTTCGAAGAATTTGATAAAAAAAGGAAGATAATAGAAAAGTAGAAAAATATTGAGAAAGATTTTTCTACATTTGATTGACTAAATTTGTTTGAATTAGACTTTTTGTTTATTAAATAAAAACTATTCTTATCAATTACCGTCTCTTTTAATTTTTTATGATTGATATTGAATAAACAAAAGAACTGTTTATTACATTTCAATTGCAATTATTGAAATAAAAATTGAAGAAAATAAAACTTTTGTATATGATAAAAAGCGTTCGATATGAAATCATTCATATTCATAAAGATAAATTGAATAGTCAACTTCAATTACCCATGAACCATCTCGTGCATTCAATTGGAAACAAAAATGGGGATAAAAGTGTTATCATGAAAGTTTAATTAACTATGAATTAATTAAATATTACAGACAATACGAAGTAATTTTGATCTTTTTCTTTTATTAGAAAATTCGACGTATTGGTATGAATTCAAAGTAACAATTACTACATCCATATTGGATAATTCACAACCATATATTTTTTTTTTTTAATTCCAATAATAACAGAATATCCTTGCGACTGTAATTGAAACTCATTTCGCATTATCGATACACATTTCGATAGTTATAGTTCAATGAGTATTTAGGACTTCACTATTTTTACAAAAGTTAAAAATATTTCAGTCACTTGATAAATGTTACAAATAATTTTTTTTTCTGATTGTATTATTTTGAGTAGAGTAATTCAAAATTTTCACACAGTGAATTTGAAGCATTCATCGAATTAATAATCATCATACATCAATTTTCATTATTGGAACAAATAACATATAGATATAAACAAAAATATGTTAATAAGAATGATCAAATATGATATCAAACCAATTAATAAAATTCTGTTGAAAATATTTTGATAATATAAAAAAATGAATTGAATTCACATTATAAAAGCAAAATAGCATAGCAAGAGTGTTATATTTCTTGCAAATAATTTTTATAGAAATCTAAATAATATAATATGATTTATATCAGAGAAAATATTTTTTTCATCTCTGCAGGTTGTTTTATCAAGTAGGAAATTTGATGTATGAATAGATATGGAAAATTGGCCGTGCAATATAGAAATACATACACTCATTTAGTCAGGTATTTGAATTGAATTGCGTATTCATGCCGGCACCTTCTTTGTTTCACCTTTTTTTTTTGGAAATACTCGACGCGCAATAACCTGCCAGTCGATTTTCAATTGGGTGGAAATAAATTGGAACGAAAATGAGAGATTGCTGCGGGCCAATATAATTTCACGAAAAAAAACCTGCATTTTTGTGCTTGTTGAATGAGGATCAATACTGATCGGAGTCTTGGACAAACGAAACAGACGACCACACGAGTAGGAAAACTTAAGTAGATCAACTGCAAGTTATGACAGACATTGTGTAAATTTATAGCAAGACATTTTTGGTGATGATCCAACCAGAATTTCCATGAAATTTTTGTTTAAAATTTATTTATTTCATTTCTCTTTGATATTAAATTAAAAAAATTTCAGAGCAATGAAAGATTCACAAAATTCTGTAAACAATTTTCAGATTTATTAGCAATACAAAAATTTGTCCCTCGCAATTTCGTCTGTTATAAAATAGAATAAAAGAAAAAACATTCGAATTCATCATTTATATTAGTTGTGTAATTAATGGTCAGTGTAATTGTCCTAGTAGTGTTCATTTGAATGCTGGAAATTACATCATTTCCCAATTACAAGCACCGCAGAATATATATTATAAAATAAATATTTGTCTCCCTCGAAATAATGCGAAGATAAAAAAAAAGAAGGATAATTTCAATTTATTTATATCAATTTTATATGCAGACAGCATATTATATTTTTTGTATCGTCAAAGTCATTGTTAAAGTGACAAACAATTCCTGATATGAATTATTTATTAGGAATCTATTAAGGAAATTTCAACTGTCAACCAAAAATTCTGGATCTTGAAATAGTATGAAGAATCCTCAATGAATGATAAAATCATTATGACAATAATAAATCAGATTCTTGAGATACTAATTAACTTTGTTGTAAACCAGTGAAGAAAGTAATCAGTAAAATTCCCCAAAGAAAAATAGCTTTCTCAAACTAGCCAAATGGACAAACGAGTTCTACTTGATCGTCTTGAAAAACTATCGCAATATAAACTCAACATGAATTCCATAATTATTAACCCACCGTTGTAGCGATTGATTCGACAAATGAGATCAATTAGAAATGATGGATACTCAATATCAATCTACAATCAAACTAACGATTCTGTCTTTCACCCAATAAAAAAACAAAAATCACGGCCTTTCCATCAGTCGAAATAATCTCTCTGCAATGAAAAATGAACCCAAGAGAAATAAGATTCATCACACTTACATACACAACGAACTCAATAATTATTCTGTTCCAATTTTTCAAACATTCCCTAATAATTCATCCTAAATATTTATTACCCTTTCAATCCTCCTCAGTACTATCAAACGATTCCATATCCCGATAATAAAAACATTCGAAATATTCAAATCCATACAAAAAAACACTTCCGTAATCCACTTTATTATCATGTCAAACTTGACACCAAAAGTTTACAATAGAACAAAACACTTCTGCCTTTCTTCTATACAAAAATCAAGAAAAATGTCCCACGAATGAAAAGAAATTCAAGTCTACAATTAATTGAAATAAAAACAATAAAAAAGTTTCTTTTTCTTTCATTAAATTGTTTCATTAACAAAATATTTAAATAGTCCATTGGTATTCTAGGTAACTGAAAGTTACGTGTGGAAAATATTTTCTCCATACAGAGTGTGTCATAAAAATGATGAGTATTTGTGGTGAGAAATATGTATAGTAGTTTTCTATAGCTCACACTTATACCGAAATACCATTGACACTTTAGAAACTCAACGTGAGTTGTCTTTATATACATATATATGTTTGTGTTTCTCACTGTAGAGAGCACGATTCACAGCGGTATCCACATACAATGTATATGTGAATAGACATACATATGTATTGAAGCTACTGTTCGTTTTCTCGAATCAGCACATGTCCTGCAAATATATATCTATATTTATATATGAATGTACACTGCTCTATACATGTCCACAACATGTGTTTCCCTCGGCAGAACTTTCTCGCCGTGCAATTCAATTGTTGACGCATTGTCGATATTCTCTCATATTATATCCGACACGCGCCAATAAATATATAGATAATATATAAAAATAGCGGACAATCCACCCATTATAATCATGCATAAACATTATTAATTTACCGCATAAGTTAATAAATATTCGCATCTATCCATTTGTATTTTTAGTTTATATTTTATCCACATCGTCACACTTTCAATTTTATGACTAAACATTTATGAATTTGTCGTGGGTTCGTTTATTATTATTAGTAATGAAAAATTATTCAATTTGTGTTGTTCATTGTGATATTTTGTTATTATTGACTGTAAATAAAATGTGAATGTAATGAGGGATGAAGAAAATATATGATGGAAATTTTTTCTTTGTTTTCAATCGAATATTTTTGGTTTATAAATTATATTGGAATAATTATTGTAAAACTTTTTCAATTCAACTTTCTGTTTTTTAGACATTGAAATATCCAATGTGACTATGACTTTTATCGTGAACGAATTTGCATTAAAAAATGTAACAAATGTTGTACCACTAATGGCAATCGAAAGTTCAATAATGATTCTCTCAATTCATGAATAAATCCCATCAATTGACAAAAGAATTTCTCTCACATCATTTCATTTTAACATAACAATAAAACTCAATTCAAAACTCACCAATTCTCCGATGTAGTGAAAACAAATCCAAAACAAAACAATGGAAAAGAAAACCACACGATATTGAATGAAAATAACACAAAAATATTCCAAGAAAAAAATTTGTTTTTTTTTTCGTTACAATCAAAATATGAAAAATAAAATTTTCTTTTCAATCAATTATTACGAATGTTAAATAGAAATGTAAAAAAATCTTTGTAACACGTTTTTATTGATATAAAGAACAAGAAAATGTTATTAATTATTTTGTTTTTCCAAATTTCAATATTTTACGTGAGCACGTCGAACAGCTCGAAGCGACGTCGGCGAATAGACTGACATGGACTGTTATATCCCAACTGCACGGTGAGTCCGCGGTGTTGGGAGCAGCGTGTGATAGGTGGTTGCGCAGAGGGGGTCAAGGGAGGAACCAAAGGGGGGGATGGAGGGTATGAACAACGGCGATAAATATAGTAGTTCGCTCTCGCGCCCGATGACCCCCTTTTTTTTCAATTCTCTCTGCATTCCATGAGGATGTACATACATGAGCGTTTTTAGGGGGGACCTTTTGCATTACACGCCATACCATGCGAATGTTTGTGATAGAGAATAAGAGGAAGTTAAGAAGAAGAATAAAAAGATGTAAGAGACGAGGAATAAGAATAAGAAGAAGATGAACATCGAAAGAAAAAAAAAAGTATATGGGTGCAGGAGGGCCACACGCGATTTCACGTTCGATTAAAGTTTGCTTTGGAGGAGGTAAAAGCCGCCAGAGAAATGGCAGGAGGTCGTGAATACTCTTGGGGATCTCTTCTATGTCTGCTGCGGTACAACCACCACCCGGTTCTTTCGTGTATGTATATGTATATCTTTATATATATATATATATAAAAGAAAGAGAAAAAGAGAAAATAAAAATTGTATAAGAAGAAGAGAAAAAGAGTAAATAGACATGGCTATCTTTATTTCATCGCTTTCTTTTTTCTTTGAATATTATTTTTTCTTATTTCCCATTGGTCTTTCATGTGATTTGTTTTTATTATATTTTTCAGACGAAATTCCTCATGGGATGGGAATTTCATTTTTCTTTTATTTTCTCTCCTTGGTGATTCTATTATGTTTGATGTGATCGTGGACTTCATTTTTCGGTTGCAATTTTGTAAATGGGAGTAGTGGCGTTTTTTTTTTTTTTTTCGTTTTGGAACTTTTGGAAAACGGAATGATATAAGTGTAGTGGCCAGCGTACCTCTATACTCTCTACCTGTTCAGTCGGAAAAAGTCGAGAAAAACTTCAAGAGTGTATGTATTATGAAACTTTTTTGTGGGTAAATATAAGTTTGATGGGAAAAAAGAGAAGTAAAGAGGGCAAAGAAAGAAAATTCGCCTCGAAAGTTCCATTCATTATACATTTATTTTTTTTTTTTGTACTGTTGTATTTTGTTTTTACTCGACAAGCTGATAACTCGCCCGAATTATTCTAGTTAACGAATTATACAAAATGCATATACAATACTTGCATATATATATTTGTTTCTTCCACGAAGGATGAAATTCTAGATTGCATTAGCATTATTTCCTGCAGTTTATTTTATTCTCAAAATTTGAGGCGCTAACAAAAACAATTAGTGAATGAAAAGCAATGAAGAAGGGTAATATTTAATTTAAACTTTTTATTACTTACCTGAATATAATGAATAATATAAATTTTAATTGCACACTAAATTATTAAATTAAATGAATGCTGATATGCCATGACATGATTCAAGGATTGTATAAACTTGACAAAAATTGATTTTAATAAGTACATCCAAGACATTCTTCATTCGATAGCTATTTGTTGAATTATTTGAGCTGAAATAATTAATCTTTGTGGCCATTTCGTCTTTCACAGATCGCAAATTCATTGGAATTCATCAATGATAAATAATCATTCATGGGAAGTTGGTGGCCTCATTTATTTCTCATGAGTAGTAAACGGATCTTGGAATGATGCTTTGCATAATTAAACATAGCGAAGAGAAATTAATATTATGGAAGAAGAATCCTGAAGTTAAAAATAGAAACACTGGAACTGGTCTTTTTTCTGCATATTGTTATGATGTTTCGGATACTTTTTATCCGAGAAATATTTGAGACAATGTCGGGACAAAAACATTCGTACATTGGTTAATGATTTCAACAGAGATATTAATTCAAGATGTAAGGAAGCATTCTATATGGTGATATGACAGTTCAAAAGAAAATGTAGCAACAAGTCGAATCAAACTTGATGTGTAACAAATATTTTGTTTCCAATTTGTAGAAAAGTTGCAATTTTTACATGAACATGTTTTAGTTTGATAAGTATCATGTCATGGTGAAGAGTTGAGTAATAGAAGATAGGAGAAGAAGGCGTTTAAAGTTCTCTGGTAGATATTTTTCAAGCTTGGCGTCTGACCACCAACCTTCATGATTCACATGTTCTCCAACTCTTCGAGATTTTCCCGTGATAGAAAAATCCCATCGGTACAGGAGTAATGACATATGGGAGAGAATATATTTTCCATGTGACACATATTCCTGCTTTTGATACAAGTATATGAAAAATTGTTGAAAAGTCATGACAGAACAGTTATCTTTAAGAACTTGAGAGTTTGAATTTGAATATCAATTCGATGATAATTCTCTAATGAAAATTATCAGAGAAACCTAAAGAAATTGATTGAAAGTAGCAAATATTGAGAATCACCAGTGAGATGTCTCCAATCAGTGCAGGGAAAAAATTTTTTTGTATTAAATTTTTATAACAATAATTTATGTTTCTCTGGATTACTGTTGGCGTCAGATCCCAGACAAGGACAAATATAAGATAGGAATCGAAGAGAGACAACTGATTCCCTAGATGATGGAACTTGGAAGACTGTGGACCGAACAAAAGTATCTAAACTTGATGTTGATTATAGTCCATTGGTGTTGCAAAGTCAATCCATACAACTTGGTCAGATCACTGTACTAGGTGATTACATCGTCACTGGTAGGGTGTTACATGAATCGTTCTCAGTAAGATACCTAATTACCAATGAATTACATCATCTTCACATTAAAAAGCAAAATTCTCCAAGTGGCCGACCACATTAAGTAGACAGAAATCGAAATTACGTCTTGAAGTTCAAGGTATCCTGGTCGATTTAAAAAGTCATAAACTTATACAGGATTCAAGTATCTGGAACAATTCTGATAATACATACAGGTATTTTCAACTTGAATTTGAAATGAACTACATACAATCGTCGTTATTAATTGAACGAATATTATTACTTCTCCAAAAATTTATTCCATGCGAACTCAAAAAAACATATGTTGATAAAACACCTCGAAAGAAAATAAATATTATCATAAACTACGACGGAATCTAATATAAATAACCAACTTTGAAAATCTTCAGCTTACTTTTCAAGGATGAATTGAACTCAACTCACAGTTTGTATCAACATTGGAAATAACCCATATAAAAGAAATTGGCGATATTATTTCTATTATTACCTTCTATGATTAAAATTTAAAAAAACTGCTTCAACAGGTTCCTAGACCTACCCTAATAATCCATTACAGGATTCGATTTTGGGAACAGAGAGTTATCTGTCTGAGAATCCCCATCCCAATTGTATGCTGGCACGAGCGAACTCCCTCGTGTAAGTTATAATACTGAAGTTTCATCGTGTTGATACATATCCATGTGGATGGTTTCTCAGAAACAGTTTAGAGTCCAAACTTTAGACTATATAATTCCGCAGGTATATCCGTCGATTGTGATACTACCGATTAAACGAAGAAGGAGAGATGGGAATTTAAGACCATGTAAACCAGGTTTCTCTCTAGAGACAAAACTCAACTAAACTTAACGTGCAAGAATCGTGAAAATTTGGTATTTTTTTCATAAGTTATCACTGTCACAACCTCGAAAAATATAGATTTAAGAACAATGTTATCAAAGTTTGACCATTCTCCAGGCAAGTCCACTCAACTGCAAAACATATCGATATTACTTTGTCGTTTTCAGGAGTTTCAATATAACTTCTCAACACAAATACATCAATGTAATCTCAAGAGTACGCTCGCTGCAAACATGTTAGAAACAAAAATCGATTTTGAAATTTCAAATTGAAATTTTCCGTCAAAAGATTGAATAGATCGGGGAAGTTGGATCATCACGTTATCTATGTCATTACTATCGATCACGAAAAAAATGTGACACAGTAGTGATAAATTATGGAGATTATTGTGTTTGATTTACTACATGTTAGATGCAAATTCAAATTGAATGAGCACGACAGCAGTCTCTACCTTAGGTTGTCTCATGAATATGCCATACGCAGTACCAGGTGTATCTTCGTAGAGTTTCATTAGAAATTGAATTGCAAGACTTTACTTGATGTTATACAACCTATAATTGATTTTCCAACCAACTGCATAGTCTTAAAGTGAAAAATGCTACATTTCACCATAATAGGATCTTCATTCTTTCATGTTCTGTTGATAAAAAGGTAGTGACATGAATTGATATTATCGAAATGCGTCAGAACTATCCACAAATTCCAAAAAGTATAAAGAGGTACTATCAATCTCCATCACATATTGTTGATCTGAAAAAATTCAGTTCGAACATCCAAGATTAGTAATACCAAAAAAATTATTACAGAAATACACATTGAAATCGCATCATTCCAAAATTCCTGATAGAAATATTTAAACTTAGTATTTCTAACTGATAAAACCTCTTCATCTGCAAAACCAAAGTGAAATCAAGTGCGTAGCGATATAACACAGCTATAAAAATAATTGGACTTTTTGTAATGTATCAAAGGACAAGTTAAACAAAAGAAAAAAAAACCCACAACAACGTGTATAAAGATCCACTTCTTTAGCGCATTCCTACATCTTGCCTCGCCCGCAACTTCCACAATCAATGTGCCCTGTTATGTGTGTTGAAGAAGCCGAGAGGAGAATGTATCCATAATACTTGTATGCGTCAACATGAGAAAAAAGGATACAACTGGTATAAGATGAGTGTTAGTCATGTATCCATACACACATATATCTAGCTTTACATCCATACATATATTTACAGAGAAGACTGAAGATCGGGATTGTACCTCTACTCAGTGAAGAAAGGCCCCAGTGACCGACATTCCCATTACCATTTCTTCCTGAAGCTCCTTCGCCGGATGTTCCAGGCGCGTGTACGTCAGACACACACACGAACAATCTCACTCACATCGACATATAGACATGCCAAAGAGAAAGGGAGTTGAGATATTGACATTGTTCCTCCAACGATGTTAATAAGTTCACTCTGAAATTAAGATCTTATTTTTGTTTTTGTTTGTTTTGATTTCATTATAATTAATTCAAACTTTCGACAATTCTACTGATTGTATGTTTGATTAATTCTATTTTGATTGTTGTTAGTGATCGAATGAATGAAAAGAAATTTTTTGAATAAATGAAAATAATAATAGAGCTGATATTGAAATATTTTAGATACATGCGGATGAGGCTTCGATGGAGGTCGTTTCACTACAGGCGCACACAGTTGGACCGGAGACACGCTTCTGGGTTGTGAGATCAGTTTTGCAGATGAACATATATATACTATTGGAATGTGAAAAGCCAACAAGAAAGGAATAGAAAAGAGGGCATATATATGTATATATATAGATGAGTGTGTATTTATGGAATTCAATATGCAACGGTCAAAGCAATCTATTCAAACATTTTATAATAACAACTCGAGAGTGAATTGATGGAAATTCTTTTTGCAAACAATTACTTAAATAAATTCATTTTTTCAGTATAGAAATATTTGTTGAACGATGACGAATAAAATTGCTAAGAAATAAATAATGGCGTTGGAGAAATGATCGTGATGGTTTATACTAAAAGGGAATAAAAAGAAAACAATTTGTAACAAATTAAAAGTCACAATTCACAGCGGTGACTTTTTAGTAATTGCACACTGGGCACCTACCGATATAAAGAACAAATCGTCTGAGCAATTGTCGTGGGACAGCATGAGAAATTTGCAACACACCCTCTTTCTATCTCACATTTTGCTCTGGGTTCTCACTAGAATTGCATCCTCCAACGAGACGGTTTGAGTAAAATATAGGAAAGATTAGAAAAAAAAAGGGCGGAATGGAGAAAGAGCGAGAGTGAAAAGGATTTTTTACATGAATTGCAGAAGTGTAATAAAGCCCAGTACTATGGGAGTAAATATACATGTTGAGAATGGTGCTTCAGACTTTGTATTATGGTGGAAAATACTATAATACAGGAAATGATACAACCTGTTAAACGGAAATGTTTGAAATTTGAATACAATTTTTTATTCTTCTGTGAAGTGTTCTATTTGAAATTAGAATAATATATTAACTCTGTGATATTTTAGTTCAAGATGTAAAAGGAAAAAACTGTAACGTTGTGACATTCAACAGTTTGAAATCCTTTCACGCACTTCGTGTAGAATGTAGAGAATGAATGCACTCCAGATCAATTGTCCGCACTTCGTGTGCACATAGAGAATATAATTGCACGTCATGCACATGGTACAAATCAAGACAACAATTCGACCATCATTTTATAAATTTAGTTTCAAAGTGATTATAAAACAAAACTTTGTGATGAACATTTCATTACCTACGATTTTGAATTCATACTGACAATGTGAAAACTAACAATAGATGAACTCAATAAAAGCTCTTTCATTATTTCCATTATTTGGGTTTCTTTTTATGCCTTGCTGAACAGGAACATTCGATCTAAATATAATTTTTTGGTAGTGGATGTTAAAGTGGTTCTTATCAGAAACATAGAAGTGAACTTTGATCAATCATAGAATAAAAAGTGAAAAGAAACATTCATAATTGCATTACGAATTTGTGGACACTTGGAAAATGCTTTGAAGTGGTAGATAGAAATCAAATTGGGTGTTATATCCTTCTGTTTGCTCAGGTTACATACTGGTGGGCATGATTCTACGTTTAAGCGTATCTCCATGAAGCTGGCTCACTTACCCAAGCAAAATATTTGATCATTCACAGATGTTACATGTTGGATAGTTAATTGGAACATGGAATTCGAGAATTGGAAATTAGCATTCTGTGATGAGCAGGCGATCTTTGGACACGGTAGCAGTTCTGGCTCATGCTTCGACCTATAATAATCGAAACGAGAATATTATCGAAACTCCACAGTTCCTGATAATAATTATGCAGAACTTGCAATAATTGATGTATTACAATGGCAAACTCGTCGATGAACAGCTGGAAAAAAATATACACAAAAAGTCATTTGAAAAGCCAATCATACATTGTTCTTAAATAATAATAAATAATGAATGAAATAACATTCTGGTTAATAGGTATTCCAATGCATTATATGTACCAACTGATAATGAGATTTCTCGGTTCGAAGATCGATATATTCTCAATTCTGACACAAAAACTTTCACGAATCCAGACTGAAATTATCACAACAACTATAAATTGCATTCTTTCCATTTTTCATTTGCGTTCATTTTCTTGTTCTATAACGGATTAATGACACCACATTCCTAATAGAAATTTCTAATCAATCAGTGAGATACTTAACACGGTTCTAATTGAATCAGAACGATGCTTTTATCAGAAAACTAAATGAAAAAAGAACAAAAAACTCCAATAGAGAACATCAAGATTCTCAAACGAAGCCTTACCTTGAATCAAAAATAACGAATCCATTTTTCTATTTCATCGCAAGATTAGAAATATCGGTAATTGCAAAGATTCATTACTATCCAGTGACCGGAAAGGAAATTTAAAGTGATAGAATTCAATTGGATCAATTAATTATTCATCAATCGATCAGAGTTAGGTAACATTCACCGATTTTCTTCGAATCTTTCAGCAATTGTCTCCATCACAATACTAAAAGAAATAAAAAAAGAAAAAACTTCGTTAATAAATGAATAGTCCACAAATTCTACGTATGTCACCATAAATATACTTTCAGCCAAAATTCTATTCCTGCTGCAATTAAACTGGAGTACAGCAACAATTTACGAGTTTCCTTCCTCTCCAATATCAATCTCGCCATAGGGCAATTTGCCTATACATCATTCAGGACATAAAATCAGATATGGAGACGATGAAGATGAATCTATACATACATTTGCTTATGGACATCACTGTGTGATAGAGTATAACCTATCTTTATCATCACTATCATCATCATCTCTACATATACAACTTCCATATACCAACGACAGCTTCGATCAATAAACTATTCTCCATAATTTAGTTACGGCAATGGATAGACATTGGAGAGAAGAGTGAAGCTGTATATAGAGGATGATGTCAAGCAGAGTGGGCAGCTATCAGGAAACAGAAGGAAGAGGTGATGGAGCTGATGGAGAAGTTGGAGGTGGAGACTGGTTAGGCGGAGGTAAAACGGAATTACCGTTAATTGCAATCACGGAGGACGAGGGTCCCGCGCGTATGGTAGCCATGGTATATCGAAAATTTCACGCTTACTGGAGCACAGAGCCCGGGCCAAGTCAACATGCATCGTCTGTTGCGACGTATGTGTCTATATATATTCAGGAAAGGGCCGAACGTTACTCCCGGAAGCATAAACTTTCAGTTACGTTGTTATAACTATATATAATTTCATGTATATATAAATAAGCATTCATGCAATATAATATTCCTCATTGTATCCAATATTTCATGGTGGGACTTGAACTCATCCCAATCATCAAAATACAACTCGACTATAAGTTCCTCTGTGCAGGGTTTATATATATACTTCCTTTGTTCGTGAATAAAGTCTTACCGCTAAAGTTTGGCAGACTGTTGGTGCCGTTGCAGCGTACATCCTGTTTGGCAAAATTTGTGATGCCGTGGCAGAGAGAAGAGAAGGGCAATGATGTTGTGGGTATTAAAGGCACATTGTATGCAAAATGAACAAAGGAAGCTACTAGGGTATTACATGGAGATGTATTTTGGAACGTTGATTTTCTTCATTGTTTTTGATAATTAGATTCGACAATGGCGAGATTTCATTTTTATTTATTTCATGGGATTTATTTGGTTTGTTTGTTCTTTTGTTTGTAGTGAGGAGGTTGTGGTGGTGGAATTTCGTGAGTCATTCGGGTTTTCGTGGACGCCTACGGCTTTTTTTTTTATCATGATGGTGTAATGAAATCTAGACATGATGATGGCTTTGATTATGAAATAGAATGTCATTGTTTTTTGTTAGGATTCAATTCCGATTGGGGAGTCGGTTTTTTTTAGGAGTTAGCCTAAGAGTATGCGAAGAATGCGGTTGTTGCAAATATTCTGTGATCATTGGTGGGAGAATACTTTGTTGTGTTTTTTTGCATGGATCGAATTATGATTATTCTAATTGGACTATAAAATATCGTAGCACATGATCATTATAATAGATGTTCTAACTTTATGTATTGTAAAAAATGTGCTAGGAAGTAATTAGAACTGTAATGGATCCTCTTCCTCATTATTGTTTGTATACCCTGATTAAAAAAAAGTATTGAAAATTATTAATTCCCAATTCTTTTTAATATTTTTAATTCTCCTGCTTATTCACTTCAAAAAAAGATGAATTCCGTTCAATTCAATCCAATTGAAAAATAACCTGAACATCTGTGACCTTGTAATCAAATTGAAAAAAATTAAAAGTTTTTAATTAGTCTGAATGCTTCTTAGTGCAAAAATAATATTTTTATTCTAGTTCCCCGCAGAATTAAAACGTATCGAAATGAATTCACAATTTTGAATTCTTTTCAATTCTTTCTAATACAAAAATAATATTTAAATATAATAATGAAATGCATCTTTGCTCTCAAATGAGTAGCTCGTTTGGTTCACAAATAACAGTGTGCCGTGCTAAGTTTCAACGCCACAACTGTATATCGGAATATATATTAATAATTGAAGGAACTATTTTTTACATCGTTTTATCAGCGGAATTATATATTCAAATCACAGAAACTTCCTTTGATACTTTCATTTGCAACAGTTCCTGATGTTCTCTGGTTAAAACTTGCCAGACACATTCGTGAGCATAAGTATTGATATAGTCATGGGATGTGAGTCTTCATACACAGCTGGCGGAATAACCAGTCACATTTAGGTTTCTATAAAAGCAGAATGACCCGGATGGGATTATGTATGTGTCACTACTGACTATGTTGGAATTTATGGACACGAATGAAATTTTTGAATAAACGTGAACAAGGATTGAGGATATCACAAATGAAACATTTATAGAAAACATAAAATTGCAAGTAGAAATTCTACGATCAACTTTTATTTGTCATTCCATAGTATTTTTATTGGTAAGGAATGATCTAATGAAAGTTTATAGCGAGTAATTATACTGTAAGAAAATTCACCGAAAATTGAAAACTTTTCTTGCATGCAAAGGGAAATTATACGGCCGACATTGCGTGTGTGTTATTTATGTTGAATTATTGAAAGATACCTTGGTGGGATTGAGTCATAGCTAAATTGAAATTTACGTCACAGACGACGCAATTGTTAATGAATTCATTCGGTCATTGACCGTTCAACGGATTAACATTTACAATTTTACACGTGAAATCGGGATGATACAACGAAGAATTAAATAATAATTGCATGCACATATCTGTTCCAATGGCAAAATTCAATACGAATTACCCTCTTACCATATAAAACCTTAATTTATTCCACAATGCGCAAATAAATAATACCTTCCCATCAAATAAATTACTCAACTTCTTCTGGTATCTCTAAAATCATATCCAATAAATTTTACCTGTTTAAAATTCATATCACTTCATTGTTTTTCCTCACTTTGTGAACGATGGTAAACCTAAAACCGAAACAACAACTCAGTCGACCAACATTAACCGATTTCTATCCACTGATATGAAGAACAAATGAAAGTCAAGAATTGGCGGGAATCTAACATCTTTTTGCACAGCTCCGAACGAACGCAAATATAGAACGTTGGAGTATCCCATGGTCCATGTTCCAATCATTCCATCTCACAGTTTTTGATATGCTTTCTCATGAAAATTCAAATATGGTACATTTATCATGAAATTCTGCCACACGAGAGCAGCGCTGTTGTGCACCACTTGCGCTGCTGATGCATATGCGTTCCACGTATGACAAAATCGATCATAACCTCCAAATTGATTTTGAAAACATTTCTGTTCATCTGTTGGACTTGCGAGTTGTGAAAAACACTTTGGTGTATTAATATTATTAACGATTATAATAAAACAAAGACGATAAATTGAAGAACAAAATGGTTTCCGTTTTGAATACGGTGGATACCGGTCATGAAGACATGATCCATGATGCGGAAATGGATTATTATGGTTTAAGATTAGCAACTTGCTCTAGTGACAACTCTGTCAAGATATTTGATCTCAAAAATGGTTCACAGAGTCTTGTTGCTGATCTCAAAGGTCATGTAGGACCAGTGTGGCAAGTTGCATGGGCACATCCTAAATTTGGAAACATTCTCGCTTCCTGCAGCTATGATAGGTTTGTGTTTCAGTTGATTTTTTTCATTTATGGCTCTGATTGGGATAGAACATTTGAAACGACTTATTTGATACTTCAAGCACAATAGTAGGATTTAATCTATTTGATAGCGTACAGAAAAATATTCATTTTAAATTATTTTGAATGCTACTGTGTAATCAAGTATATGAAGGCAACTGAAGAAATTAATTGGAAATTAATTTAACATATTGATCTTGATATGAAGGTTGATATTTGCTCTATGGCTGTTGCTAAGCATGAATATATTAACATAAATTTGGTAATTCATGAATTATGTCTGAATTACCAACAGAATTTTATCATGTACAGTATTCATGGTGGTAGCTAAAATTGATTGATTTATAGTGATAGAGTAGGAAATGTGAATTACACTCTCTTTATAATTTCTTCCGACAATATTGTGATTTTTTATTTATCAAACAGGAAAGTTGAAACATTTCATGGTTTATTAGTATTTTTGGAGGGATCTTGAGAGGAAAAGTGGACGAGATAAAATTAATTTCTCTGAATTTGACAGTCCATTAGTTTATGAAATTTTATGAATGTTGAATTATATGTCAAAGTGGGTTTCGAAAAAGTGTGTTCCAAGTTTTACAAATTTCAAGGATGCAATTGTAAAAGAATAAATTTTGATTCAAAAGAAGCACTGTATGATTCAATATTGTGATCATCTTTGATAATGAGAGCAAAAGCATGTGTCAAAGTGCTAAATCTATGATTTGATAAACCTTTGTAGGAAACACAATCTTCGTAGGGTCTACAAAACTCATGTTGATTCTGTGGCAAATAAGTCAAACAATGGTCACGACAGAAATAATTTGAACAATTTTAATTATTGCAGAAAAGTTATAATATGGAAGGAACTTGGTGAATGGACAAAAATTTATGAGCACACAAGTCACGATTCATCTGTGAACTCCGTTGCATGGGCACCGCACGAATTTGGTCTGATTCTGGCATGTGGAAGTTCAGATGGCTCTATATCAATCCTCACCAATAATGGTGAAACTTGGGATGCACAAAAAATACCAAATGCTCACACAATTGGTTGTAATGCAGTTAGTTGGTGTCCAACAATTGAACCAACATTGGATGCTTCATCTCATCAAAGAACAGGACCCATAAAACGTCTCGCAACTGGTGGATGTGATAATTTAGTCAAAATTTGGCGTGAGGAAGGTGATAGATGGATAGAGGAGAATAAATTGGAAGCTCACAGCGATTGGGTACGTCTTGTTATTATAGCGGTGCCATTTGTTATAGATTAATATCATCTGGATGAATTTTTCGTGATTTTGTCTTTGTGTTAATTAAGACATCATTTTGAAACTTTCCTAAGTGATGTCGAAACAAACTTGTTCAAAACGGTACAAATCGTTTTTTATTGCAGGTCAGAGATGTTGCTTGGGCTCCAACAGTGGGTCCACCAAGAGCTGCGTTAGCTTCTTGCTCTCAAGATCGAAGAGTAGTTATATGGACATCGACTGATTATACAAATTGGACACCAAACGTTCTCAATGTATTCGATGATGTTATTTGGAATGTGAGTTGGTCATTAACTGGTGGTATATTGGCAGTAAGCGGTGGTGACAATAAAGTTTCACTTTGGCGTGAAAATTCCGAGGGACAATGGGCCTGTATTTCTGAACTCAACAAAGGACAAGGGAATCTTAATACAGATCAACGTGTCCTCTAAGAATTTTGATTGGTGTAAGATGTGAAAGAAATCGCAGAAAATAATTAATGTATCATAAAAAGTTTTTGCATAAATGTACGCTTTAAGTTTAGAGAATAGTCTTTGATTTGTTTATTGATGAGCGACGGAAACATGTTTTCAATTATTTTGTTGCAATCAAAATGATCACGGAAAAAAAAATATGGGGGAAAAATATATTTGATCAATCTTGTGTATACAAAGATGCGGTAAAAACTATATCACGTTTAATAGCGGTTGATGCTTCCTCCATTTTTTCTTTCAGAACTGTTTCGCCAATTCTATTGGCAGCGGTTTTCACATCTCTTAGTGTATCATTCAACTGTTGAATACATCGGACAATGATCCCCTCTTGTACATCAGTGAGTTCCATAATTTTCGCAAATGATTCTGCTCGCGCCCATTCATACACCACTTCCACTAAACCGAAATTCAATGGTTCAACAGGCTCCATGCCATATTTCAATTCAATTGTTTCAATTTCACTCCTCACTGCTTGTATTATTTTGATATTCTGTAATTATCGGATAGAAATTAATAACAAATCAATGTTTTTAATACTGAATAGAATAATACAAAGAATAAAATTAGAGAGATAGAAATTCGGTGGGTCTTACCTCGTTCAGTACTGGCAATTTAGTTTTAACATCACATTCCGTTTTTTGGAATACTAACGCTGATAGTAATGCAGCAATTTCAGCTGGTTGTAAATTCGTTAATATATTACGATAGACAAGTTCAGTGATGAGAAGTTCATGAGTACCCATATCCAACGCTACACGACCCTTCAGCGTCACTAAGAACCAAATAAAAATTATTTGCACCAATTGTTTTCGACAAGAAGATGAAATAGAATAGTCATAAAAATTGAAAATCACCTCTATCATCAGTATCAATGTATCCCAGTTTTTTTAACACCATGACCCTATTAACATATTCGGGATAGAGAGCTAAACTCTCATCGCTCAAATGGAATTGCAAATCTCTTCTTCGTCGTTCAAGTTCGTTACGTTCGAAGACAGCTTCAAAATGCTCTTCAAGATTCGGCAAATCTGTAACGCTGCTAGCGTTTGCAAGCATGGCTTGTAGCTTCGCAATGTACCTTGTTCTTGCTAATAAATCTGGTTGCGAGACAATAATTTCAAGATACGGTAATAAAATCCGTGGGCTTTCTTGTGCTAACAATGACAATACCATCAGATCACGCATACATACTTGAGTACTTTGACTCGGCGGATCATTCTGAAATCTGATAATCTGTCGTTTTAAACAGTCTGCTAACACCATAGCACAATCCGAATTATTAGCAATGCAATTGGTGATTTCCAAAATATTCTCCGCTTTTATAATTAGATACTCATGTGACGGAACGCCTTCAGGAACGAATATATTTTGCTTAGTGAGGCCAATGATTTTATACCAATTATTAGATTTCTCCAAGTATTTCTGTTTTACCTCTTTTGTCTCATCATTGGTCAAACACAAAACGCCATATTCAGTTTCTTCACGTTTTTGATTCAAACTTAGCAATACAGCGAGTTTACGATAATGATGTCGATATGAAATGATAAGTACACGCCCAGGATGCAGTGTTTTTATAACTTGTTTTGTTGTGAATAAATGAGGGCTAAGCAATTCCCATTCCTGCAAATACTCCATGGCCAATTTATAATAATCCGATAATTTTTTCTCTAAATCAGATTCCGGCGGTAGTTTTGCCAAAGCTTCTTCAATCTCGGTCAATTCCGTCTTCCGTTGTTTCATATCAGTTATTAATGACAATTCTTTGAATGATCTCCGCATCATATCTTCAACACTCACCGACTCACTCACACGTCTCAAATTCAATACCATTGAATATGTTATTTTGAATTGTGATTGTAATGTTTGTGGTTGTCCACACATCATTGCTTTCAAATCCATAAAATGTGGCACTTCAGTTTTACACATTATTATAACTGTTCCTGACTTATCATGACCACGACGCCCTGCTCTGCCTGCCATTTGAATATATTCAGTTGGTAAAAGTCCACGAAATTGTTTACCATCAAATTTACGTATTAAATCAAAAACAACAGTACGTGCAGGCATGTTTATACCCATAGCAAATGTCTCAGTAGCAAATAATAATTTAACAACACCATTTTGAAACAATAGTTCAATGATTTCTTTTAAAATTGGAAGGATACCACTGTGATGTACACCAATACCGCGCTCTAACAGACTCGCCATTCGTTTGATTTGTGGTAATTCTCTATCCAATTCATTCAAACGTTTAACGCATTTTTTAAAGAATGAACGCACGTGTCCTTTCTCCGTTTCAGTTGTAAGATCTACACCTGTTAAAGCATCCGCATTTGTATCACATCGATTTCTTGATAATGTGAATATAACTACTGGTAACTTTTTAAACTCTCTCAAGTGTGCTATAAATGCTTCCCACATTGTTTTCTCTTGTTTTGGTGTTAATTGGATTCGTCTGTTATCTTTCTTGGCGTCAGGGCCAGATTTAGGTTTTTTGGAATCCTTCAACGTCTTTACTTTATACCAATTTTCTAAATTGAATTGTCCATCGCCATCAAGAACTAAAAATCTATCATTTCGCGACTTTCCATCTGTACCAGTATAGAGATAATGTTTTAACGGTACAGGTCTTTTTAATGTGCTTATAACGTACATCTTTCGTTTTTTTATATTGCCAACCCAATTGGCAAATATTAAAGGATTTGGAACAGTAGCTGATAACATTACAATGTTCACATTTGGAGGTAATAATATCACAATTTCTTCCCATACGTGTCCACGATTTTCATCATTTATGTAATGAACTTCGTCAAAAATTACATACTCCAAATCACGGAGTACTTCAGATGCATTATAAAGCATCGTTTGCAAAATTTCAGTCGTCATTATGAGACAATTGGCTGTTTGATTGATCTGCATATCGCCAGTAACTAATCCGATACTGTCGAAATGCTTATTTCTCTTGAAGTCACGATATTTCTGATTTGATAGAGCTTTTATTGGTGATGTATAAATCACACGGGTCATGTGTCGTTGACTCAAAGCAATTGCGTACTCAGCCACTGTCGTTTTACCAGCTGAAGTGTGAGCAGCAACAAATACATTACATCCTTCCTCTAGTTTGATTATAGCTTGTTTTTGAAATGTATCCAATTCATAATCAAATACAATTGCCGGTTTTGGAACCCGTTTTTCGAAATCCACAACAGGTATTGATACATCCAATTGTTCAGCCCATTCAGCTTGCATTACTTTAGGTTTTTCAACTGAAAGTTTCAACACTGGAATACTTGTTTCGCCGAATTGAATATCATCAATATCATCCAAATTTGTTGCAGTATCATCAGGTTTTTTTTGTGGCTCATCTTCTTTAGTTGTTGATGATGACCACAATCCCAACATATTTCCCTCATCATGTACCATTTCCATCAAATTCACTTTATCCAATTTTGGTTTCGATTTCTTTTTTTGTTGGTGTTCAATTGGTTTATCCGTCATCGCGTCTTTCGGGGTACAATTATCATTTAAAAATTCAACCCCAGCACGAAAACCTTTGGCAAGGGTACGTAAATTATTTTCGAAATCTAGGTCAGTTGCTGTAACTGTTTTTGAAATATCTGGTTCTTCAAATCCACCTGGCCAGAATGGAAAATTACTCGAATTTCCTGTGGAAAATGTATTAATAACATGAAAATGAGAACGATCGAAAGCAGAAAAATCTAGCTACAGCTACGACTTTCTGCAATGTATACTATCAGAATAATAAATTTGTTTAGAATTTAATGTATTTTGTTATGAACAGTTCGGAAGGTCAATAAATGAAAAATTGTCAGAAGATTCAGTCCTTGTGTCATTTGTTTTCTATCGAGTCTCGAAATTATATTACTAAGTAAGGTACAGCAAAGGATAATCTTTGGATCATTGTTATCGTACCCCACGCAACACTGGGACTAAATAATTTCATATAATTTTCTTTTCTCACCCATCTCGCAATGGATCATAATAAACTGAAATATCATCAAAGCGCACCTTGAACTCCTTCCATAGGTGGACCAGGTGCTCGACTCATAGACATTGAATTCTTTGCATTTTCCCCAGCACCTTGCAAAATATCTTCTCTCATTTGAGTTATACGGCCTGTTATAGGATCACGATCGAACTTCAATGTTGTTCCAACAGGTGACAAATCAAATTCAAGTAATGACATTATATTCGGTGTTCTCGGCCAGTATAATTGAACATTTTCAACTTGATGAATTGGTAATTTGTCAGGGCATTCAATGTATTCACGTAATTCATCTTTGATGTCAGGTAAAATTGGTGGCGGGCCAAAAGGCAGCTGGAAACATCATTCAATCAGATTATTTCAATGCAATTGAGAAAATAAACAGAAGAAACGCAGACACAACAATAACATACCTCTATTCTAACACCTGTATCTGTAGTATTCATGTTGAAAATAAAATCAGTAAATATGTCAAAATATTGTGCTTATTACAATCATATCATCGTACATTGACGTTATTTTCTTCTCATCGAATGTTTACACGGTTATTTATGTTTCAGTTTCAGAATGAACAGTTCATATCTCCAACGGAAGAGGAGAGTGAAGTTATCTGCAGTTGTCGATTACACATGGACAAAACCAAAAGAAAACAGACGTCCATAGAAGACTAGATCCATGGAGGAACCTGACCCCCGAATTGGAAGTGTTCACCCCAACAAGTAGGCGGCACTAGTGTCGATATCTATGCTCGAATCGCAACAAATTCCCTCCAGCGAGCTTCTATGGGAGAATATTCTTTGCTTATGTCGGAATATGGAACAGGAAATACTTCGTCTGACCAATCCGGTTACTTCGCGCTGAATTTTTTTTACTTCTGATTGACCACATCTGTTGATTTCTCCTGGAGAGAAACTGTTCATTGCATGCGTGAATACATACGCATTATTTTGAATTTTCACGCCGTTGTTTACAGTTAAAAATACACAACGGATGAATTTTGTTGTCAACGCGCATTTTTGACGTTATTTATATTGAAAAACTATGCATGCATAAATGTATTTTGATTTAGATACGTTTGAAATTTATTGAATCTCCGTTAATGTAATTCATAATTACCCTGATAGATTATTTTGTACAAAATGCCGGTTTCGAAAGAAAAAATTTTTGAGGTTATGTGTGAAACATTCAAAGCTGTCCAATACAATAAAACTTGTCATGAACACTATTTAAAGAAACTTAAGAAATTATATGATAAAGTAAGTGGAGTTTTCATTGATAATCATCACGGCAATAAATTCATTTCTAATCTTGGACGAATTACGTTCGCTATCATTTAAAATCAAATCCTTTTCGACGGATATTAAAGTCACGATGTACTGACATGTTCACTATAATTTTCCCTTCGGATTGAATATTTTATTAGAATGATGTATCGTTGCTGCTCGGTGATACTGTTTTCAATCCTCATTAGATTGCACAACTGTAGAATTCAAAGAAATAAATCATCTTTTTCTTGTGATTTTGATTACAGTCAGATTTGGAGCTATTCACTTCTGCTTATATCCACTGTCTGAACAAGCCATTACGAATAGGCGAGAGACATCCACGCGTTGAAAACATGCTGGAGTTTGCAGCGAAATTTACTGTCAGTCTTCACACATTTACTGAAGCTGAAGGTGAACCAGTTGAAGAAATTTGTCCATTCCTAACAAGTATATTTGAGTATCTAGTTGAGAAGAGTGAAGCGAAGGACGTAGCAGCGAGATTTCGAATATGTCACTTCCTCAATATGTTATTGAATACAATGGGCGAGAGTGCATTTATTGATGATACATTATGTGAGAAAATATCAAGTGCAATGATGGATCGTCTTATGGACAGGTCGCCGAAAGTTCGAGCACAAGCAGTGCATGCGTTATACAGATTACAAGATCCTGCTGATCTTGAATGTCCAGTGATGACAGTATTCATTTATCATTTGTCAAGAGATCCAAGTGCACAAGTACGTCGAGCTGTTTTGAATACAATTGGTAAAAATCAACGAGCATTGCAAGCAGTCATAAAGAGAACACGGGATGTGAATGATAGTGTGCGCAAAGCAGCATATATTTTCATTAGCAAAATCACAGTGCGGTCTTTGACAATCAAGGATCGAGAACGACTGCTTGAAGATGGATTGAATAGTGAATCGGAAATGGTACGCAAAGTTGTACGTGAAAAATTATTACCATCGTGGTTGCAACACTTGCAGAGTGACTATATGAAGTTATTGCGGGCTCTAGATGCTGAGACTGCGACTGACGCAGCAGTATTGGCACTTGGCGCGTTATTCAACCAAACGAATAAACATGAATTGTTTCAACAATTGCCATTGGATCACGAAACAAAATTAATACCACTAAACAATCTCACAGCAGAAAATGTCGTGTATTGGCGATGCTATGTTGAACACCTCCATAAAGAATCCTGTGTCGAATTACTTGATGAGTGTTTACCTGAGCTGACAACGTTTTGCGATTATATTCGCGATTTTGAAACAATGATGAGTACAAAAGAACATTCGCCAGATGAACTGTCGTTGTATAAGTTTATTCTGAATCAATTATTTATTTTGGCAAAAACATATGATCTATCTGATGAAGTAGGACGGTCAAACCTCGCGCAATTAATTCAGGATACATTGATGAGTGAAAATTGTTCTGAAAAAATAATTGAAACGATCGTAGTTTATTATCAGCGTGTTGTACCTGATGTTTCAAACCGTTTGAATTCATTGGCTCACGTCATCAGCGAAATAAGAATGCCTACTAAGCAACCGAGTATCGTTATTGAACAATTGTCTGATGATGAACAGCATGATAGACAAATGAAATGTCAGCGTTTAAAAATAAAATTGTTGGAAAAGCAAAATGAAATGTATGATGTTGTTCAAAGACAAGAATTTGCCTTGGCTCAACAATTAAAATTGGAAATGAAGGAAATTGAAGAGGAAATGAAGAATTGCATTATCAATCCAACTGTGGTACAAGATGAAGAAGCAATTGAAGAGAAGAATGATCCTCAAACTATGACCAAGTGTTTGTCTATCATGTGCGCTATGGCTCAAGTTGGAACTGTAACCACACTTACATCAACATTGCGGAGTCTCTTCGACAATATGGCATTACCTAGTCTCGGTCACCCAGACTATTCCGTCAGACTTTTGGCTTTGAGGGCCATTGGAATATGCTTGTTATTAGATAAGGATTTGGCAAAGAAACATCTTATAATTTACTTCTCACAATTCCTTCAGGATGATCTTGATGCATGGCTAATATCACTGAAAGTCATATTTGATTTATTTATTCGTTATGGTCTTGATTACTTCGATGTTATTTCCACTGATAATAGTAATGATGAAAGCAAAAAAAATAAAACTGTGCGTTTGTACAGTGAGACAGATGATGATATCACAGGCATTAGCTTGTCGTCTAACACAAATGAACACAATAACAATATTGTCAAGATATTGATGGGAATTTTGGATAATGGTGATCAGGAGATACGTACATTGACTACTCTCGGCTTTACCAAGTTATTACTACACGGAAGACTGACGAGCGTACAGCTTGTATCGCGTCTGATTATTTCATTGTTCAATCCAGCTACGGAGAATGATCATGAATCTCGTCGATATCTCGTTATTCTGTTCAATACTTATGCATCAGTTGTAGAAAACGGCCATGAAACTCTTGGAAAGGCATTTCTACCAACACTTCGAACGCTCATTAATGCTCCTAATGAAAGTCCACTTCAAGAGATTAAACCAATTAATGTTGCACGATTCATTCTAGACCTCACAAGCCCTGAACATCATAAACCTGGCAGAGAAGATTACACTGTACATAACAATCTGGCTTTTGCTATTCTCGCTGAAGCGTTAATGCCGGAAAGTGATATCGATCGAGAGACGCTTTTCAAATCTCTCAAATGCATGAAGATTCGTTGTGACGATAATTCGATGAAGCATGATATGCTGGAAGCTGCGACGAAAATTTTGGCAGAGGTTTGTCATCTTTCTTTTTGTTTTATGTTCACTTATTGTATCAAGTCTCATATTTTAGTATCATTTACAATTATTGTTACTATTTATAGTTAGAAGAGGACGATCATAATGCTCGTGTGGCTATACTACAGTTCAAGGCGAAGATAGAAGGAACAAACCAGGAGGAAGCACAGTTAAAAGAAAATGGTGTAGATAGTGAAGATGAGGAGGATGAAGACAACGACTCTTCGTGAAGTGAACATAATTATCAAACTAAACCAATAAAAGCTCTCTCAAACAATGTGAAAGGCATCTATTTTATTGTTTTTGTTTCAAATTTCACTTTTTTAGATTTAGGTTTATAATGCGGTCCATATGATTTTCGTTTTTCTGAAGTATTCCCTTGAAACAGATCTGTAAAAAATCAACGAAACCCCAATGAAAAAATGCGTACAAATAAGGTTCACAAGTTGCAATGAGACAATTTGTACATACCTGCGTCTGGCTCTTCGCCAACTTCATCTCTGTAATACTGCTTATCGTCGTCTTTTTCATCTTTTGTCGCTTCGTACGATTCCTTTGCGCACTTTTGTAACAAAATATCACTCTCCTTTTTCTTCATTCCCTTTAATGACTTCTCTTTGTGCTCTTGCTTTTTCGTTTCTTTTTTCTGTTTATTCTCTTCTTGTTCA